>OZ038379.1:187315884-187796150 GCA_964036045.1 Eutreptiella sp. 'Long Island Sound 2002' | reverse complement strand
GGGTGGGGGGTGGGGGATGGGGGGGTGGGGGATGGGGGATGGAGGGTGGGGGATGGGGGATGGGGGCTGGGGGCTGGGGGGTGGGGGATGAGGGGTGGGGGGTGGGGGATGGGGGGTGGGGGGTAGGGGGTGGGGGATGGGGGGTGGGGGGCCGGGTTTTTCTGTTTTGTCTTCCTTAACTCGTTTATCGGACCATTGCAACCCCATCCGTCTTGGGCTTCGGCCCCGGGGGGAGGGGGTCTCTGCATTTCCACTTGTCAGTGAATTCAATGTGTAATCGATAGTCGGATCCGGGTACCAGCGCTTTGCGGTGGTTGTCTCGTTCCGCTGCACTGCATCCGCCTTTGCCTGCTCAGTGGACTACCCACGGGCATCTTTGTGTCTCACTTCTGCGACAGAAAGGGACCTCTGGTCTTGTAGGGGGGCGTACCGTGCGCTGTGCGCGCGCTGTGCGAAAAGTTGGCTGTTCTCCACCACCGGGAGTTCGGTAAGTTCAGAAGATTGAAAGGACGTCATTGAATGGCTGCTGCAGTGGACGGGGCTATAGGGGGCAGAATTTAGGTCCCTGGGACCCATGGCAAGCATCAGATGTTTGAATTTTTGAGTTTTGAATTGATTGTGCATGATTCCGCAGGTGGGTGGTTTTCAGGGTTGTTACCTGGATAATCACCGTAATGATTGGCGCTGTGCCCGCGCTGTGCGAAAACGCCCCCTAGGCCATTGACGAGCCCATTTTTTTTCTGCGCTTTGTACTGCCTGCCGCCTGTGCACATGTACCATAGCCCAGCGTTCCTCCGGGGGGGGGGGGGGGAGGGGGGGTCCCACACCATCCGCAACACACCAATCAACTGCTCAGTACAGAAAGACCAGGGCCGAGGGGGTGCTGGACCCCCCCCCCTCCCCCGGACCATCTGCCAGCCTCTAGTCCGGACACAGTCGAAAGACCTCCTTGCGGGTGGAGGGGGGGGGGGGGAGAAGGGCAGTGCAGGGCGCCTTGTAAGGGGGGGTGTATTGGAAGGGAAGAGGCCTCAGAGGCGGCGCCAGAGGCGGTTAGGCAGGCGGTTGGAGGGGGTTGCCAAAGCGGTTGGGGGCGGTTACTGTCGGTTACAAATGCCACCGGAGCTGGGATTTGGCGTGAGGGGGACAGTGGCTGGGCGTCGGTTGGGCGCCCTGGAAGGGGGGGGGGGGTACCTCCCCCCCTTCCAATGCATCCCTTGGGGGGGGGGGGGGAGGGGGGACCTCCAGCCCCGCGGTGGTGCTGAGATTTTAGAGGCGCCGAAGATAAGTTTTGGTCTAAACTAATTGGCGCCGAGGCCGCCGGAGAAAATTGTGGATTGGCCAGACGCCCGTTGGAAAATTTGGCCCCATCTTTAAGAGGAGGGGGGACGGTGGTGGGTGGGTGGGTCCAGGGGGGGCTGGAGTCTGGAGCGACCAGATGAGGCACAACAAAACATTGCCAAAGTGTATGTACCAAATGTCCGCCGCGCCAAATTTGGGCACTCCAAATTTCGCCCGCACCAACCCCCCCTTCCCCCGCTCCGAGTACCCGGGGGTGGGGGGGGGGGGATTATGCAAAGCGAGGATTTCTGCAATTCAAATTCTGTACGAAATTTTTGTGCGCAGTTTGTTCCGTGTTTGACAGGATTTGTGCGGGTGTACATCCCACCGTTTCTGGCGGCTGAAGGGAACGCATGTCTACAACTTCACAGGGCAGCCCAATACCAATTCATCAAAACGCCCGAGCACATATCCGTTGTGAAGCAAAGCAGAGAATGTTGTTGCATTCGCTGAATATTGCGAATGGAAAACTCAGTCCACCAGGAAACAACAGCAAGCGCCCACTGTTTCTCATGAGCAATTACTGGGACCCATACATAATTTGTTCGCTCATTTTTTAAGAAGTGGCACTGATTTTGTGGCGCCAGAATTTGTAGATTCATATGTTCACGTTCACGTTCACGTCACCTTCAGCCAACCCGAATTCTGGGGAGGCTTGTTGTTGGGGTAGACGCCAGTGCCCAGGGGGAAAGCGGAGGCCGTGTGCCGGAAAAAAAGCGTGAGGCGCGTAGTTTTTTTGTTGTTGTGTGAGTCGCGGGCTCTTTTTTTGGTTTTGCGTAAGTCGCGTTTGGAAATGAGTGGCAAAAAATTTTTATTGGTCGTAAGTCGCGTGCTTTTTTTTTGGGGGGGGGTGTAGGTCACGTGTGGACAAAACATTTTTTCACAAAACAGGAGAACCACAAGAGACACCCACCAACCGCCATTGCTACCGGAGGAGGTGCAGCAGGTAGCCCCCACAGACAAGCCCCATTTGCGTGCCCTCAGGACGTGGACCCCAGCACCCACGACTGCACAACGGAGTGCCAGTTCTTCGAGCGGGACCCGCGGGCGGACTCCCACAGCGCGTACCTGACCGACCCCAACGTCTCCGCGGGGCAGTGGGCCACGCGGGGCTGCCGCCCAACGGCCGTCGGCGCGTCGGCGGTGACGTGCGTGTGCGACCACCTGACGGAGTTCCGGTCGATCACGGCGTTCCTCCCCAAGCCCAACCTCATCTCCCTCGCGGACCTCGTGAACGTTGTCCGCATGAACTCCCCCATCATTTGGTAGCCCCCCCCCCCCCCTCCCCAGCCCAAGGGAGACCCTCACAGTTTGTTTTTTTTTCGTTACAGGAGCCAATTTCTTTGCTGGTCCAGGGCTCGGCGCTAGGGGACCCCCTGCCCAGCGATGCATTAGAACGGCCGTACACCACACGATGGGGGGGGGGGGTAACCCCCCCTGGACCCCCTTCCCCCCTCCCCCTCCTCCTCCTCTTCCAATGTTTGAGGCTGACAGCCAAAATTTTGCTTCGGCGCCTTCAGTGCCAAGAGGATTGAAGCCGAGAAATTCTTGGCCCGCCTTCAGCGGGGACCCTGGGAGGAGGGGGGTCCCATCCAAACCCCCCTACCCCCTTTCAGACCCCCTCTGCCCCCCCCCCCCCCCCCTTCTAATACATCCCTGCCCCAACCTCACCGCGCTGGATACCCCTGTTGCGGCCGAAGCTTTGGTGGCAAACAGGAGAGGCAGGCCAGGCGTGCCATTGGACGGCTCTTGGCTCGGGTGGCTGGGGTAGTGCCGCGCGTGGGACCGGGAATCGAACCGGCGCTTGGCGGGCCACTCATGAATGTCGACTCTTGTTTTGCCCCCGGCGCTTCCGGAGCAAATTTGGACGAGGGGGCCCAGGCGGACACCAAAACGTCTCAAAATCATTGGAGGGGGTGCCAAGACATGGCGAGTCCCTGTCAGATCGCCATCCTGACCACCAGCCCCCCCATACCGGCAGCCATTGAACAATGGTTTGCAGTTGGCGGCGGTTGGCGGTTGGCGGTTGTTGGCAGTTGGCGGCGGTTGGCGTTTGGCAATTTGGTGGTTGGTGGCAGTGGGCGGTTGGCGGTCCTTGGGTGCTGCCCTTAAGGGCTGTCTTTTTGCCGCTCCCAGCACAAGCGCTGGCGCACCCCCCAAGAAAAAGACAGCTGCAGGGTCCCCGGAATCTCAAGACAGAAACGCCGAGCAACGTCTGGCCAACGGCACAGGGGCAGGGGCCACACGTGAGAGCCCAGATTTGGTACGGTTGGGTCGTAGGCGGACCTCAGTGCGGGACCGCAGGCGGTGAGGCGCCATGGGAGCGAAGGAGGACGTGTGGGGGGGGGGCTGCAAGAGCGCACGCAGGGGCGCTGCTTGCTGTGGGGCGGAGTGCGTTAGAAGGGAAGGGACCTCAGAGGCGGCCCCAGCAGCGGTCAGGCAGGCGGTTGGAGGAGGTTGCCGAAGCGGTTGGGGGCGGTTACTGTCGGTTGCAAATGCCATTGCGTCAAGGAGACCCCAGCTGGGCATAGGCTGGGAGTGTGCAAGACAGTGGATGGGCTTGAAGTTTCATGGGTCCGCCCGAAAGACACCGGAAGCAAAGACGATGGGGGGTGGAGGGTGCTCTTTTCCCGTACCATAGAGCTGTCCGCCGGCTGCTGGCTGGAATTGATTCACTCGGAGGCGCAGAACCGACGTATACACCCGTACTTCCGCCATCATGCCACCATAAGGGGCCGCACGCACGCACGTGTTAAGCGAGCAGAGCAGCCGGCAGAGCACCCCGGGGGTCAGGGAGAACGACGTGGCGCCTTCCTGCAGCCCCGGGGTACGAGAGGACGGGAACGCCAGACACATCGGTAGCGAAGGGCAATACAACGGCACGGGAAGGACCGGGCCGCCGGTGCACCCGGAGCCTTGACGGCGCGATGTCGGGCCGCCGGCTGTAGTGCGGCCAGCACTTGGGCACGCCTCGGCCAGAGCCAACCAAGAACCGCGTCCCTCGACACGCACACAAGCCCATGGCTTCTTTCCATGGGCACATTCGGTCTGGGGTGTGAAAAGAAACGATGACAGCCCGCGACAGTGACCTCTGGGTGCAGCGACACGAGGGAAGAAAGGAAATCCTGATTCCAATCTGCCTGCCGACGCATGCGCGCGCGCGCGCACGCGCACGCGCACACGCACGCACGTACCGCTCGGCCGTGGAGCACAGGCATCCAGTTGCTCTTTTCGTGGGAATTGTGTATTACTTAGAACCCTCACCCCATTCCCTTTTGTCATGGAAATGGGGTTAGGCCGTTGAACAGGGTTGGCCTGCCGGAGGCCCCGTCCACACCGTTCCGTTTCTGTTCGGCTTCCGCTGTTCTCCGGCTCCTCTCTTTCGCCACACGGTCTGCGTATCTGGTGTGCCTCCAGCAATTCAATACACACGCCCATTTCTTGTGCGGGTGCGTCTGCACTGTGCCATTCACGAGGGAAACCCACCGCTTTGAGGCTGCCCTATTTCACTGGACAGTCAGCCGCACTCGCCTCTGCGCTTTCCTCTCTCCACACCCCCGGGCAACGCCCCCAGTCCCCTCTTTAGAGGCATTATTTTGGGGAATTGGGGATTGGGAATGGGGAAAATTTCCAAAAAAAAAATCCGAAAAATGCACGCGTATGAACAAAAGTTTCACATGGCAAGGTGTTATCTCCTTTCATCTCAACAGCTCTGATGTCAATGAATTTGGAACTGTTGGAGCCGGGCAGTGGTGTCTTCTATTGAGGCACTACTAACAGGCATGTGCCCGCCACCATTGTGGGCCCATCCTCCACCCAATGTCCCCCATCACCGCCTTCCATCCATTCGCCAGGTATGGGCTGCTCGTGCCCGTGTGGGTCATCGCCATCCTGGGCTGCTGCTGGTCCCAGTACCGCGACCACTACCGCCGCCGCCGGTTCGTCAGCGAGCACCACGTGTTCGCAGTGCTGCAGAGCAACCCGCTGGACCCCCGCGCTTGTCCGACGCCCACACCACCCGCAGCAGCAAAAGCATCGCGGACGACCCGTCGATGGAGAGCCCGCACCAGCGCCAGGGTCTCCCCAAGGCCCTGGAGCTGTTCGACATGCACGGCGCCGCCCGGTGGGACTCCGCGGACGACTTCCACTACGTCCTGTCCGTCCCGTCGCTGGGGCGCGAGACCCGGCCGTCGCTGGAGCTCGAGGCCCCAAAGTGCGCCGAGATGCTGCAGGACAACATGCCGTCGTCCCGCGCCTCCATCTCCGAGGTGCTGCAGCGCGCGCACACGCCTTTCCATTTCCCCCCATTGTTCCATCCGGGTCCCGGGTACTTAGTTGTGTGAACGCGACCTGCGGCCTCCGGAAACACGGGGAAAATGGGATTGGGAATCATGGGTGTCTCGTCGCGTCGTTCTCCCGTTTTTCCTCCCGTTACCCCCCCCCCCTCCCATTTTTCGCTGCCTTTCTGCCACTTGTAGAGGTCGGTTGTTCGTGCAACTTCTATCATGATCTTATGATGATTCCACTGTACAGCTGCACATTTGCCGCCTGCTGCACGCAGCACACTGTCCTGCTCATGCATCACGGTACACAGCATATGCCATAGTACCGTGTTGCACGCACAGTATATGCCAAACATACCATGTGGCATAGACACCATGCACCACCCATACGAGGTGGTACAAAGGACATATGCTACACATGCCTCATGCCACAGAGCACATGCCACAGACACCATGTTGCACGCACAGTGTATGCCACACATACTTTATGGCAGAACCATTGTATGCTACACATATCCAAAGGCAGAGCACATGCATGTGCCTGGGCAAAGGCGGGAAAAAACACCCACGCATACACTGTATGGGCCATGTTAGCTCTAGCCAACGCTGTGTGTGCAACATGGTATGCGTAGCATATCCCGCCTCTGCAACATGGAATCTTAGACTCATGTATATTGCATGGCGCGTCACGGCATGTGGGGGCTATACGGTGGCCGCCACAAGGCACGGGTAGCTCATCCTTTTGTACCACATGGTATGTTCGACGCTACACATACCTACACATACCATCTGGCATACACAGCCCGCCGGGGTACCATGTTGCAGAATAGCATATGCCGCGACGTGGCACATACTATATATACTACCACATATGTACTACTACCACACTGTACAGATACAGCGCACATAGCATATGCTACGTGTACCTTGCAGTGATCCAATTTTGATGACACCCCCCACAACATGTCACACCTGCTGACGTCAGGTCATGTGTGATCGTAGCATCCCATTGATTCAAATGCAATCCTCTCTCTCTCTCTCTCTCTCTCTCTCTCTCTCTCTCTCTCTCTCTCTCTCTCTTAAAAAACGTGCGTGATTTTCATGGCGGATGCGTCCCTGTTTCTATCCACCCGGACTATGACGGAGTGTACTCACAGTGCACTGCACACCTCTACACACCACACCCACAGCATGTCGCCGTAGCATATGCCACACACGCCGCATGACACACACACACACACACAACTGAGCAAGAAGTTGAGGAAGCGCGCTTGCAGCGTGCACTTACAGGCAGCCTGAACACAGGGCTGATGCCCTCATCTTCCCTCTGCGCGAAGGGGGGGGGCGGGCGCAACAAATTTTGCGGGGGATTACTACCCGGTCATGGGGGGAAGTAAAGCCGCCCAAGCCCCGTACACAGTCACACACAGGAGAGCGCCGCCGCCGACGGCCCCGGCCACGTGTAACCTGGCCCCCTCACCCATGATTTCATCACATGCGTGCCCTGCCCACAAACTACCGGCGTGCGTTACCTGTAAACGGCTTTGCCTGTCGGCGGCCGTGCGCTGTGCCAGAGGCCACCATGCACCAGGGTATGTTGATCGCAGACCGCTGTCCAAGGTCTGCCACGCGCACGGACTGCCCGCGTGCCCGCGTTGCTCCCTGATGCAGCGCGTTGTATGACACTATTGCCAACGTGGTCACCACAAGATTAATACCCCGCACAAAGGTCTGGGAAAAAGGACAGCGCCTGCCCCGGTAGGCGCCAACAAACGACCCCGGCTGCAGTCGGCAGCCCCAGCACACTCGCGGATGCAACTACGCTCACCTCACCTACCACCAACACCGCCAGCCCCCAAGCGACGGAGACCCAAATCCCCGATCCCCCCCTCCCCCCCGCCCCACGGCCGCAGGGGATGCAGGTGGATGATGACACGACAGTGGTGAGGGCCCTGTTTTTCATGGGACACGGGCGCGCGTCATCGGAAGTTACTTAAACCCGCAACACCGCAGAGGTTCTGACTCCGTGGATAAACGCAAACACGAGCATATGCACGGCCCCGCCCACGTGCCGGGTTAAATATGCCGATTGCACTACAGCCACATATGGGTCTCCCTCGTTGGTAGAGCGGCCAGGACATTAAAAGCCTTCAACCCTCGTTAATAGTACAGGCCGAGGCAGCGCCGCTACCGGCACTGGCCCTCCCGCAGGCGTGGCCGGTGTGCCTGCGCGCGACGGGCCTGTTGCCGGCGGCATTGGTCCAGCCAGAGGGGGTGGAGCAGGCGGGGCGGCTCATGTACCGTCTCTATGGCATGTATCTGGCGGTGCTATCGGCGCGCATGGGAGCGGAAGTCGCGGCTCGCCGAGACGCGGGCGCGGGCCCCTCGGTCTTTGCGATCGCGCGCAGACGCCCTCCCGATGCGCGCCGGGGCTACCCATGGGGGCAACTGGGCGCGGGCCCACATCGCCCGGCGCCACCAGCGGCGCCGCTGGCGTTGCGCGCCGGCCCGCCGCCGGGATGGCCATGGGAGGCATCCTTCGCGGTGGCGCTCCTGCAGTGGGCAGGCCAGCTGCGGTGGCTACCAGGGCCGGGCCATGTGACATACGTGGAGCTGGCCCTGGACTTCGAGGCACACGCGGAACGGGCCCTCCCGGCCCCCAGCGACCATCGGCTGCGGGGGGTCACCCTGCCGCTACGCACCAGGGGCCAAGTGCTGAAGATGGCCCTGGATGCATTGCAGCCACATCTACAGGCACGGGACCTCATGCATGGCAAGGAGGTATGGATGGCGAAGTCCCTGCTGCCGCTGGGGGGCTTCAGGTGTGTGGGGCGGTCGGCGCGCCCACTGTTCGCGCGCCCGGAAGCCATGCTGTTCCAGATGCGCCAGCTGGAGGCGCACTGCCGAGCGCTGTGGGCGCGGCGCCTGGCGCGGCCGGGAGCGGGGCGGCAGGACGTGTTCCTCTTGGATTACCTCCCCCCGGCAGGACCAGGACAGCAGCCTCTGCGGCCCTTTCAACGCTTGCCGCGCCGGCGGGTGCAGCGCGACCGGCGCGGGGCCGGAGGCGGGGACGCGGACCACGTAGCACCGCCGCCGCAGGTGGCCCTGTGTGCGCGACACCGGGCCCCGCCCTGTGCCGCCTGCGTGCAGCGGGGCGCCGAGCACTGCTGCCAGCGGGCGCACGAAGGGCACCGCATGGACGCGGCACAAGCACGCGTGGCGGCGCGAGCACTGCGGGAGTGGCTGCAGCCCGCGCGGCCGGCCGGGGCCGGCCCCGTGGCGGCGTCCCAGGCCGCACGGGGCTCGCCCAGCGCTCGCAAACGACCCCGCCCGCAATCATCCTCGCCAGAGCGCGAGACGCGTCGAGCGCGCCCGGAGCACGAGCACGCGCGACGCCAGGAGGAGTTCCCGCCCCCCCCCCCAAGCGTCTCCAGGGGGGGGGCACACAGCTTAAGCGGCTCCGGTATGTTAAACCAGCAGGGAGAGCTCAGGAGGCCCTTCCCGCTCTCCCCGCCCCTCCCAGCGGGAGCCGCCGGGCACGGGGGGGCACGCGGAGTCCAAGCGCCACGCGTGCCAGCCGGACGCCCGGGCGGACACGCACGGGTGGGGGGGGTTCAGCCGCGTCCCCACCCCCCCTCCCTCCCCTCCCGGGGGCTGGCGGACATTTTCGGGGACATCTCACGCCGGCTGACGGCGGCTCGGGCGGGGTCATCAGCCAAAGGGGAGGGCGCCGACCCCCCCCCGGGGGCCGCGAACCCCCCCCGAGGGGGGGGGCAGGACCAGGGGGCTTCGGTCGAACCACACCCAGGCCTTTCGGGGGGCGGCGCGCCGGGGGCGGAGGCGGCGGAGGGGGACCCCTCAGGGGGGGGACAGGAGATGTCGATTGACTGCCATCCCCCAGGGGACAGCTCCGGGGGGGCGGCGGCGGCGGCATCCGCTACACGGGCGGAGCAGGAACCCCCCCCAGGGGCAGTCACAGGACAGCAGGCAGAGTCCCTTCCCCCCTCCCCCCCACAGAAGAGGGCGCAGCGGGCGGGGGGCAAAAGAGTGGGGCAGCCGCGGCGCCCCATGCAGACCTTGTGCGATGAGCACAGGGCCCCAGCGTGCAAGTCGTGCAAAGGGCACAGGGGGGTGCGGCATTGCTGCAGCCGCCACCACGAAGGGCATCCCAGGGTGTTGGGGGGGGGACAACGGTGTCTGCCGGTCCAGAGGGGGGGGCTGCAGCTGCAGCAACAAGCGGGCGTCTTGCCCTCCGGAGGGTCGGCGGTCGTGCCAGCCCCCATGATCAGGGGGGAGGGGGGAGGCCCAGCAGGGCAGCGGACGGCGGCGTCGCCCCGGGGCGGCACACAGGGCCCAGGTCAGGGCCACGGGAGGGCCTCCGAGGAGGGCACATAGCCTCAGGACGGCGTCCTTCCGCCGCGCCGCGACATACCGGGGGGCCGGGGGTGGGATGGGGCAGGCTTCAGGCAGGCTCTAACCCGCTAACCCCTAACCCTCCCGTCGCAAGAGCGGCCAGGACATTAAAAAGCCATCAACCCTCGTTAATAGTACAGTGCACACACACACACATAGCGCAGCCATCCGAAGTCGTAAGGGAGCGGCTTCACAAGCGAGTGAGCGTGGACGCAGCCCCCTCCCCCCCCCCCCCGGCAAAGAGGGCACGCACACAATCGCTGAACACCGCACGGCGTGGGCGAGCAGGGACGGAGGCGACATAACCCCCCAGCCCCAGAGGTTCTGGCTCAGGCAAGGCCCCGTGCCGCGACCCGAGCAGGCACCAGAGACAGGGACTCAGGCCATCAGGACTGCACAACTTGTTTTCTAAGCCGGCGCCTCAGGCGACCGCTGGGGGCCCTGGACCCATGCGGGCCTCCCTCTTTGATGTTGTTCTTCCCCTCACACACACACACACACACACACACCGCCAGTCACCAAGCGACGGAGACCTAGGACCCCCTCCCCCAAATGCCTACGGCCGCCCTGCCGCAGGAAATGTCGGAAGACGATGGAATGGACGTTGCTCGCCCCCTGTTTGGACAAGGGCATGGAAGGGCAACACAGGAAATAATATAAACAAAGCCCACGCACAGAGGTTCTGACTCTGTGGAAGAGTAGGAAGTGTGCACAGCAGCCAGCCCCGCCCACCTGCCAGGTTACTAGTGCACGCACAGCTCACAGCCACATATGTGTCTCCCTCACTAATAGTAATACAGGAGGGCCTCAGAGGAGGGCACATAACCCGAGGCAGACGTCCTTCCGCCGCGCCGCGACACACCGGGGGGCCAAGGGTGGGATAGGGCAGGCTTCAGGCAGGCTCTAACCCGCTAACCCCTAACCCTCCCGTCGCAAGAGCGGCCAGGACATTAAAAAGCCATCAACCCTCGCTAATAGTACAGCGCGCGCACACACACACACACGGGATGCAGGATGCGGTAGGAGCACGGACGCCAACCCCTCTTGCTGCATGTGTGCCAGCGCCATTCAACCCAGTTTCCTGAAGACCGCCGACGGGGGCGCCAGAGCGCGAGAACAGATGGTTCGGTCGCTGAGCAGTAGGCCTTAGGAGGTGAACCTCGCAGTTTGAGCATGATTTGAATGATTTGGGCGTCACACACACACACACACACACACACACACACACACACACACACACACACACACATCGCATTGCGCAGGTGATGCGGCCAAAAGTGCTGTCGTGCCGCAGCTCCCTCGGTGGCATCGCCACCTCCATCCTCCTGGACACCGACAACCTCTCCCGCCCCGCGGTAGTGGAGCAGCAGCAGCACCGGAGCTGCCGTGACGTCTTCCTGCAGTTCCACTTCCGCAGGCACTTGCACGCGTCGCACTTGGACTATCCGGTCACCAGCAACATCACGGGCCCCGTCCGCATCCTGGGCTGGCAGTGCCTGCTACTGGTCAACGTGACGCTGATGGGGGTGCGTCTCTCTGCCCTGACCCCCTCTGCCAACCCCTCCCCCCCCCCTCCTCTTTTGAGAGCAACACCCCAGTCAGAGCAACAGCAGGTGTTGCTTCCGCAAATTCGGGGCCTGAGCCCTGCACTCAGGGCCTTCCCTCATGCAGCGTACACAAAAGGGGGGGCCTCGGTGGCATGCAGGTAAGCCCTGCTCCTGCCTCTACGCCAACCCCTGGACACACAGCGCGCAGGACCTCCAAAGGCTGACCTGTTTCCGCAAATTTTGGAACTGTGGAATTAGGCAACTCCTTTTTCTGGGGGTCCATGCAGATCAAGTTTTTTCCTGTCATTTGAGGCTGGGGATGGTACTTTGGGGATATTGGTTGCTGCCCTGCCATCCGCTTTCACCCCTCCTTTGGAGTTGGGGAAGAACCTGCCGACCAGTACATTTACGATGCAATGGTCACCTCTTGTGTTTTCTCAGGGCGCACGCAAACAATGCCCTTGTCAGGTCAACACTAGGGTGGTGTTTCCGTCAATATCTGGAATTTTACTGTTGCTCTCGCAAGGGGGCAGGGGGGGGGGGGGGTACCGTCCCAGGCCGGCGCCGTGTGCTGTGCCCGCTGAACCACGGCACATCCCTTGCGCACACGCATGGGACGGCGTGGCAGAGGAGGAGGAGCTGGCATTGGAAGGTGCTGAAGGCGAGGTGCTGGTGGGGGGCTGAAGGACGCACGCTGTGCGCCGTGCCGCAAGGCAGACCCGGTGAAAAGTGGGGGAGGCAAGAGAAATGCCGTTGCGATGCCCAAGCCCCGCAACCCGTGGCGAGTATGCCCTGCTACCCTCGCGGCTAGGCAGCCTGGGACAGCCATTGCCTTTCCCACTGGGTTTCAAACCAGCAAACAAAGAACAGCAGCGCAGCTGCATGGCCACCAGTCGACGCACCTCTGCGGCTTGCAATGCAGGTCTCGAGATCCAACGCCAGTTGCGTCATCTGTTGCACCCTACAACCACGCCCTAACGCTGCGGCATTAGTGGAACAATTGGACATGCTCTCGATGGCTGGGCATCTGCCTGTGCCTCTGCCTCCTCTGCCTTGATGCACCTGGCCAATGGCGAGGGCTGTTGCCCTCCTCTGTGTAGACCCGACACAGAGCAGTGACAGGACCCGACACAGGGACAGTCCAGAGGCTCCGTTGGCACAATCTGCCAAGGGAAAGGAAATGTCTGTCGGGAGGTATGGATAGGCAAGACCGGGGGAGGAAGGGCACCGGCGGGCGCGAGGCCAATGGACACCGCCGGCTTCAGACAGCAGAAGAAGAACCGGGGAACATCGCTGCACATGCCCGCCAGGACGGGCGTGCGTGGAGCGCTTTGTGACCTGCTTGCGGCCCCCCTCATCTGCTGCGGCCGTCACCTCCACCCCTGCCCTCCCCCACATCCGCCTCCGCGTCGCCCCCCGCCCCCTCCCCCCCCCTTTCAGGTGTGGTTCGGCGCCACCTTTTCTAGCGCCTCGTGGCACCTCCGCATCATCCAAACCGTCATCATCGTCCTGGCGAACCAGCTCGTCATGTCGCCCGTCAAGCTCCTCACCACCTTCCCGTTCCTCTGGTGCCGGCCCGCGTGGCGCATCCCCTTCCTCAGCCCCTGCCCCAACCCCCCGGACGTCCCGGACGAGGCACTGCAGCACGGGACTCCCGCGCTGGACCCTCCCACCTCCAGTGGGACGCCCCCACGCTGCAGCGGCTGGGGGGCGAGACCACGATCCCGATGCTCCGGCTGCACTTCGCCGCCATCGCGGCGGTGCTGGACCCGGTCAGCGGGGGGCGGGCCGGGGCCTGGGATGGGGCTGGGGCCGTGCAGACGCTGCTCGAGGGCGCGCAGCCCAACGCCGTCACGGACATGTACCACCTCGTCCTCCTCAGCCTCCAGAACGACTGCCCGTCGCTCGCGCACCGCTTCCTGAAGGTCTGGGCTGCGCCGGCCCCGCCCCCGTGCAACCGTCGCTTGGCGTCCGATACTGGTCCGACCATTGTGTACAATGGCCTGGATTCTAATTTGATTTGATTTGATTAAATTCAATTTGATTTGATTAAATTCAATTTGATTTTATTGGTTTGATTTGATTTGATTAAATTCAATTTGATTTGATTTGATTTGTTTTGATTTGATTTAATTTAACTTGATTTAAATTTATTTGATTCCATAATTTGAATTTAATGGATTGATTAATTAATTAATTTGAATTGATTAAATTGTTTCTTTTAAGATGCCATAATATGAAACGCCGGGGGTTGTCAGGGATTTGTGGGTTTGGCCATGATGTCAAAACGGTTCGGTTTTGTTTCTGTTTGCCACACCAACGGCCTCTTCTTTCTGCAGCCGCGGCGCCGCGCGCGCACGCGTGTCCCGCGCATCGCGAGTTTTCCTATCTTCAAGATGTCCTTTCAGTCTTTTTCCCGCTGCATTGGACGGCTCCGATCGTGCTTTATCATTGTATGCCACGGCCGCTTCCCTGCACTATCATTGGGTCTGCGCAGTGTCCTATGCGTCCAGTGCCCACCGCTAGCGGCGTGCGTGCTTCCCGCTGCGCCGTGGCGCACGACGTCGGGGCTGGAGAGAGGGAGGGTGGCCCACGGCGCCCTCCCGGCTACCCCACCCATGGGGCCACCACGTGAGCAGCGGTGGGCGATGGAGCGGCGAGCCGCCGCGACGGCTGGGCCGCTCACGCCATGGCACGCACGAGGGGCGGTGCTTTGGGGCAAAGCCGCGCACGGCGGCGCTCAGTGCGGGGCCCGTTTCACGCTCAATGCTGGTGTCCTTGAGGCGCCCTGCGCACCGCGGGCCAGTGGCTTCCGCGGTGCACAAGTCATACACGGCACGAACCCCCCCCCCCCCCCCCCGGGATGCATTTGAAGGGAAGAGGCGTCGGAGGCGGCCGCAGAAGCGGTTAGACAGGCGGTTGGAGGAGGTCGCCAAAGCGGTTGGGGGCGGTTACTGTCGGTTACAAATGCCACTGAAGCTGGCACTTGGCGTCAGGGAGACAGTGGCTGGGCATAGACTGGGCGCCTTGGAGGGGGGGGGGGGGGGAGGGGCTCCCCCCCTTCTGATGCATCCCTGCCCCCCCCCCCCCCCCTCCTGTGGAGTGGTTCCATGAACACAACCGGAAGCTGATTGAACTGCCGAACATTGCTGCATAGGCATACCAGGACGTGCATGTGGGGCGCCCTTTGTGACCTGCCTGCGGCCCGCCCCCGTACACACGACTCGACTACGCCGCTGAAGAGGAGGAGGCGGGCAGCGCATCGGGGGGGGGGGGGGGGCGGGGGTGACTCTGTAGGGGGTACCTGCAGGCCCCACGCCTCCACCGGTGCCTGTTACGTGAAAGCAATCGCTCGCACGCGGGGCGCATCCGTCGCTCGTCCCGTTCAGTCAGCCAAGCCGAGAAGTTTGGGGGGGGGGGGGCATCAAGGCTGAACGAGGGCGCCGGGCGGTACGGGCGGGTCATACTTGGTATAATGGCTGGGAGAAGGGTCATTTGAGTGCAGGACATTTCGTTGGTTGCTCGGTATCTCACTGGCATGTTTTCATGGGGAACCGAACCGTGGTGCCACAAAAGCACAAAACATCTCAGACCTGTTCGATGAAGCATCTGAAAACCCATTTTCTCTGGATAGAGCAATGGTCTCAGGATTCAAACGAGTCCCAAGAAACCCCATATTTGGCACATGTACGCTCCCGTGCACCTTTTGAGGAGGGGGCCCTCCGCGCGTGGATGGGGGGGGGGGGGCCTTGGTGGCCTGTTGGGTTGGGGGTTTGGGCTGCGAGAAGTGCTGACCTGCCGGAGGTGGGCGGCCTGCTCGGCTGCCCCTCACAGGGAAGGGGGGAGGGGGGGGGGGGGGGTACGGATGCTCAGGACCCTCTTCATCTGATCCGCTAGGGGGGCGTCGCGTGTGCGCCCTCGGACCGTCACATTTGTCACCGTCGGGGGCGGGGCAAAGGGGCGGGAGTGGGCGGCGGGGGGGCCAGCGCCCGCGACGCACCGCCCCGGTCCCGTCTGCCCCGCGGACCCTGAAGTCCTTGCCGCCGTCGTGGGACCGACACGGGCGTGCACTCCTTCCTGTCCGCTGGCCCCAGTCAAGCCCCGTGAGCCTCCCAATCTCCCGTGTCTCGTGTCGTGAGCCCGGGATTTCGCCGTCTCCTCCGCTCAATCCCCCCGGCCTTGCCCCAGTTTTGCACAAGGCACCCCCCCCCCCCGTCACCGCACGCCGCGCACTCTATTGGTTGGGGGCGGTTACTGTCGGTTACAAATGCCACTGAGGCTGGCATTTGCCGTCGGGGAGACAGTGGCTGGGCATAGACTGGGCGCCCTGGAGGGGGGGGGGGGGCTTCCCCCCCTTCTAATGCATCCCTGCCCCCCCCCCCTGCACCCGAGGGCACACCGGGGACCCCTAAGGCCATGCACGGCCCCAACACGTTGTCGCATCCCTGCCCCCCCTCCCCCCGTGCCACAGCCACGGGGTCTCCGCCCGGATGCACCCGGCCAATGCCGAGGGCTGTTGCCCCTCAACCGTGTGGACCCGACGCAGGGCAGTGAGAGAGGGACGGTCTAGAGGCTCCGTCGGCGCAACCCCCCGGAGGGTACAGAAGGGGGGGGGTGGGAAGGTGGAGATGGGCCACGCCGGTAGATCAAAGGGCGCGAGGGGACGGGGGGCCGTGGGGCATCGGGCTCAAAGAAATGAAAGGGTACCCCGGGGGTTAAAAAACACACATTGTACTAAAAACATTGTGTCCACAGGTTTGGGAAACACGTGATGGCCAGTATTTATGGGGAATGCCGTGCACGCAGTGCGAAGTTTTGGATGGTGCCATCTACTAACGGCTTCATTCAGCAGAGAATGGTGCAAAATGCATTCGGTCACGTGCACAAGAGTCTCCACACTAAGGGGGCGCACTTAGCGCGGTGCAGCTATCTGGGCGTCTGGTTGTACTAGAGACCCACACTTTGAGATACTAGGAGCATCATGGTGACCCTTGGCGTAGGTTTTGACTTGTGATTTTGTTCCCTTTGTTGGGGACCCCCGAGAATGCAGGGGTGGACGTAGCATTTCCGCCCTCTTTTGGGCCCCAACCTTCCGGTGCTATTGAGGAAACCGGGACAATCTTTGAATACACGCTTTGTTGCGTGGCCCCTCGAGTTGGGGTTAGGGACCCATACTTTGAGATACTAGGAGCATCATGGTGACCCCTAGCATAGGTTTTGACTTCTGATTTTGTCCCCTTTGTTGGGGACCCCCGAGAATGCAGGGGTGGACGTAGCATTTCCGCCCTCTTTTGGGCCCCAACCTTCCGGTGCCATTGAGGAAACCGGGACAATCTTTGAACCCACGCTTTGTTGCGTGGCCCCTCGAGTTGGGGTTTGGGACTCACAATCCACGCTTTGTGGTGTGGCCCCTTAAGTTGGGGTTAGGGACTCACAATCCACGCTTTGACGCATTTCACAGACCCCATGCCCATCAGTTCCATTGGCGGGATATGGAGTGCCGACCTGTGGAATCCTAAGTATGCGTCGCATGTTTAAAAGGTGACTGTTGCCGTTGATATGTTGGGCAACATTATATGGATTTGCCCCTTGGCCCCCGGGACATCAGCAGATGTTTTGATTTGGGATGGGTATGGACCTTCTCGTACCCGAGGTGATTTCTTTGATTTTGAAGTTGGGGGCCATGATGGTGCTTATAACGGCCGGATTCATGTCATTGTGCCATTCATTGGAAGAAAGAATGGCACTTTGACAGCCCGCCAACAATGTTACAATGATGTGCATGGGTGGTACAGGGCACGCATTGAGCAGCTGTTTGCTCGGTTGTGGCATTGGGGTTTGGTTAGGAACAGCTGGCGTGGCGGCCCCAATGAGTTGCACCAGTCAGTCCGCATTTTATTGCATTTTACACAATTTTGCATCCGGAGGCAAGTCCGTCACCCCCCCTACGGACCATGGGAGCATGTCCCGCCTCAGGTGTGGAGTGACCAAAGCAACTCGGCCGCCACGCAAGATGAGGCAGAGGATGAGGCAGAAGTGTGTGTGTTGTGTTGCCAAGGGCACTCCACCGTCGCAGTTTGTGATGAGTGTAAGGAGCACTATTGTAATGAATGTATTGACACCCACACTTGTGGGACCAATGTTGTTTGTTAAGTACACTACAAATGACAGTTGCAGTGGTTGAATTCACCAATATTGCTTTACTTTGCAACGTGCTTTGTAGGGAAGGCGTGCAGTGCAATGTGGTCTACTTGGGGGGTTTCTCCATGAGAGGGTAAATTTGGGGCTGAAATAATAATGATAGATAATAGAAAAGTAGCGCGCCGGGCGCGCGCCGGGCAAACATTCCCCCTACATGTCTCAAAATCACCCGCAGAGTGCTTATTTTGGCCCCTGGACGGTCAAGAGGTCACACCAAAGGTTGGATTGTAACTTTGGAAAACGGACCCTCCCCATCTCAGCCTCTGCGTGCGCAGTATGCACGCAGTGCAAGAACTTTCCCATGGACTGGTACATACACATGAGTGGCTACCTGTCGGCCACCGGGGATTTTCAGCGTTTGGATCAAAGGAAACCCGCCTAAAACAGGTGGCATGGGCATGTATTAGCGACCATCGGGCCGGGGTCGTAACCAGGGATGTATTAGAACGGCTGTACACCGTAGGACGAGGGGGGCCATCCCCCCGAGAACCCCCCCTAGACCCCCCTCCCTCCTCCTCTTCCAATGTTTGAGGCTGACAGCCAAAATTTTGCTTCGGCGCCTTCGGTGCCAAGGGGATTTAAGCTGCAAAATTTTGTGGCCCGCCTTCGGCGGGGACCATAGAGGGACCCTGGGAGGAGGGGGGGGTCCCAGCCAAACCCCCCACCCCCCTTCAGACCCCCCCCCCTCTTCCCCTCCAATACATCCTGGTTGTAACTCTGTTACAGTACGCAGTACATCTGGTTTTAACGACTGGTTAACGACTGGGACACATCAAATAACAGCATTTTTGGGCGATGTACATTGTTCTGCCGCACTGTTTTCACCCCCTCCCCCCCCCCCCGCCCGGTAAGTGGCGAGGCGCCAACAGGCGCCGCCGGCTGTACACAGCAATCCACTTTAGGGCAGGTGCCCTGCGAAGCCCCGCTCCGGCCCTGCCGGCAATCATCGGCCCCTGTCCTCGAGCCGACCTGACGGCCGGCCGGCCGTATCTGATCCCCCGTCCGCCAGGGGGTGCCATAAGGACGCTCACCCTTTTTTTTTTTACTATGGCATCCACTCTCTGATGTTTGGTGGCTACCCACCAACCGCCATCGGTTACCCACCAACCGCCATCGGTTACCCACCAACCGCCATCGGTTACCCACCAACCGCCATCGGTTACCCACCGGCCGCCATCGGTTACCCACCAACCGCCATCGGTTACCCACCGGCCGCCATCGTAGGGCGTATTGGACACTCCGAGTTTTTTTTTTTCATTATGGCACCCCCTGCCGTCCGCAGGTGGCGCTGCTCTCTGCCAACCCCGACCTCTGCACCCTCACGGACGCGCCGCAGTTCTTCGAGTGGTCGCGCGACTTCCTCGACGATTGCGAGGCGATCTACGAAGAGCAGTCCCCCCGCGCCCTCAGGAAGCGGCCGCCGTCGCCTCCGGAGCGCGCGGCACCGGTGCTGCTGGCGGACGACTGGGAGCTATCGGTGCCCCTGCTCTGGGAGGTATGCCGCTGATGGTGCGAGGGGTGCCAGTGATGGAACCAAAGGCGGCAGGACGGCTGGTGCTGAAGCATGTTCGCAGGCGCGTGAGGCGTGTGCGTCCACCCCCCCCCTTCTCTCTTCTGACACATGCCCGGGCCATCCCCACAATCCGTATGACAACGCTGGCGCTTGCCCCAGGGCTCTCTGCTCGACCGCGTCCTTGTCCTCCCGGCCCCCCGGGCCTCGTTATGTCGCGTGCACTCACTCGCCCTGTGCCGTCCCATTCGTTCCAGTATTGATTCGTGTGTGAACGTTTGTTGAGTGAAGGGTCACGCGAGTGTCAAAACACAATACAAACAAAATATGAAAAAAAACATCTCTGTGTATATAATATGTATGTCTGCTGTCCAAGTGCCACACAAAAAATAGTTTTTTGAGTGTCAACGCCAGCGTACCTGAAACAAAAACAAAACCAGTCAATTTGATTTTTCGACCCCTTTTGGGGGGGGGTCTCCGAGACAGCGGGGGTTATGTGGGCATCTCGCCCACATGTGGGCCCCCAAGACGTTTTGCCGGTGGGGGCGCAGCCAGAGTTCTGTCCACCCACCCCCTTTACGGGGACTGGGGGCCCAAAGTAGTGTTTTTTTGACTGTTCTTGAGGTCTGCCCCCCCCCTGGGGGGGGGGGGGGTTCTGGCTAGGGACGGCACCAAGTCGTGCACCCACGGCACCATGCGGCAGGACATCTCCGGCCTTGCCGCCCCCGGGCACCATCACCCCCCCCCCCTTCATCTCTACCGCCGCGTTGGGCTGTCCCGTGGCCTGTTTGACAGCCCCGGGATCACCCTCGGCACCATCTCCCGACCGCAAGCCGGGGCCCAAGTGCCGCCGGTCTGGTTTGGCGCGCGGGAACCCCGTGGCCCACCACCAAAACTGGGGGGTGGGGGACCCTCGTGACGGTACCCCCCATCGAGAGGAGTCCGGTCAAATGTACTGTGCTACCGACTAGAGTAACTTTCGTTTCACTATACACTACGTATGGTCTGGTATACAATTTGAGCTGCCGTGTTTGCCACTGAGGTACCTTCTGCTGTATGCACAATGGCATTCGTGCGCAAACCCACTCACACACAAAGTCTCTCTCTTTCTGTGTAAATGCATACATGCGTGTACACTGACACAGAGCCCATAATCCCTAGTACACTGACTGAACAGGCGGTGTGGATTTGTGCGCATTGCTGAACCCCCTGTTTGGTCAGTGTACTAGGGATTTCGTGCGCAGTCGCCGTGTACACATGTGCATATGTATTTAGAGAGAGAGAGAGAGAGAGAGAGAGAGAGAGAGAGAGAGAGAGATACAGAGAGAGAAAAAGAGTGTGTTTCTGTGTACCCCCCCCCCTTTGCGCATGCACGGCCTTGTCTAAGCACGGGGTGGGCGTTGAACCGCCGTTTTGAGGAAATTTTGGGACCGCTGTTTTTGTGGTCCAGAATGGAGGATTGGGTGTCTGTAGAGCGTTTGTACAGGGAAAGAGGGGCTCAGTCATGTCTGTGATGGTGCATTCTGTTCATAACAACGTTGTACTACACATTGGAACCCCATGCTGCTTGTTCTGATGTGATTTTCAGCCATGGCTAACAATGTTATTCCCGGTCTGGCTGTCACATGTGTCACGCGCATGCACGGCCTTGTCTAAGCACGGGGTGCGTTGAACCGCCGTTTTGGCCTGACTTCTGGGACCGCGGCCGTGCTTGCGCAAGGGGGGGTGGGGGTACATTTGTATGGTGCAACCCCTTGGAGGGAGACGTAAGCGCGGTGCGCGCGGTGCACCACGCGGTGCGCGCGCGGTGCATTCGTTTTCCACGTGCGCGTACAACCTTTTCTTTCCCCTTGTGCTGTTTTCTGCACCTAACCACTATTTGCCCCTCCCTTGTGATGAGCCCGTGTGCCGTGGCTGCGGGATAGGGCGCCAAGCCAGGTTGCGATGGCTGTCGCGATGGCGGACAATTGCCACGGGTGCCTCGCCCCTCCCTCTACAGAGAACAAATGAAAAATCAGAGGCACAAAACGTTTTCCGCTGAAGTACGCGCGTTTTTCGTAGCGAGTCTGTGCGTCCACTGTTAGTCACCTTGTTCTTTGGCAGGGGGTGTGGGCGGCCACAACCACCATTGGTGAGGAGGATGGAGTGGAGGCCTCCGTTGTTGTTTGCTTACCCCTTAGGCCACCGCGTCCTTGCCACCCTGAAAAAATGTGAAAAATGCAGGAAAGGGTTGGTAGAAACGTAAGCGCGGTGCGCGCGCGGTGCACAACGCGGTGCGTATATCTCCCTCTTGTCCACAGCGCCTTCTGTCCAGCCTCAACAAGTTGCTTCTGGTACTATTGCCTCGTGCCAGGGCCAGCGAGCGGGCCCATGCCATCCATCACCGTGACCCACGCACCTGGTCCTCAAAGGATCAGCCCCGCCCCCGCCCTCTCCCCCGCGTCCCCTGCAACACACTGGTGTGGCGGTTGCCTTGCCTCGTTCCGCCACAGAACAATGGCGCCTGCTGGGGATAGGCATGGGCCCGGCTCGGACACACGGGCACGTACACACGCACATGGCAGGCGCCACGCAGCACCCCCCCCCCCCCGTAGCGCAGTGCGCTGAAAAGAGCAGAGTGTGTCGGGATTCACTGCGCCTGGTTCCCCCAGGGTCAGCGGTGTCCTGTTACCCCCGAGTCCAACGCGGGGGAGCCTGCGACGCCCTGACAGGTCAGCCACAGGGTCGCAGAGCCCGGCGCTTCAGGCCACGTCAATACTGGTGCTGGGCACATTCCCATCCCATCCCATCCCCCCCCGCAACGAAAACCCGGCTCCCGTAGCGCAGTGCGCTATAAGGAGCAGAGTGTGTGGGGATTCACTGCGCCTGGGTCCCCCAGGGTCAGCGGTGTCCTGTTACCCCCGAGTCCAACGCGGGGGAGCCTGCGACGCCCTGACAGGTCAGCCACAGGGTCGCAGAGCCCGGCGCTTCAGGCCACGTCAATACTGGTGCTGGGCACATTCCCATTCCATCCCATCCCCCCCCGCAACGAAAACCCGGCTCCCGTAGCGCAGTGCGCTATAAGGAGCAGAGTGTGTGGGGATTCACTGCGCCTGGGTCCCCCAGGGTCAGCGGTGTCCTGTTACCCCCGAGTCCAACGCGGGGGAACAGGGTCTCAGAGCCCGGCGCTTCAGGCCACGTCAATACTGGTGCTGGGCACATTCCCATCCCATCCCATTCCCCCCCCCCCGTAGCGCTGCGGTACTACACCCCCGGGGCCCATACAGCACAGGGCCCAACACACCAAGGGGCTGCCTCTTGGCGCCCCCCCCCCCCCAATGCCGGCGCCATCTTCACGCTTCCCCGGGACCCCTGAAGTGTGGCAGGCCCCCCCCCCCCGCCGCATCTGACGTCGCACAGGGCCACGGGGGGTGCAGGACCGCGTGCTGCGCGGCAAGTGGTCCGCGGCGTTCCGGAGTTGAGGCGCTGGTTGTGGTGCCGTTGGTGCGGTGGTGCTGCGGCGGGGGTGAGGGGGGGGAGGGGGTGGCGTGCCTTGAACGGATTGCGTTGCCGTGTTGCGCGGATCGTTCCGAGGCGCATCCGTCGGGGGCAACAGCGCTGTCTCTTGGGGGGCGTACCGTGCGCTGTGCGCGCGCTGTGCGAAAAGTTGGCTGTTCTCCACCACCGGGAGTTCGGTAAGTTCAGAAGATTGAAAGGACGTCATTGAATGGCTGCTGCTGTGGACGGGGCTATAGGGGGCAGAATGTAGGTCCCTGGGACCCATGGCAAGCATCAGATGTTTGAATTTTTGAGTTTTGAATTGGTTGTGCATGATTCCGTAGGTGGTTTTCAGGGTTGTTACCTGGATAATCACCGTAATAATTGGCGCTGTGCGCGCACTGTGCGTGCGCTGTGCCCGCGCTGTGCGAAAACGCCCCCTTGGGGGGGCTGGTGGAGGTGGCGATTGGCGCAGTTTGTCTTTCTTGGCGGTTGTGGAGGCCGCCGAAGGCGTTCCCAGGCAATTCCCGGACAGTTCGGGGGGTGCTCACCACCGCCGAGGGAAGTGTTACGCAGGGCCCAGGGCGTTGGGGTGGGGGGGGGGGGGGGTGGCTGGCATGCCGCCCGGTTGTGTTGCTGTCTGCAGCCGGCGGCGCCCATCGGCCTCTCGCCATTCACCCCTGCCCTTCCCTTGAACCCCCTCCCTCCGCAGGCGGCGGCGCCCATCGGCCTCTCACCCCCTCGTGCCCTCCCTCCTCCTGCCTGGCCCATCCTCGCCTCCCTCCTCACCCCCTTCCTTTCCCGTGCTCACCATTGAAACGCCTGGGCTCGCCATCCAAACTGCACGGGTGCTGTTGTTTCCTGCGTTGCCCCCCCATCCCCCCGACCCCCGCCCTCAGCTGATGGACCTGGACTACTTCCCCGTCGCGTACGGCGCGGGCGACGTCCCGTGGGCCGCGGACTGGGACGCGGGCCAGGGGCTGGTCGCGGACTCCGCCTTCGGCGACGCCCTCCGGGTGTTCATGCACTGCCCCCCGCCCGGGGGCCTGTGCCGCGACACGTTCCACTCCCCCCGCGTGGCCGTCGGCATGGTCCTCATCGCGTGCCACGCCGCCGGCGTCCCGGAGCCGCACGTGCTGCGGCACTTCCGCGCGGTGCGCCTGCGGCCCCTGCAGCACCCGCCGCCCCGGCACTGGGTCCCGTGCGTGGGCGGGGGGCGGCCCATCATGGGCCAGGCCGCGCGGCAGGCGGGCGTCGCGCCGCTCTACCCCCCGACCCGCGCCCAGAGGCTGCAGGCCAAGCTCCACCTCGGCTGGAGTTGCTGGAATGGCTGGAATTGTCTGTGGTGGGGACATTTAGTCTCTCGGAACCCATTGATCCCCGCCCGCGGCAGCGCCGGCAGCAAGTACGAGTACCCGCCGCTGTGCGTCAGGTCCGTGCAGGGCCCTCAGTAGGCCACCGGGAGGAGCAGCGCACCCCACATCCCCCCACCCTTGGGCTGTGGGTGCACGCACCCTTGTACAACGGGCCGGCCTCCGGAGGACAATACACCGTGTGACTGTGGACTTTGTTTTACAAAACGAAAAAAAGAAGGAGCAGCGGACCCCGCACAAAGTGGACATTGCGCCGCGGGAGCGTCGTGCACAATGTCCGGGACGTGCCTCTCAAGGGACTGCCACTGGGGGGTGCTGTTGGAGCTCTGGCTGCTCTTCCTTGTCTGAGCCCCCCCCCCCCCCCCCCGTTTCTCCATCCCCCCAGGGATGTGCCCACGGGGGGCGGAGGGGGCGGGTGATTTCCGGCCGTCTGTGGAGGCCAGACGGGGGTAGCCGGTAGATGTGATGGTGACTGCTAATGCACAAGGCCTAGTCTACGTGCAGACTTGCCGCTGGCGTCTGCCAACTCAGACATCATCGGATGGAGCAGGGTCCTACTGAGCCACACACTGGACGCAGCACGTTCCTACTGAGTTCTGGTGGTGCGGGGGGCGGGTATTACTGAGTGGCCTGTGGTAAGGGGCTGGTCGCTACTGAGAACCAGTTTCCCTGCTGGACACTAGCACCATGTCCGTCTACGTGTTGAACGAAGAGGATTGTTCAATTTGGGCCAAACCCGCCGTGAAGCTCCTAACATCAAACAATCGAGTGGCAGCCAGTCTCGAGGCCACACATTTTTGGTGTTTTGCTTTCAAGTAGCCCCTGCCCAAGGGCCGGCCCCAAGGAAGCAAGGGTGTTGTTTTGGGGCCTCCGTTGCAAACGCCCGTGGCCAGATGGCGGTTGATGCGCAACCCACAAGACTTATGATGCTTCTCATCAGTGGCGAGTGATGAGGCGATGGTTTGTGTGCAGTGTAACAGAATCTGATTTCTTGTTTGGCTGTCAGGGGCAGCACGGGCAGTTCTGGGGTATGACTAGGGGTTTGGGGAGCGTGAGTCTGGAGCTGAAGGGGGGGGGGGGGGCTGCAATTGTGCGGCCCGCCCACGTTCGCACCCACACCCACACACACTGCATGCCTCAACTATATTTCTTCTCCAATCAGCCACTGCAAAATCACCATTGGGTAGCAGTTGTATAGTGCTATACACACTTTCGTATCATATTGGCTGGCCACAGGGAAAAAACTGGAAGCTGTGTGTGTGTGTGTGTGTGTGTGTGTGCGTGCATGCGTGCGTGCGTGCGTGCGTGCGTGCGTGTGCGTGCGTGCGTGCGTGCGTGCGTGCGTGCGTGCGTGCGTGCGTGCGTGC
This sequence comes from Eutreptiella sp. 'Long Island Sound 2002', assembly GCA_964036045.1. Taxonomy (NCBI): domain Eukaryota; phylum Euglenozoa; class Euglenophyceae; order Eutreptiales; family Eutreptiaceae; genus Eutreptiella; species Eutreptiella sp. 'Long Island Sound 2002'. Next base: position 187,770,641 of record OZ038379.1, on the reverse strand, counting down.
GTGTGTGTGTGTGTGCGTGTGTGCGTGTGTGTGTGTGTGTGTGTGTGTGTGTGTGTGTGTGTGTGTGTGCGTGCGTGCGGGCGGGCGGGGGTGCGTGTGCGTGTGCGTGTGTGTGTGTGTTTGCTGTGCAGCCGCACTTTGTGCCTGCCACGGTGAAGGCAGTGTATGCAGCCTCCCATAATCTCCCCAGTACAAAGTGTATCGCTGTTGCTAATTTGCAGAAGTGGTTGAAACACTGGGCACATTGGGAGGGGGACAAATACACATCCTGGGCACCAAGGGGATATGCTGAGTTAAGAGCTTATGAGATAGTCTGGAACACAGACTGGGAAGCATTGGAAATGTTACGCCACCAGAGCTGCCAAGGGGCAGGATGTGTGTGTGTGCCCACCCAGTGACGGGTGGTTCTTCCTGGTTCTTAATGTCCGAATCGTCCTGGTGGTACACAGGGGTGCAGCTGGGCGGTTCATGAGCCAGCGGGGCAGGGGAGCGGGGTTGACAGCGCACAGGGCCTGTCATTTTCTGTTTTCTTGCTTGCAGGGGTGGACACGATACGTGGACCGCCCCACCGGACGCTGCTTGCTGGGGCTGTTCGCGTTGTACTGCAGAAAGGCGCCTAGCCGACATGCTTATCAACTCCTTCTTCTACTGATGTTTTCAGCCTGATGAGATTCGTTAGCGACCTTGTCACGCCTGTTCGTCTCGCTTCAATTGTGTGCCTGTGTGGGTGGGTGGGTGGGGGTGGGTGCGTGCATGCGTGCGTGTGTGTGTGCGTGTGGGTGTGGGTGCGTGCGTGCGTGCGTGCGTGCGTGCGTGCGTGCGTGTGGGTGGGTGGGTGGGTGGGTGTGTTTGTGCGTGCGTGTCTATTTTTTCGACCGAAAGACGTCTAGGGCTGCTCTGCGGCTCGTGAGCAGTTTTCTTTGACCGCTTTTCTTGCCTTGCTCTGGTTTCGCGGTTCTCCACGTGCGTGTGTTGCGCAGCGCGGTGGGCCCAGTCGTGGGGTTCGCAATCTCCCACCCACAACAACAGTTCTGGTGCGCATGCCTTGACCAGCGATGGGCGTGGAATGGCCGTGGGATGCCAAACCCCAGAACAACGACGATGGGGAGGTCTGAAACCTTACCAAAGGGGTCCGAAGGACCAAGCCTCGTCCGTACGTGCGGCCGGCCCAGCGGCTGCCAACTGCCGGTGGGTTAGGGACGGCTGCTGGTGGGCGACCACAACTGCCGTTTTGTAACGGCCAACTGCTGTCAGTTGCGTGCCAAGTGCCGCGCTGCTGTTTAGCAATGGCCGGCTCCTTCGGTGGGCATGGCCGTTGGGGAAGAGGGTGTGGGTAGGGGAAGGGCGGATGGGCACTGGGTGGAGTATGGTGTGTGTACTCTGCGACCGTATGCAGCTACAAGCCATAGGGGGCGTACCGTGCGCTGTGTGCGCGCTGTGCACGCGCTGTGCGAAAAGTTGGCTGTTCTCCACCACCGGGAGTTCGGTAAGTTCAGAAGATTGAAAGGACGTCATTGAATGGCTGCTGCAGTGGAGGGGGCTATAGGGGGCAGAATTTAGGTCCCTGGGACCCATGGCAAGCATCAGATGTTTGAATTTTTGAGTTTTGAATTGGTTGTGCATGATTCCGCAGGTGGGTGGTTTTCAGGGTTGTTACCTGGATAATCACCGTAATAATTGGCGCTGTGCCCGCGCTGTGCGCGCGCTGTGCGAAAACGCCCCCATAGAGAGAGGCGGGGCATGGCCCAGGGTCGTATTGCCAGCTGGAACACTCAGACAGGGATGGGGCAGCTGATGCCAAGAACGGGCTGCTGCCTGCCCCCACGGGGACCGACAAAACAAACCCCGTGCTTTGGAGGTCGTGCGGGTGGTAGTGCTGCACCACCTCCGCCCCAGACGCAACGCCGTAGGTTCGCATCTAAGAAAACCACACCTACCCACCAACCCGCAACTGTGTGCCACGTGAAATGACCTCAGCTGCCCGGAGCCATTTGCCGCCACTCCCCCGCTTGTAAGCGTGCTGCAAGGGAGGAGAACACAAGGGGGCGTGCCCCCCTCCAGGGCGCCCAGCCTATGCCGAGCTACTGTCCTCCTGATGGCAAGTGCCAGGCTCACTAACGGTTGTAACCGACAGTAACCGCCTCCAACCGCTTTGGCAACCTCCTCCAACAGCCGATCTAACGCCTCTGAGGCCCCTTCCCTTCTAATGCATCCCTGGGCTGAAGGCCTTTCGATTCAACCTCTGCATTTGTAACCCCCCCCCCCATCCGACCCTCGCCCCCCACTGCGGTGTGCTGCCCGTGCCCCACGGCCCCGGCAGGTCCCTGCAGTGCCCCAGCGCGACGCGGCTGCTGAGCTTCGCCATCGGCCTCCCCCGGATCGTGTTCGTCGACTGCGCCGCGGACCCCAACCGCCAGACCGGGTCGCGCGCGCACCCCTTCTGCGACGTCGCCAGCGCGCTGCCGCACGTGCGCACGGGCGACACCCTCCTGCTGCTGCCGGGGCACTACGCCGCGGTCCTCGTCGAGAACGTCCGGTGCCCGTACGATGCCCCGCTGCACATCCGCGGCGCGTCGCTGGAGACGGTGGTGGTGGGGCACCCCGACCCCCGGAACATGCAGCACGACATGGGGGCCCTGCGCTTGCACCGCTGCACGGGGGTCGCCGTCTCCGCAATGACCCTCTGCCACGCCCACAACGGCGTGCGGGTGGACGCCGAGTGCTCGTACATCCGGTTGGCGGACCTGAACGTCCGCGGCTGCCACTACGCCACCGACCTGCCCGACACGCACAACCACGTGATTGAGGCCCCCCCCCCCCTCCATCAGCACACATCAGGTCACGGCAGGGCTTTGCTTGAAGGGAGGGGGGTTGCCCCCCCCCCCCCCCCCCCCCCCCACGCTCCTTCAACTCTACCCGAAAGCATGTCCGCAATCCCAATACCACCCCCACCCGGATTTCGAACCGCCAGTGACTGCCCCCCAACCGATTTTACAGCGCGCCCCAACCGCTTTGTAACCGCTCTGAGTTTGCCCCCTGAGCGTCCTCCCCTTCAAGCAAACCCCTGGGTCACGGCCACTCTGCTTATCCAACGGAGCACCACGCCGTCTACACCAGCACCAAATCCCTCCTCCGGTCCACTTGCAGATATGGACCCGTGCGCCCGTCTGCGCGGGGCAGGGGTACCCTCCCCCCACCACCTTCCCCCGGCCCCCCACCCCCTCCCTCCTCAGGACGGGGGGGGGGGATGGAGGTCAATCTTTTGCAACTTTTCGCAATTTCCCGCACTGTTCCGCGGTTTTTCTGCGACTGCCTTTTGCCAGTCCCCCTCGCGTGGGCGTTGGGGCCCTGTGTGTCCCCGGTGCAGAGGTGTTGCTCAGGTTTCGGGGGGTTGGGTTACGGCACCGCAATTTTCCTGCAATTTGTCACAATTTTTCGCAATCCGATTTGACGCTGCCTGACCGCAACCCCCCCCCCCCCCCCCCCCGGCTCTGGTCCCGTGGCTCAGTTGCCATGGCGCACGGAGCCTGCCCAGACCGCCCCGGGTTCGAGTCCCGGCTGCCGCATCCAGCCCTCGTGCAGCGCCAGGGCGTCCGATGCGGAACTGCTCACGTCCAGGGGTGCCAGCCAATCGCTCAGGGCACCCCTCCCTCGACCCCGCGCCCCAGGGGCCTCCTCGTGACAGCGGACGTCGCAGCAATCCAAAGCCTGCGACTCGGCTCCAGCAAAGCATCGGGTGGACGCGGGAAGGCCCAGGGGTCACGGACAGTTGTGTTGCAACGGCGAGCCCAGGGGTTTGCCTCCGGTGATGGGAAGGCGTTCGGCTGCACCGAGCCACCCAAGCAAAGGGGGAGCCTTAAGCGCAGTGCGCGCGCAGTGCAACTATTTGGGCGTCTGGTCGTACTAGAGACCCATACTTTGAGATACTAGGGGCCCCTAGGGGCATCATGGTGACCCCTAGCGGAGGTTTTGACTTCTGATTTTGTCCCCCTTTGTTTGGGGATCCCCGAGAATGCAGGGGTGACGTAGCATTTCCGCCCTCTTTACTACACGCAATGCCGTTTGCGACTCTCTTGCCTTGATTGTGTTTATGCTTTACATTATATCTCTGCAGAGTGGTGAAGAGCCATTTCCACTCAGGGGGACAAGCACACATCGGACGGCCAAAGATTCCATTGGGAAGTGGAAGTATTGAAGCAAGTCCGATTATCCGATACAAGGACGCGATTAAGGCTCGTGTGAGTACCATGTACGTAAGGGAAAGGGCATTCATGGATCAGGTTCCATGCAAGTTTGCCCCAACCCAACCTCCATCGCTAAAAATGGTGCAACCCACGCCTGTTCATGGCTTTTCCAGTTGTGCATGATGTGTGTTATGTGAAGAGAAGTTAGTTTGCAACTTTCTTGAGCAGGGGCAGTTTGGGTCACCTAATTCTAAGGGCGATTCCAAGGGGTGTGCCTGGGGGCTCTTCAAGGGGAACATAGTCTAAAAGTAGCGCGCAGTGCACGCGCAGTGCAAAGATTCCCCCAAAGGAGGAGGGTGGCAGGGGCGGGGGGGTGCATTGTGCCACCCCCCGCTCTCTGCACCACAATGGCCGGCAGAATTCGGTGAATGGGAATCCTCTCGGTAGTTGAGGATGCACCCCCATCTCATGGGTGGATGAGGGCATACGGGGCGCGGGGCTTTGCACCGGGACTTTTTGGTACGAGAAAACTTCAACGCGGGTGTATTTCGCCTGCAGTCCCGAATTTGCCATGAGCTAGCCTATGGAAAGGCTAGGCTTGCCATATTGAAATGTTTTTTGGCTCATTTGAGCTTTTTTTTTCAATGGGATTCAATTGCTAGACGTGATGTTTTTTCCTGAATGCTATCTTTTCCTTTTTGCTATCTGGTGGTAATTTGCTGGGAATCGCTGGTGGTTGCCGCTATTTTTGGGGTTGCTGGTTATTCCGTGGGGGTTGCCGTTGGCTGTTGGTGGTGCGTAATGCACCGGTTGGACCTGCTGCGCCTCGTCCCCAGCCCCAATGGCAAGACCACCGGGGAGAGCCCCCGAGTGGAGGCGTACGGCGCAGTGCGGGCCCCTTGCCCCGGCCCGACAGTCGGACGGCTCTTCGGTCCGTCGGAGGTCTGTGGACCCAAGTCCCAAGCCCAAGCCCTAGGAATGCCCCCCCTGGAGCCACACCCGGCCAAAGCCAGGGCCACGGCCAGAGCAAAGCGCAGGGCAAGGGGCGGGGTCAGAGCCACGCCCGGGGGGGCAGAGCCACGGCCAGAGGCACCGCAAGGCCAGTCCCGGGGCCAGAGCCGGCCCCTGGGGGCTCGGCCTTGGCCGAGACTGAGGCCGAGGCCGGGGCAGGACTAGGGCCGGGGTTCGGGCGGAGGCCGGGGCTCGAACCCAAGGCAAACCCACGGCGAGACGAGGAGGCCCCTGGGGCGCGGGGGTTGAGGCAGGGGTGCCCTGAGCGATGGGCCGGCACCCCCGGATGTGAGCAGTTCCGCATCGGACGCCCTGGCGCCGCACGAGGGCTGGCAGGACTTGTGCGGCGTCCGGGACTCGAACCCGGGGCGTTATGGGCAGGCGTCGTGCGCTATGACAACTGAGCCACGGGACCAGAGCCAAGGGGGGGGGGGGGGGGGTTGGCAGCCGGCTACGCGGTTGTCCATTGGGCAGCAACCTAAAACATGTAGTGCTCGCGAGTAGCTAAGTTCTGTCACCAGGGCCTAGTGCAGGGGCCTTGGGCACGCTTATGAGACACAGCGTCCAAACCATTGGTGGTCACTGCACACGACCGACCAACAGGGGGTGGATTCACACGAGTCCCTAGCTCCGAGGCGTGGACAGCCCGGAGTGAAGTCCTCAAACGGGGAGCCCCTCAGCAACCCAGAATGCGAAAGAGCAACGACACATCACATTCACCACAGAACAACCCCAACAAACACTAGTGACAGGTCAGTTTGTAGATTTGGAGACATGTGCAAAAGTGCCCGGTGCCCCTGGTACCACCCAAATGAAAGTGGGACAACCCGACAGCCACAACGGGAGGCAGGGAGCAACATGCTGCCCCCCCCCCCCCCCCCCGGCACCGCACACCAGCAGCGGTGAGCATGCTAGCAGAAGAAGAAAGAGCCCCAAATTGGGAGGAACGTAAGCGGCAAAGCAACTGGGCACAAAGCTGCCCGACGCACGGCAGTGAGACGAGCCCCAACAGGACACACAACAATGCACAAGGGAACCATGAGGTGCGAGCACAGCAGCAACCACCAAATGCGGCGCACGCCGAGCGAGACATCAGCAAACACCCCCCCCCCCTCCCTCTACAAGGTGCCCACGTACTCCACAAGGGCAGGGGCTGCGTCCCGCGCGCCGGGAGGTGCCCGCCACGGGGGTGGCAACAGGGCCGTGACCAGCCGACCGCGCGCGGGACAGTCCACGTCGTACGGAGATGTGAAATCCTCGTACGTGGGGGTAGGCAGTGGGACAAGAGTGGATGCACGAAAGGGGCACCTAGGAGCGCCACCAGAGAGGGGGAGGAGCAACACAGACACACAGAATGCGGGAGCCACATCAGGAGGGACAAGGGCGAGCACAGCAGGCAAGGAGGAGGAGCGCAGCAAGGCAAGAGAGGCAACCAGAACAGCGAGAACAGGGAACCAGAATGGAGCGGATGGGAGAGTGTGCGCATGGGAGGCAACGGCAACAAAGGGGATGGCCTTGCCAGCCAGCCCCGTCGCTACCGGGTGCCAGGGCAACCCCTGCTCAAGCGGCATCAGGTGGAGGGTGTCTCCTGCAGCCAAGATGGGCTGTTTGCGCAACAGGGGCGGGAGCCCATCAGGGGCAAACCAGCCGTGAGGGGGGAAAAGGACATATGGTGGACGGCCGGGACAACGCGTGGAGGAACAGGGCACCTGGGCCTCACGCACACAGAAACACAGCGAGGCAAGTTATGGACGGCCTGTGGACAGAGGCGCGTGGACAGCAAAAACGGTCAAACGACCCCGGCAACAACCAGCACATCCTCAATACGCCAACTATTGGGCGCCGCTGACGCGCAAACGGCACATCCCGCCACATCCGGCACAGGCCCAACACACCAACTACTGGGCTCCGCAAACGCGGAAACGACACCAGCAAGAGCACCGGCCGCAGCGGCCGACAGAACGCGGCAACCCGACGCAACATGCGAAGGGAAGAGCGGGTGACTGTCCAGGGCCCCGTAAAGAAACAACAACCAGACGGAATGTCACACAGGGGCAATTTGAGGGCCGAGGCAGGACTGATGGACCACGCCATGCGCTGTGCGGAAAGTAGGCTATTTTCGACCCGTTCTCCCCGATGGCCGGGGGGCCGCGGTCACAACTGTGTTTCCATGCGCAGGACGGCGCAGATTCTTACTCAGCCGAGGCCTCCGCCAAGTTCGAATATTAGACACCGAACTGTGTTGGGGAACTTTTGAGGAGTCCAAAGGGGGTGGGGGGCTGTTGGGGGGGAGGGAGGGCGCCCTGGAAGTGCGGCGACGGCGGGGGGCGGGGGGTTTCACAGGGGGCATAAGCGCGGCTGGGGGGGGGGGGGGACTTCCGAACAGTTGGGTATGCGGCCCAGGTGGCCTGACTCACGCAGTGCCCCTAACCAACGGGCTGGGCCTTTTGGAATGCCGCCGCCCAACCTGAGCCCCAACAGCCTAGGCCCTGCAATCGTTGCATGCCCTCGGACAGCCAAAAGGCGCTGCTGCAGCATCAGCAGCACCACGCCACCCACTCCTTGGCTTTGGCCCCGGCATCGGCGATAGCGCTGGCCCATGGTAGCATCTTGACCCCCCCCCCCCCCACACACACACCAGGGCGGTTTCCCGCTTTCAACTGCCTCCCCACAGCCCTCAAACCGTCCACAACTGGCAATACGGGTCGCACTTTGCCCCCCGCCAGCTACTGCTTCAGCCTCCGCTCACCAAACCTCCCTTCAACCACCTCCCGCCCCCCGGGGCCGGAGGCACATGAGAAGCGGTTCAAAGTCCCGCGAACGCCAACCCCCCCGCCCAGTGATGCATTGGAACGGGGTGGGTTATCCCCGCCACCCCCGCGCCGCCTCTCCGGGGCCCCAGCCTATGCCAAGCCGCTCTCTCCCTGACCACAACTGCCAGCCCCAACGGCATTGTACCCGACAGTAACCGCCCCCAGGCGCTTTGGTAACACCCTTCAACCCCCTGCCTGACCGCCTCTGGAGCCTCCTCCGTGGCCCGCGCCCGTCCAATACCCTCCCCCCCCCGCCCCTTGCAACCGCCCCATTTGGCCTGGCTGGGTCCCTTGTCCCATCATTCAGTTCTCTGGGGCTCCCCTTGGCCCCCACCCCCAGCGATGCATTGGAACGGGGGGAGGTACCCCTCCCCCTCCAGGGCGCCCAGCCTATGCCATGCCAAGTGCCGGCTTCAATGGCATTCGTAACCGACAGTAACCGCCCCCAACCGCTTCGGCAACCTTCTGCAACCGCCGGTCCAACCGCCTCTGGGGCCGCCTCTGAGGTCCCTTCCCTTCTAATGTATCCCTGCCCGACCCCCTTCCCTGCCCTCACTTTCAGGTCCAGAACGTCCTCCTGCACTCGAGTCTCGGGCGGCTGACCCGCCTCAAAGACCTCCTGCTCTTCCACGAGCACGTCGCCCAGCGCCTCCAGCCCCTCTGGACCGTCCCCTTCCTGCTGCTGGTTGTGGCCGTGTCTGTGGGCGCCTCCGTCCTGATCCTCGCGTACGCCGAGAGCTTCTACCGAGACGAGGGCAACAACAGCAAGGTCAACGCGTGGGTCATAGCGAGCCGAGTGGTGATGGTGGACGCCTTTGTGAAGCAGCCGCTGCTGGTGTCGGCCTCGTTCGGGGTGCTGTACCTCCTCAGCCTCTAGCCCTCCCACACCCCCTCGCCCCGGCTGATGGGCTGGGGGGCCTGGGGCTCCAGGCCAAGGAGGCTCTCCGGGCTATCGGCATCGAACCACCGATTCTCTGCCACTTTTGGCGGGATGCTTGTGGGGCATTGTTTGGCGGCACCATTTGAATGCAGAAAGAGAAAAATCGCTTTGAACGTATGCGAAGAAAAGGAAAGGACATTGCACAAAGGCGCACGGATGCGAACATGATCGGCCCCTTTCCGGGGCAAGGGCCGGTGGGGGGGGTACAGCCACGACCTCACCTGCCCCCTGACTGTGGGGTGTGGGTACTCCTTGTATGATGGGCTCACCCGCTTTGCCACCATGTGGCGTTGGACAACGGACATGTGCTACCAAAGAAAAAAAGAAGAAGCGCTTTGGCAACACAGGGATTGCCAGCAACGTTGCCATATTGTGCACTGCGGTGTACACCGCAGTAAGTAACCCCCCCCCCTTTAATATCACGCGCGTGATATTTCTTTTGGTGCGTGATATTATTTCGTGCGTGCTATTATTTTGACCACCCCCTATTCCAGCTCTTTTTGGTGATGACTGATGCCCCTGACATCCCCCTTCTTGGAGATGTGATTGAGGCATGGCAGCATGATGAACTTGGAGGCTGTGACTGATGCAGACATCAAGCTAACTGCAGCACAACAGCAAAATCACCTCGAATTTGTTTGTTGAGTTGTGCACAGTGACAGTGAATAAGAACCCTGGTGCACTAGCAAAAAACAAAAAAAAACTATTCGTTGGACTATGCAATGGTTTGCATTGAATGATATGACAGAACTGTGACAAAGGCTGTCGGAAGGATGCAGCAGACGAATGGGCTGTCAATATCGTCAGTCTTCAGAGCTCACAAAATTCGTGAGGTCTTGATGCAGCAACTGCCAGCCTGGATGTGGCTGCAGTATTCTAGGATCTTGGATATGTTGACCCCAAGAAGGCAAAGCTTCGCATCCCCTATCAGATTGTCCGCCTCCCCAAACATTCAGCCCCAAGATGTTGCACCTGCATAGCATAAGCCCAATCCCAAGCCAGCAGCATGGCAGCTATCCATGAATGTGTTCATGGCACGAAAATAACTACACGTCATACCTGTCAATCACATTTCCCACAGTGTTTTGCCTTGTTATTTGTGGTATGCTCAAGCGGGCGAGATGCATGCGTGTTATTATTTCAGCAGCCCAAAATATTATCATGCATGCGTGACATTATTTCGGGGTTCTTACCAGGGTTCTTATTCACTGTCACTGCCACTGTCAGTACTTTCCTCGTCACTGACAGTGAGGGCGCTTGAGCTAGAGGCGTCTGTGGAGATGCTTCCGAAAGAGGACAAAGAGCTGCATGAATCTGAGACCTCACCCAGGTTATCAACATACTCTGCAGTTTCTGGCAGAACGCGTTCCCTGGCCCGTCCTTTTCCCTTGTCCTTTCGAGGCTTCCTCACATTTTGAGAAGAGCGCCGCCGCCGATGTGCCGTGCCACCCCATGACTGAGCCACTAACTCATACGGGTAGCCATCAGGATCAACATCCTCAGCCCCAATTAAATGCAGCGTGGCTCAATCTGTGACCGGGTTTTTTTGTGACGCATATCGTGACGCCTCGTCACAACAGGGGGGGGGGGGGGGACACCCACCCCCCTAGTTAGATCCATCCCTGCCTCCTGCCTCAGGAGCATTCCACTCGGTCAATATCAAACGAGTTGACAGCGGTACCGATTTTTTTCGGAGTTGCCACGCTCCCTTTCTTTTGTATTGAATGGCAAAGCCACAGCCCAATTTTTTGTGCATGGGAAACCTGGTCTTCAGTGGGTGGCTCCAGGCGAAGGAAATAGACGGCCATCCAAAAAGGCCACAAAAGAGGAATTGCCCACCGGTGCCCCACCAAGGAAAAGACAGATGTTTCTGCACGGGTTAAGGGTGTGTGTGTAGATAATTTTTGGTTTCTTAGATGTAAAGACTTTGAACTCAGTGATGTATGTGGGTGGCAAGCCAACCACCATCATGTGCGGGGAACACCCGGACCTGGGCAGCCCCATGTATCCTTCCCCTTTGTCCCTGACAGCGTGCCATCCAGCGCGCAGGGGGTGCGGTTGGTCGAACACGTGGCCAGTGGCCCGTCCCCAGTGCATCCGGCCGCCTGCACCCGTACCGTACCGTAGCTTACCACACACTCAGTTCTCTTCGAATCGTTCCTCCCCCGGGTTTCGATCCCGGGACCTGTGATGCACGCGTCATGTGCCATGGCAGCCGACCCACGTGACTTCGTCTGGTGCTCAATGGCCAGAGAGGGCAGGGAAGCAGAGCCCGGCCAAGGACATCTAACTCACTGCGAGGGGGAGACAGAAACCGGGCAGGGAGGGGGTCGTTCGACCCCCCCCCTCCCCTTTAACGGAGGGACGAGATCCCAGGGCCAATGGAACATTTGCTGGCCAGTGGCACACGCAAAGTACTGAGATGGCGATGAAGGCCATGTGAAGGCAGGCACCACGGAGAGACGGTGCCAGACAGCCCCGCGCCCTCAGCCACGGTCTCTACTAACACGTGCAGCACGGAGACCTCCGGGTGCGCCACCCCCGAGCGTCCCAGCCGTGTGGGACACAGCGAGTATCCACCGCACCCCACAAACACCTCCCCCAAGTGTGTGCTAACCCCAACAAAGCCAGTGCCCCACTGGGGGACAGCTCTGACATAGTTGAAACCTGAGTCTCTTCCTGGGCATTGAAATGTCAGTGCTGGCCGTAGAGGCAAAAGATACAGTGCTCTGATCCGAGTCACTGTCAGAGAATAGATATTACTGCAAGAGGATGGGGGGGATGCAACCTTTTGGGGGGGGGGGTCAAAGGATGGGTGGGTGGGTGGGGCTGTGGGGGGGACCCCCCCCCTAATCAGGAGACCCTGAGTTGTTGGAGGCGCCGAAGAAATTTTTTGGCCTAAACTGACTTGCGCCAAAGGCGCCAGAGAAAAATTTTGATTGGCTGAAGACCCGGAGAAAAATTTGCCCAATCACTTAAGGGGGGGGGGGGGTCCGAAGAGGGTGGGTGGGGGGTGTCAACCCCCCCCCCCCAAGGAGATGCTGAGTTGTTGAGCAAAACTCTGGGGAGGAGAGGTCAGTGGTCACTCGTGGTTGCCGCTGCCACCGGCCGCGGTGTGTTGTGTCGGTCCTTGGGGTTGAAACACCCCCAGTGGGTACTGGCTTTTTTTTTTGGTTCGGACCAAGACGAGCTGGCGTGGCCTGCTCACTTCACAGTACTCGAGATAACCTCTCGGGATCAAGGCATGACGCACAAAGAACAAACTAGGACAACCGCGGCCACTGAGAGCCGAAGGAGTGCTTGATCACGGTCACCGAGGTTGGCAGGACAGACAGTATGTAGTATGCAGGCGCTTTACGCCGACAGAAAGCTTTATCTTCAGTTTGCACTTTCAAGTTTGACTGCTGATATGTATGCCATATGAATGGAACATTTGCTGGCCAGTGGCACACGCAATGTACTGAGATGGCGATGAAGGCCGTGTGAAGGCAGGCACCACAGAGAGACGGTGCCAGACAGCCCAGCGTCCTCAGCCACGGTCTCTACTAACGCGTGCAGCACGGAGACCTCCGGGTGCGCCACCCCCGAGCGTCACCCTCTTCGGACCCCCCCCCCCCTTAAGTGATTGGGCAAATTTTTCTCCGGGTCTTCAGCCAATCAAAATTTTTCTCTGGCGCCTTTGGCGCAAGTCAGTTTAGGCCAAAAAATTTCTTCGGCGCCTCCAACAACTCAGGGTCTCCTGATTAGGGGGGGGGTCCCCCCCACAGCCCCACCCACCCACCCATCCTTTGACCCCCCCCCCCAAAAGGTTGCATCCCCCCCATCCTCTTGCAGTAATATCTATTCTCTGACAGTGACTCGGATCAGAGCACTGTATCTTTTGCCTCTACGGCCAGCACTGACATTTCAATGCCCAGGAAGAGACTCAGGTTTCAACTATGTCAGAGCTGTCCCCCAGTGGGGCACTGGCTTTGTTGGGGTTAGCACACACTTGGGGGAGGTGTTTGTGGGGTGCGGTGGGTACTCGCTGCGTCCCACACGGCTGGGTGGGTGGGGGGTGTCAACCCCCCCCCCAAGGAGATGCTGAGTTGTTGAGCAAAACTCTGGGGAGGAGAGGTCAGTGGTCACTCGTGGTTGCCGCTGCCACCGGCCGCGGTGTGTTGTGTCGGTCCTTGGGGTTGAAACACCCCCAGTGGGTACTGGCTTTTTTTTTTGGTTCGGACCAAGACGAGCTGGCGTGGCCTGCTCACTTCACAGTACTCGAGATAACCTCTCGGGATCAAGGCATGACGCACAAAGAACAAACTAGGACAACCGCGGCCACTGAGAGCCGAAGGAGTGCTTGATCACGGTCACCGAGGTTGGCAGGACAGACGGTATGTAGTATGCAGGCGCTTTACGCCGACAGAAAGCTTTATCTTCAGTTTGCACTTTCAAGTTTGACTGCTGATATGTATGCCATATGAATGGCGATACCGCTGTAGATTGACCAGATTGTACATCACATATCTCCATCGAATGCAGAACTGATGCAGTGTGAATGATGATTGCGCCCCTCTTAAGGAAAACGCTGCTCCTCCCCCCGACCCCCCATGCCCTGGTAAGCCACATTCCCAAGGTGCGTGGCCGAGCGACGCCCGCTTCAGCAGGGACACCCCAGAAGGGACAAGCCAACGTGGAACACAGGGGGGAAGTTCTTGCAATGTGTGCGCACTGCGTGCATACTGCGCACGCAGAGGCTGGGATACTCCCCCAAGTAATACGGTTGGTGGTGACCGTATTATTTCCTCGAAATCCATCTCAGAAAAATGAACAATCCAAAAATATTTGACGATTTATGGAAGCACTTTTCCTTTTTAGGAAACCAAGGGCACAGGATCAATGTTTTACCACCAAAAGGTCGCTAGGGTGCGAGTATTTGCCGACATCCAAAACTTCACACTGCGTGTGTACTGCGTGCATGGCATTCCCAGGCAACAGCCACGACCCAACTCAGAGCGATGCCCAGGCGTGACCAGGCGATAATGCCCGGAACCAGCAGGCTTTGTCCCTCGCCCCAGCCCGGGAGGGCGCAGGCAAGGACAATTTGCCATGGGACGTTACATGGCCAGCCGGACACGCAATGGACTGAGAAGGCGATGAAGGCCGTGTGCAGGCGGGCGCGGCTGGAGCGAATTGGCGGGTCCACACCTGACCTTTGGAGGCCCCCTGAGGGAGAGGGTCAGGGTGGGGATTTGGAAAGGGGCGCGGGTGACAGGGCAGTGGTTGCAAGACCGAACACTCGGATACTCGTGAGTGTCGGGATATTTCTCTAACCGAATGGAGCGCTTGATACTTTTTGATTTGACCCATTCAAGAATCAGGCAACTATTCAGCAACACCGCGAAGAACGCTGGCCTTATGGCAGGTGAATGCCATGATGCTGAAGTACACTAACACCACATGACCCATGACATTCACCGCTCTCGATCTGTTTGTGTGTGGCGGGACGCAGCTGTCCACAACGATGATGAGGGCGACACCACTGACCCCACCCTGAGGACCTCAAGTGGATGGTGCAACAAACGGGGCGCCGCATGCACGCCACCGCTGAGCCGTTTCACCAACGCCCCAGCCCCACCCCATCCGAGCCAAACCCCCACCCAAGTGCATGTACAGTGTGTCGAATGCAAGGGGTCATCCCGAGGGGGGGGGGGGGTAACCCAAGCCCTGTGCCCAGCACAAAGACAGGTTCTGTTGTTATTGTTGGGTCTGCTCCTGCACTGCGTGCGTACTGCTCATGCTGATGCAGTGCTGATCCAAGAAGCCCCGTCTCTGGCGTGCCTTGTCGTGGCGCGCAGCGCAACCACCCCCCACCCCCCGCGCATTGCGAGAGCAACGCGCTTGTCGGAGCAACAGTCAGTTGCTCTGACCGTGCGTTGGCGTTGCTTCTGTCTAGTTTTTGGATTTCAGTGTTGCTCTCGCTGAGGGCCTTTCCCACGCCATAGAGCGTCCCACGCACTCGAGCGGGGGACCGCTGCGCAAACACTTGCCCCGAGCGTCATCCCAAACGAACCCACCAGCAGACTCCCCCGCTCGCCCTCATGTCCTGCCCGCGCACCGCCCTGGGTGCGGTCATGGGACGCTGCCGGGGTGCCGACAAGCTGCGCATTGCAATCGGTGCATCGGTCCTGCAGCGGGGGATACCCCTGGGACCTGCCGGCGTTGGTCGCAGGTTCGGCATAGATCCGGTGCTGCCCCCCTCGGCCCGGCAACAAATATGGTGCAGGTATATCCAAGCTACCCCCCTTGTAATAGCTACCCCTAATAATAGTAGAAATAGTAGTAATAGGTACGCCCTTGTCCAAGCTACAGCCGGTGTAGGGACCGTGTTAAGTGGTGCCTACAGGGGGGAGGGGGGTTTCGCGGTAGGATTATTTCGCCGTGGGATATTTTGCATTTCAAATTCATGCGAAATTTCCCACATAATTATCAGGCCGCTGTGCGAAATAAACCCGCTGCGAAATTTAGCAAAATATCTTGTCCAACAGTTGCCTGAGCATAAGTCTGTTGTGCCCTTCCACAAGAGCTGAAACAGAGAAATGTTGCCGTCAGAATCTGTAATGGGGGATCTTGTGATCGTATGTTTCTCATCGCTGTATGCAAGGTACATTTGCGAATTTTGCCTGCAGCTTGCTACATTCTTTGCAGGGATGGAGAATAATTGACAGCAGTCTCGTCCATAGCCAACTGCAATGGCGTGCTGAACTGAGTTTGCCTTCGCCATGCATTGTCAGCCACGATGTCAGCACAAACGTAGACGGGGCATGGTTAGCATCACATGACCTCTGCTTCCACAGGTGCCAATCAGAAAGCAGTCACTTGCATGGAGAGTGATGATAGTGTTACTGACAGTGACAGTGACAGTAGCAGTGACAGTGACAGTGATAATGACCGCCAGCCTGTTGCAAAAATGAATAAACAATCTGGCCCAGTTGTGGGTTCCGACGTTCTGGCCTTTTTGGGAACCCTTGGCTACCAGCAGTACGCAACACCGTTGGCTAGGGCAGGTTTTGCTTCTATGGCTGAGCTGGCCCTTATCACGTCAAAGTCTTTGAAGGCATGTAAAGTGTTGGATGGCCATGCACTCAGGACACTGGATGAACTAAAGAAGCGCTGCGCCCTGGGTGTGGTGCCTCCAAAGAAGCTATCCAAGAGGCCTGGACATTTCTTCTTTTATGGATCTGCGCAAGAAGTAGAAGTAGTGTTCCATTGGTTTCCATGGCTAGTGCACAGTGGCTGGGGCTTGCATGATCCCCTACTCTGACGTTGTTGTGCCCACTTTGTGACGTGTAAATCAACTGCCCCCCTATTATCCCATTGAGACCACAGCCCCAGTTGACCCTTAGGTATTATGTACGTATCTTGGCAAGGCATGATTTCATTCTCGCGGCCCTGGATTTGCTCAGACCTGCACTGGGTCACCGGGGCCTACATCCTCCTGTATGACGGTGGTCAATGGCTGGAACATTCCGATTAAAGACAACAAGAGAATTTGTGCGGTAGTCCCATTTTTGAACCCATGCTTGGCACTGCTCAAGGGTTGCTCACCATAGCGATGCCGGATCAACTCTTAACTCAACCATCCATCCCGCAAAAAGGAAGGGTGGTGCCACAGGGATGAGCCGTCCATGATGCTGCACAGAGCCAAAGTCAGCAAGCATGAATGGTGGGGTATTATACAGTGCTTCAGAGGGTATTTCTTGCTGCTGCAGCCACCCAACGTTGCTACATTGTCACAGATTCTGTAATGTAAATTTTAATGTGTGAGGCCCCATTGAACTGTTATATGGGGTACTTCGTCTGTCATCGCAAGCTCACTGTACAAAATGGGGGGGTTGTTTGGTACATCGCGGGTTTTTTTTTTTTGGCACGTACCAGCCACAACGCCTGGTTGGACATCTGAAGAAGAAAGTAGCAGCAAGAAGATGGGAAAGTTGTTGGCTAGGGAGAAGTATTTGCCCAAGCAATGTGAGAAGATGGGGGTGGCATTGAAGTCATTGCAAGCGGCGCAGAAGTAAAGGGGTGGGTCCTTGGGCAAACGATGACGTATACCTATGCAAATCTTTCGATACACCAAACCTATTGTGGACAAAAATTTCGCATAGAATTTGTGAAATGGATTTTCTATCCTGTTTATTCCCTTTTCCCCCACATGTTGAATGTTAACATGCCCAAGGTTCGAAGTTCGACGTCTTTTTGAGATGGGCAACCCATAGGAGCGGTCGTGGGGTGAGGGCACCAAAGTAGAATGTTTGCCGTGTTCTTTTGGGCTACCATTTAAGTGGTTGGTAGCACCCTGGGGATAGTTTTGTGTAGTAGCAGAAAGTAATGGGCTCACACTGTGCGAGGCAGATGTACCGGGAGTGTGCCCACAAGGCGAAAAACTATTGTGTTTGACCGACAGCACTGTGTTGCAGCGTTGAGTGTACATGAGGCCAGATGTGGCAGCTTTTGCCGCCAAAAGAACAAATCGCGTCGATTGCGTGTGAGTTCGTTTTACAGATTTAGAACAGAACTGATAAATACCGTTTTATTTTATGACAGTGTTTGATTGTACAATGGTTTGTGGTGCTGAAGTGCTCATTTTGCTGCAGTCACTCGAGCAAATGTTTAAATGGTAGCTTTTTTTTGTATGCCGCCATTCGTTCCGTGAGGGTTGCTAACTCTGTGTGGTTGCTACGACGTTTCACGGTGGCTTTCAAGCATTCACAATTTCAAGCAAGATTTTGCATGAGAGTTGCAACGTGTTCAGCACTTTGCAGCATATTTACGTTTCCGGAACATGAGTAAAACAAAGCTCGTGGGTCAAAACTGTGGCTAAAATCAGCTTCATAGCCCCAACAATAAGTTGAATATTCGGGCCACCATTGTGTAGGAACCTCGCATGCCGGGAGCGGGAATCATTTAAGCATTTGCGAGCGTCCCAAATATTCTCACTCTCTAAAGCTAAGTATACAAAAAAGAAAATTGCACACCAATCTTGAAGCCATTTTCGAATGCACAAATCGCTACCATATCCTTCTTCTGAAGTATTGGGCAAAGTTAGCAGCACTATGCGTGAACCTCGAATACTGTGGACCAAAACATTTCGATACACCTCCAACATTCGCAATTTGCAATGCGAAGTAGACCAAACAACAAAGGTGGACACCATATTCCGTGCATTTTTTGTTCATAATTTGTTGGTAATCGATATTCCTCCAGCATAGAACCTTCCATTGTAAGGTAAAATCGCCAGTAGCGACAATGCCGCATTTGGCAAATGGCAGCGATGTATGTTGCAAGCTAAATAAACATAAAGTTAGATGAAACGATGAAAACTAAGACTACATGACTGTTTTTATCAAAAAATCTTAAAATCGCTTCTTACAATTCGGCGGAAAGTGGGTGCGGAGGGGGGGGGGGGGCACAACAATTGGGGCGACAGCAGAAAGTGTACCACCGGTGCGCGCGGATTGTTAAAGATTTCAATTGTTAGAATTAGTCTAATAGACCACGGGTCAGCTCTTAATTCATCCAAAGCCGTTCCGTTAGCAGAGAAATTGTCCAATTTTTGGCGCGGAGGGGGGGGACGGAACCTTGCGCGCCAAAAAGTGACCGATTTCTCTGCTAACGGAAAGGTTTCAATTGATTGGCATGTAGTTAAACTGTGAGGAAATCAAGCCGTGCGGCTGAAATGTAGCGCGGAAAAGTTGCGGAAGGGATCCACGGAAGCGGCGGCTCCCTCCGGAACATGCGGGTGCTGATCTTTATCGACACGACTTGAGAAATACAATAACACGATCCTTTGCCACATCTACATCAACTGTTTGTACGATTGAATTATCGATTTGGGTGTATAATTTGTCTATACCTTTTGGCTTGGTGGGTTCAAAAACGGTTATCTCCCTTTTTCACCCTCTCCAAGAATGCAAAGAGGAGTATTAGACAACAAGTATGACATATGAGGTCACAAAATGTGCTAAACGATCAATTTTGACCCTTTGGACACTTGTATGTGAATGTTGTATGACTAAAAAGATATATTCTAACACCTTTATGTTGTGGTATAGAAACTGGTGAATGGTATACGAACTGGTGATTTTACCTTATAGCAAAGGAAAGTATTCGTGTATTTCACAAGTGTCGTCCTTAAAAATCAGCGCGCGAACATTCCAGAGAGAGCCGCCGCTCCCATGGAGCCCCTCCAAAATTGTTGCGCGCCGGATTCCATTTGCATGGCTCGATCTTTTTTCGCAGTTCAACTAGTTGAACACTTCAAACAGCACCCTTGCTTGATGTTGCTCAAAAAGAAGTCGAAAACTGGTCAAGCGTAGACTCAAGTGTCCCTACATGCATGGTGCGATGCACGATGTATGACTTACACCACCATATCCGCTGAATGTACATCTTTCCCATGTAAAGTACTATGAAGTGGGACCCGAGCCCAAAACTTTGTTCGAATTGGATCACGCGCAAAAAAAAATATACTGATTGATGGGGTGACTCCCTAGCTCAGCAAAAACAAGAGGTTGAATAGAGATATGTTCATCCAACTGCTCCCCGCCGACATGCCCGTCAAAGAACAAATTGCGCATCTCCAAGCCGGCCTGTGGTTGTAGGGGCTGTGCGCAAGCGGTGGCAAGCAAGGTTTCGACTGCATCCTCTTCTCTTTCGTACCATTGTTGTCTTTCGTTTGCACCAAACTTTGCAAACCGCATTCGACATCAAGAAGTTTATGTAGAAACCATTCTTGTCTATTTTGTATATACAACCAGCAGTGTGTGAAACAACATTCAATGCTAAAACAACCGGATTGGAAATGTACCGTCCCCATGGTGTTTCCGTTAGCCGTTTGTCCCAATGTTGACTTTTCAGGAATGATGGTGTACGGGTTCTGATATTTGGGTTGTGTGCCATAACTGGTTGCTTGTGCACTCAAGTTTAATCATCGAGCTTCACATTCGGGACAGCAAGTTTAGGTCCGTAACATATCATCATCACCTCCAATAGAAGCATGGCACCCAACACACTTTCCAACACCTCCCAAAACGCATATCCAATACTCTACCTCCACTTCTAATTGACTTCTGCTTTGTCGCGCAAAACCGTTTGCTACCTTTCTAATAAACTCCAAAGCTCAGACCATACAAAGCAAAGAGGGAGGTTTGGGACTCAGCTTTGGTTTGCACCTTTGTCCTTGGCGTTTTCGGGGAGACCCCACTGCATGCATGCTCTCTGTTCTAGCATGCAATTCTGAAAATAGACAAAACTTTTGAAAAAAGCGATCATTTTGATATCAACTTCAACATTTTGTCTCTCAGTTGCATTTATTTGCCTAACGGCATTCATCACAGCCACCAGTTGAAGCTGATCTCTATTGGCCAACTCACTTGCACTTTCACCTTCTATGGCGTGTTTGGTGGCCTTGTCCTTATATGATTTGGCTTGCCCTTTGAGGCAGCCCGTATGCAAAACCTTTGGGATAATTAACATATGGTTGGCACTATGGCCAATTCTAGAGCCTGTGCTTCTGCCACATTGCACTAATTCTACATCGCCTCATGCCTTTGCCACCCTGGTGGCTTGACCCCATCATTCACAGGATGTTTCTTTGGTGTGGCGTGTGATATGCTTTGCCTTTGCTGTATCCTTGTGGCAAATGGCACTCAACAATCTCTTGGGGACGTTCTGATTTTCAAGCATCCAATGCATGGTGCGTGTTGTGCCGACAATCCATGCTGATATCTAATGATTCAAACTTGTATGTACCTTTGTGTCTGTCTATGCAAACAATTCTAATTGTGCTCAAACTGCGAAGTGCAATTCACCTCCTACATCATCGCAAGAATGTGGAAGGCCATGGGGACAGGCAACTATCACAAATAGACACGCAATGACACAACACAATTACATAATTTGGAATCGGATGAGAATACCAAAGGGCTTTCCAACCATGGCCCGCCAAAATGAGAGTTTCTGGCTGATTTTAGCAATGCAGCATCTTGGTCTCTTAAGGATCTGAAGAAACCGGCTTTGCGCGCTGCCCCCATTTCGTGAACACCAGTTTGCGATCAAAATATCAAAATAGCGAGTGGAATGTGCCACTGCCTGCTTCATGTGTGGACTTGTGAAGTGTGGACTTTTGTACCAGATGCAAAAGTGGCGGAACTAAGCTTACAGGTGTTCCATTCTACCGAGTGGTATTCAGTGGTGCAGGTACGTGGCATCTGAAATGCACCTGATGCAACCGACTGTCTGGTGTTGAAGCAGGTCAACACGACCTTGAGCACAGCATGGCGGTTACACAATGCCACTCACAGTGTGCTGTTGTTGTAATTCGGCGCAGGGAGCAGCACATGAAATCAAAAATGGCCATTCCTCGCCGAAGAACGCCCGTACAGGTTAATCCGGAATGACTGTCCCCTTTGGCATGCACGGAAAACCGCCCAAACAGTTGATGGGACAAATGGACAGAAGAACCATGTGTGGTTAGCAGGATTTTTTGTCGGTGCTTGAGGAAGTCTGGGCGCAGGGGTGGGGCTGAGCTCTGGCGCGTTCGATTCTCTGGCCTTGCTTTCTGGAGTGTAAGAGCAAGCAAGAGGAAACCAAGTTCTGGCCATACGAGGCCTATCCGCCCTCTCTGGACCTCCACCATGTTGTCATATGTCCAGACAGAAGAAATTGGATGCCTGGCGGCTTCATGGCTGTGCCTCCTCGGCAGCAACGGCCTCGGGTGTCGTCCAGGAGCTGCTTGGGGTGGGTTGCTACGGCATTTTTCACCCTATGTATGTCAATTTTGACACTTCTGCAGAGTCAAATGACTCCAACTTTGCCTTGAAACTGCAACCCTGCAATTTCTGCTATCCTCCAATTGCAGGGACACCCTGACTTGTAAGTATGGCGGTCCTTTGGAGGATTCCCGCTCGCCGTGAACGCTTGCATTGGTGGTCGGCCGCATGTTTGCGTTTTAGCGGAAAGCCGCCTGTGATGCGCTTGATTGCGTGCCGCCAATGTGTGGTATTTGTCGGTTGCGGAGATGGACGCGACTGCCCGTCCGATGATCGAACACATGCCCTTGCGGAGGGAAGTACTGGGAAGGTCGCCAGAATTCTTGTGGTGTGACAATGCCGTGCTGACCCCCCCCCCAGGGCTGGGGGGCTCCTCAAAATATGACGCGACTCCTCCCAGTCGAACTAAAGTGGGCGGAAAGGGGGTGGGGGGGGCTACTCGTAGACGAGGGGGGGTCCGCATACCCGGATTGAGGGGGCGGCCCCAAGTGTGCAGCAGAGGGTGCAATGCCTCCCCACCAGGTGCAAAACCCAAAGTGAACACGGTCATGCCCGGCTGCCCCTCAAGCGGGGGGACTAGGGAGTGTAGCATGCCTCGATAATTCCAATGAGCCTTCACACAGCAAGGGCAAGGGCGGGGAGGCCTACGAAGCCATGTCGTGCGGCACTTCGGGGGCCAAATCAGAAGCGCATCGTTCGAGATTCGGTCCAAGAGCATTGATGCCGTCTTTGAGCCCTTCCGCCCGGAGGTGCCCAAAAAGCTAGTGAAATCCTTGAGCCCACTTGATGAAGCCTTGTTGCGCAGAGGGTTTCAACCCAGGAGTTGTGCTTGCATCCGGGCCCAAATACAAGCTGAACAACATGGCACACAGGTGTGGTGCCTTTGGCACGGATCCCATGGGAACCCCATCAACACTCACATCAAGGTTGTGGTTTTCGGCCATGAAAGTAAGCTCGGTTCCTTGTGCAAGTCTTCCATTCTCCACCGCGAGTAATATCCCAAGGAAGGATTTCCAATCAGCCGCTTGCATGTCCTCCTCTGCCATGTGCTTCTGTAGGTCTCGCATAAAATCTTTCACATCCATCTAAAAGCAATGGCGAAGGCGACCATGAAGCTAGCAAGGGCACACGAGGTACGAAGTCAATCAGCCAAAGCAGGCAAGCATAGGCACTATAGCTGCAAAAGGTAGACCCTGCGTAAGGGTTGCCACAACAAAACCTGTGGGTGCGTGGTCCAACATGGACCCATGACCGTCCACACCCAGGGCGTCCGATTTTCGCCCACAATCCATTTGCTTGCTCGTTCAAGTCAACAATTCGGCACCTCTAGCACCTCACATCGTCATGCACGACCGTCATGCATTGTTGCACACATGCAAACACGTGTGTACTCACATACACAAGGCGCCGGGGGGCGTGAGTGCATAGCACTCATGGGCGGTCGCCTTGTGTGGCGAAGGCCCTGCTCTCCCTCACCCATTCTTTCACAATGATCCGGCGTGACGTGTGGCTGCCCCGCGGCGGCCAAAGTGTGCCTCACAGCTGGCCACCACCACAACGGGGCATACCCCTTGTCGGCATTGGTGCATCACATGGGTAATGTACATCCACACTAACTCAAAATTAGTGTAGAAACTGTCTTAGCACCATTGCTTATCAAATGATTATGAAGTTGAGACAAGTTGTGCAAGGATTTTGGGCTTAGGCAATTTAACTCGGATCTTTGATGGTGTGATACTTCCTTACACATCTCATTAACAACAAGGGAACCGTGGACCTAGCCTTTTGAACTCATGCACAACCATGCTATCTAGCTTCATCCACCCAAGGTGGAAAAAAACCTTCCCCAATTTACCCAATGCCAACCATCGTGTGATATCACACGCAAGTAGGCACTCAAAAACACGTCCCCTTCGTGGCCCGCCATGAGCTGAAGGGTGACACGAAATACCAAAACAATTTGCACTTCAGCTACTATGCACTCCACCATGGCTTTTGAACCTCCGGCTTTTTGCGAGGTATAAATGGGCAAACACCTTTTCATAATCCCGAATTTCATCTTTGGTTGCTTTCCTCGGGCATTCGTATCCAAAGGGCAAGACACCCTATTGTGGTCTCATTCATCTTCAAAGTGTTGTGATTTCGCATTGGGCGTACATTGTGTCGAAGGAGCCGAGCACTTTGGGAGCTTGTAGGACGAGCGAGGGTTTGAACACCAAGTTTCGCATGCACACCTCATTACAAAATATGAGACGTAAAGACTTCCGAAACGTTCCATCAATCATAGCCTTGAAAAAGTCATCTGCTCTTGAATCCCATTGACTCGGGGAGAAGGCCAAGAAAGACGATAGCTCTTTCTTACCGTCTTCCGAGAGGTATAGCCCCACGGCATACATTTTCCAAAAGTAGTCCCATGGCCGGTGACTCGTCCCAACCAACCTTTGCCCGCCATCTCGACTCACGAATTGTAGACTTGTGCTCGGCTCCATGACCTTGTTGAATTGCGGTGCAGTACTTTGGTCCTCCTTTGCAAGCACCACATCCCCTTGGGCCATAGTAGAGGCATAAAACAACACACCCACTCCCAACAACTTGTACCGTGCAACACGTACCCAACTCGCACATTGAGCCTGCGGGAGGATACGTTGGTATGCTTGCCGAAATATCAACAAGAAAGGCTTCATAACTATGCGATGAGGTGGTGTGGTAGGCAAGAACAAAACACAAAAAAAAAGCGCAATGGTTGGAAAAGTCCACGCTGCCTCAAAGGTTTCACGATCGTGATTCCGCAGATCCTGGCACAGAAGCCCAGAAGAAAAACAGACCTTTCGGATCTAAACATGGAGGATCGGACCTTCTCCAACCAACCCAACACCGGTAGTTCTGGGGCTGGCCCCGGATGGAGTATTAAACCTCCGACACCTCCCCTTTGCTTGTGGACGCAACAGGTTCAAGGAAAGGACACGCCAGATCAAAAGTTGGTAGGGAGGGCGCTAGGTGGGTATTTGGCGGTCTAGTGGCCACTGGCGTGAAACAACAGGGCCTTAAGCAAGTCTGCGGTGCCCACAACCGTTTTTCATCGCAGGAACGTGGAGAAAAAATTAAATAGAACTCGCCTCAAAAGCAGCGCTCCAGACCCCCCGAGACCCCCCTGCTGTAATTGAGGCCACCCCACCCCTGCATCGTAAAAATTTTGCCTGCGCTTGTAGTCTTTTGTAGAACTTTCCCCACATCCTACATTGTTCAGTTAAAAAATTGCCCTAAATCGCAAGACGTCGAAGAAAATGAAAACTTTTTTATGCCTTTTTTAATTATTAAATCATGGATGTGGTGGCATGGGTAACACCAAATAAAGGTGCAGGTCTTTCTGCATATCGTTTGAACAAGGATGCGTTGGTCATTGGAAGGAGTGTCATCAAATGCATTGAGGTTGGTTGCAATAGTAACAGGCAACGGCTTTTCCACCGTATCACTTGATCTGAAAAAGGAACAAGCACCTCAAGAGCGCCTCAAGCGATTGTTCTACTGCAACCTCCCAACTAGGCTACGGCTTGTCAGAGGTCAGAGGTCAGCAATGGTGAAAGGATTCCGAACATTTCTGTCGCGAGCAGAGTAGGTGCACTGAAGGCATTGTGATTGTGAGGCGCGCGCGTGCGCACTGTTTATTATAAATGCGATGCTAAGTTGAGTGCAATGCGAGTGTTTCATTGTGAGTGTTGATATTTCATCATAAAATCCTCGCTGTGATTTTAGGCACAAAATTTCTTGATTGTTTAATCACTCATTGGAGAGCATTGTGGATCTAATTGGTGCCGTGTGTTGCATGCTACGCTACAATTAAACAATCTGACAATCCAAATGCTCGAGGGTGCATCAAAACACAAGACACGGACACTCTGTTTGTGGCGACGCGCCGGTACACAAGCGAAGTCGAGGTTTGGGTTAAGTTCGTCCAACCGGAGGTCTAAAAAAGTGCCAGAAGCAGTTCCGTTCGTCGCCAAAGGTCAGACAAAACCATTGCGAGTAGTTCCGTGCTTCGCCTGACTTGGGAGTGCTTCGCTTTCATCGCTTGAGCTGTAGTTCAGTGAAGGCTACAGGGACGTAAAATCTTTGGCCCAGATGGACGACCCGGAGACTTGCCATTCGGTGTTGTATTCTGTGCGTCCGTTGACCTTCGTCTGCCATGTCGAGTTGCTTGCAAGTGAAGACCACCGGCGAGAATGAAGTGGCCGCCGAAAACAGTGCTGCCGCCAATGCACAAGGACAGTGTCGGCAAGCTTGGACTTTGCTCATGCGCCAAAGAGGGAGGTTAAAGACTTCAAGGTTGCGTTTGCGTGTATGAGCGCGCTTATTTTGCTCAGTCTTCTGTGCCCGTACACTGGGAAGCCCAGCCGCAAAATTCTTTTGGCGCTTGAGTTTTTGTTACTGTTTCGAGCAGGCTTCAGCTGAACATGCGCTGAATGTGAAAGTCGGCCTTGATGCCGACGAGTGTCTGCTCTTAGTTCTTTTACCACCTTCGTAGCACTGCACAACTCTTAGAGCGCTTGCACACCTTTGCGCTAGGGCGGTAGCGCTTTGTTTTGTACTACAAGTTATTGCAGAGAGTGGGTGAATGCTATTGTACATGTGTTGTTCAAGATGTTGCATATGGCTTGGGTCTCAACTTGAGAGACCGTACCTTCTCTAGCAAGACAACAATGTGGTAGATGCTACCATGGTCATCTCAATGCCACTCACAATCTATCAAGAGCCAAGTTTTTTGTATAGCAACTTACACTATTCCTTAATGACCTTGCTTGCCCCTCGAATCATTATTGAACATTTTTAGTACCACTTTTATTCAATGCGGGACAAAAGACCACCCAGGAGGGTTCAAAGCCCGTTTGGACAGGGTAGATAACTTCTGGAGGTCCTTCAAAAAACATCGTTGGAGAAAGAAAGGTGGAACAACACCTCAACCAAAAACTCAACTCTAACTCAAATACCCTGTAAGGTGTTCTAATACACTGAGAAAAGTCTTCTGTACAGAAACGACTTGGTCTGTCTATTGCCCCAATTGAAAATGTACTTTGTAGATTCAAGAAACCGCTCCTGTGGCATGTTGCCGGGTACAAAATGCCGGCCGCTAGGCCGGAATTTTGTCCCGCAACATGCCACTAAGGAGCGGTTTTTTTTTAATTTTAATATATCGAGGGGCATGAATGTGCCCAAATTAGATCAATTGACCGATGCATGCTGGCTTATGCCCACGATTTCGTCGCATCACTGTAGCCCTGTAGCAATGGCGAAGGCGGTCAAAAAAATCGACCACCTAAAGCTTCCTCCACCACCGCCGATTAAGGAGTTCTTGGCCAGTATCAGCCGACTCAAGGATGGGCAATACGGGGCAGAACAGTACAATGCAGGTTCGAATGAAGATGGAGTCTTCATGGGTGAGTTTTTCGACGATGGTGAGCTCGAGGACTACGCTGTTGGGTTCACTGTTGCATTCAAATGCTTGCAGTTTTTCCTCGAGGCAGCAGACTTGCTGAAATTTGAGTTCAACAGTTGCGACGACTTTTTCTTGGCATGGAGCAGATTTGTGCTTTCAGAACACTCGCTAAAGGATTTGGATCATGAGAAAGAGAAGATTTTGCAGTACCGGCAGTCCATAGGCGCAGCTTTGCAGGTGGATGGAAAGAAAATCAAAATCTACAGGTTAACTCCCAAGTCATTCATCACATATCTCAATGCCATCATGAACATTTACAACCAGCGTGAACCAAAAAAGCTGTACCCCAATTCGCAGTACACCTTGCCCAAGTTCTACAGGTTTGCCTCAGCCGCCGTCCGAAGGTACAGATTTTGGTGGCTTCAGCAGAACCCCCACAAGCAAGAAACTCCACCGTTGACAGAGCAGGATTTGCTGACTTTGTGGAAAGCAACGAATTTCAATTGCTATGCATCAGCTCAAGTGTATCGGTTTTGCTTGGTGAGCAACAAGGGCGGGCTACGCGCATGTTACAGTCCCTTTCCTCTTGCTTTTGGTCAAACCCGTGGTAGTTGGGGGTGTGGGGGCCGTGGGGGGGGGAACTGAGTTGCCTGGGGACATTGCATTGGGAACATGTGGCAGTCATTGGTGAAAACTGGCCCACTGGGCAGGTGTATACAGCTTGTTTGGTTTTTTTTTTGGTAGATGGGTTGCCATCCTTTCGAACTAATTGATGGCACATTGTGTCACAATGTGCCGGCACATTGTGGGTTTGTGTCACAATGTGCCGGCACATTGTGGGTTCCATGTGCCGGCACATTCATGCCCCTGGGTATATTAAAAGGCAAACGCCCAGTCAGACGCCTGCGCAACTTGGGCGTAGTGCAGGATGCCGAAAACGCGGAAAATTCAGAGTTCGAAAACCCTGAGTTGGACCATTCTCAAAGACCTGAACAACCCTGTGAGAAGGAAATAAGATAAACTCCCCTGTTGCTTCTTATGCAAACGCATCTACCTTGGGAAATTTGCTGTGAGATCTGAATTAACAGCCCTTGGTTGTCCCAGCTCATATCTTCCATCACAATTGTTTAGTGTGGAGATTGCGTTGCTTGACTCGTTCCCGTACATGGAAAATAAAACTAAATTGCAAAGTTCGCTGGCCACAGTTCCACGTGTTGAGCAAAAAAGCAACAGACGGTGGCGCTCCTTTTCGGGGAACTTGACACCGCAACATACCACTCTAGACTACTGTGGTCGTCTTGCTCCAACGAAGCACTTTCCACGTCAACCATGAGGTTCTTGTTTCTGGCGGGCACAGCAGAGGAAAAAGCATGAAAGAAATTCCGTGGCTTCCCTGGTTAGGCGAGCTGGAAACGGGAGCCAACTGACACCGCGTGGTCAGAACGAAGAGTCAACCACAACACGCTTTCTGTTAAAAGGAATGCCAAGAATAGCGGTCTCGAAGTCAGCGACAGAGAACAATCATCCACTTACACATACACAAGAATATAGCCGGGCTGTTCAGATCAGCAGTGCTCCAAAACTATGCTCTTTCGTGCCGGGACAGTCATCAGTTCCTGCTAGTTGTGCCTTGAGAGAAAAAAAAAAGAAAAAAAGGCGAAATTGTTCCCATCGTGTCCTTTACTGCTTGGAAGGATGTGGAAGCAGGAACCAAGCCTGGCTCTTTGATGTTCGTGTAGTGCAACGTGTGTGTCATGCAACCACGTCAACAAGTAGTGCACGGTTTGAGTTTCGACAACTTCGTCACAACTCAGTTGGAAACTTGGTGCAGAAGAATTGAGCGTCATAGGCATTCAGTGAACAGGCGCCCGGGCTTGTGGCGAAAACCTCCGACATGACCTTGCACTTGTCTTATGTTTGGACACCAGGTCCAATCAACACATTACCTGGGCACGCATTTCGCAAACATTAGCAGGGCACGAATTTTGCTGGGGCAATTTGGCGATCTTCATGAGCCTCCACGTTTCACGAGTACGATGCCCGAGCCTCACGTCAGTGTGCGGACTTGAGAGCAGCCTTTTTTGGCCAAAAGGTCAGCTGCTGGCGCAATAAAGCAGAAGGACACCTATGACGAAATATTTCGGTCAAGAGCCATTTCTGGACTGCATGTGAACCGGGGTGTAGGTGCATGAATATTTTCTGGGCTTGCCTGTTGGGCAATTTCCGAGTGGAGCACCCCAAAGCTCCCCCCCCCCCCTTCGCTTAGCTTACCTTAATCGAGTGTCCCCCCCCCTCATGGTCACCCGCAACCCTTTCCTGATGCCGTGCTGTATGCAGACAACAGGCCGAAAAGCACATACATAGTAAGTTGTCGCTCTGACATTGTGTATTTTGTCTCACATGCACCGCACCAATTTGTTTTGTCCCTCCTTTCCACTCCTTGATGAAGTTCCGTGCCTAGTGGTTGCAATCCAGTAGCTCTTGGGAGGTGGCTGTGGTAAACAGGTAAGTCCACCAAAGGTGCCACTTGCGCCGTCGTTTAGCTGCACCTTAACCTGGTCTTACCTCCCCCTTTCAGCGAACAGTTCGCACTCCATGGCTCTCCATGTTTCAGGAATTTTCTCTTGCTTCTCAAGACCAGCAAGGAATTCCGATCTGTTGGTTTGTCTCCATCGTAGCACTATACACATGGTACCAGCGAACAAACTGTGGCATGCTTCCCACCAATCCATGGGCGAGGCCATGCAAGCACTGGCTGGCAGCCAGCACACCATGGTGGATGGTATGATGTGACGTGTTGGTCTGTGGCTCTGCAGCGGATCTGTTCTGGATACCGTTAGGGAAAATTCAGTCAGTAATGGTTGTGAGAGCACGGGGAGATACGACTCGGCAAACTCCCTGGGCCCCGAAACATGCCAACACTGGGACCCTCAGACCTGGGACAGGAGAAGGAGGTGCGCGATGGGCCACTGCATCCACGAGTGGACCACCGCAAACCACAATGCCCCTGCTTTCGACAACGATATCCTTCGAGAACGGAAGGACCAACATCAGTGGGGATGCCGGCATGGCTCGTTGGGAGCGGAGCGCCCATCTGCAAATTGTGACAGCAAATTCGTGGCCAGCGGGCGTTTTTTGCAACATGTGCGCCTCGTCCAGTCCAGCCCTTTCCACCACCAACCGCCTTCCCTTTGTTCAGCTGGGGCGGGGGGGAAATTGAGGTTGGCAATTTTCCGCAATTTTTCAGTGATGCCTCTATTCAAAATTTTCAATTTTCCCCTGAGGAAAAGTCTTTCTCTCTCTTCGCTGTCACTATTTGTGTGGCAGGACGCTTTTCTGTTTTCGTGTTCCCAAAATGTCGTCTACTTCTGAGGACAGTGATTCTGGCAAGGGCAAAGGGCCAGCGAAGCGTGGCAAAGGACAGGGTGGCCAAAAGGCACGTTATGCCACACAGATGACGCCTGCTGCTCGACCTTTTTGCAAAAAGTCCTTTGCTCCACTGCTGCTCATGGCTCGGATAGAGTCTGGGGACCAGAGAAAATGTACTGCAATTTGTACCACAATTTCACCGCAATTTACCGCAATTTTTTCAGGCTTGGGGGACCGCAATCCCCCCCCCCCCCAGCGCGCTCAAGTCAGTGCTGGAGTCGACCCACCCAGCATGGACTCGGGGTGTGCATCTGGATGCCCCTGGTCAACGGCACGGGCAACAGCCCGTCTCTGGGACGGCCGACCCCCGGAGTAGTCAAACAGGACAAGTCATCCGGGGGCTCCGTTGACACAACCAACACACGTTCGGGCCCACAGAGGGTCAGAATGAGCAGTGGCAAGAGGCCAATAGGCGCCGCCAAAGGCAAACAATCAGATACCGAGGCCTTGTGCCAACCCCCCCCCCCCCCAGTGTTCAGGGAAGGGGGGACTCGAACGCCGGTTGGCCCGTCCGTCTGCGCGCAAACCTACTTTTTCTCGCAGCCTTGCAGCGAGCGCCGTCTCTGCGAAACCTCTCCAACAGGCATTTGCGCGGCTGCTGGCCCGTTCATGCACTCGATCTACAACAGTGAAACTGGGGAGTTGGTCCCGGACGAGATCCGTAGCATGGTCCTCGAACTTGGCCGGCCGCGTCCCGGGTCCCCAACCGCCGACGCACGCGAATCTCCTTGCCTGAGTACTGGGAGCACGGTGGCCAACCACAAGACCCAGAACGGTGGTTTGAACGGAAGCCACGCGGGGTTGACGGAGGGCAACCTCAACGGGATCATGAAAGGGATGAATGGGGGTCTGAACGGCATCCACACTAGTGGGACGAATGGCAGCCGCAACGGTGCTGCGAACGGCATCCGCAACCAGGGGGTGTATGGAGGCCTCAATGGAACTCCAAGCAGCAAAGGCAATGGCAGCAATAACGGATTCCACAACGGGGGTACAAACGGGGTCCAAAAGCGGGTGCCAAATGGAGGCCACAATGGGGCTGTGAACGGATTGCAGAAGTGGGTTGCAAATGGAGGCTCCGATGTGGCGAGAATCGAATTCCAGAAGCGGGGGATAAATGGCCACAACGGGATAAATGGCCACAACGGGATAAATGGCCACAACGGGGCTCTGAACAGAATCCCCAAGGAGTTTCAGAATGGAGCATGCCACAGGGGTATCAACGGGAATCATATTTGGGTGCAGGAGGCAATTCAGTACTTGCAGGCCACCCAGCTCAACCAAGTGGTTGCAGTTGATGCACAGGAGTCTGGGGGGAAGCCCCTGCAATGCCCTCCGCAGGTTTGATTCTGCCTCAATTTCATTTGTCATCTTTAAGCAACAGTATGATCACAGCGGCCGCAGACCCACAGCCTCCGCTTTTTAGAAACCTGCATTTTCTGATTTTCAAGACCCAACCACACCTGCCCGCGTACGCTTGCTGGCCCTCAGTGATGGATGCAAAAAAGTAAGACATGAACGCAAGGTCTAACCGAATTGTTTGGGGCTTGCATCTGAACCATTGAAAAGGATTGGCATCACAGATTTTGATGTGCCATAGGTACCAAAGGTGGATACAATATTGACGTCGTGGGTTTGGGGGAGGGGGGTCTTGAAGGCTGTGATGACGAATTGCGATTGTGAAATTCCCGCATGAGTCCTTAGGAAAGGGTAGTCTGAGACTGGTGCTGGCTCGAATGGTTGGCGACCCAGAGGGAATTTTTCCCCATGATGCATGCCTCAAAATGATCCACTCGTCATGGGGATTATCTTGCGCGGGCTATGCTAGGGTTTCAAGGACCCCCCCCCACTGCCACCCCCTTTGGGGGCCGTTTGTGGTCCGCCGATCGTAATTCATTGCCTGTGTTGGGGGGCTGGGGGGTGGGGGGGCAGGGATGTATTAGAATGGCCGCACACCGGAGGAGGAGGGGGGGTACGCCCCCTGGACCCCCCTCCTCCCCTTGTAATGTGAAATTGAACACGGTAAACGGTGCATTGTCAAACTGGGTCCCCCTTCCATTGGGGGGACTTTGCACTTTGCACCGCCTTCCCCCCCCTCTCCTGCTCTTGACTCTTCCCCCCCCCTTTTTTTAAAGACAACACAGCTGTCAAACAAAGTAACAGATGTTAACGCCGACCATAGGTAGCGTCACTTCAACATTTTTGTTTTCCACTCTTTCCTGGTTAAAAGACGCTATCTACAAGGTCAAGTGCCAAGGTAGACAACACCAAGGGGTTCATTTGCCAGTACGGGGAGGCGGCAGGACGCTTTGGCACCTGGGGAGTCACAATGAGAGAAAGGAAGAGGGTAAATTTTTCCTGAAATGTCTTCACTGAACCTGTTGTGCTCTCGGGCTATGTTGAGACCGAAAAGTGGGACATTTTGCAACAGCTACAGCTGCCATTCAATCTGGCTGCATCTCTGCAGCGACCCCCAGAGGAGCCACATGATGCCCTAGCATCAGACTGACACTGTGAAGGCCCTGGTCCCTGGGTCCTGTGATGTGGAGCGTCTGTTTGCGCTTTTGAACCGCATCAACACCCGAATGTGGCTAAATGAGCATGCTGCCCCTTGCTTGCATTGTATTACAAACTTGATATGCCTCGCAGAAAAAAGGATATGTCCCTAATTGTTTGTGAAAAAAGTTTTGAGCAAAAACTGCTCTACAATCCTGCACAGTGGTATGTTTGTCAGAGATGTGCAGTATCCTCGTTGGTAAGACACTCAACTGCCAGATTAAAGGGCTCTGGTTCAGACCCCAGATTTGCCATTTTTATGACCTGCGGATTTGTCATTTTATGACCTCCGAATGGCAGGAAAAGAAGCATTTTTTCTGTTTTTGCGGTGGACACCCTAGGAGGAGGGGTGGCCCGGTCAAACCCCCCTCCCCCCGTTCTACTACCCCCCTGGGGGGGACTCCCCCCCCTTTATCCATCCCAGATAAGCACACAGGGGTAAAATCGCATTCCAATCTCAGTTTCTTTGCGTCGTCAGGAGTAGATTAGTGCATTTCCCAGCAGCCGCAATCAGCAATGGTTTCCGTGGTCCCCCAATCGCCGACACATTTTTGTCTCGCAGCATTTCGTCTTTGTCTGTCAGTGCCCCCTTTGTTGTCGTTACCTCCTGCGAAGAAGATGAGGCAGAGATATTGGGCTGCACATGACTCCGTGCTGAGTGCTGAGTGCCCCCCCAGTGATAGCAAGGCATTTATGAGCATTTATGAGGCATGTTTGAGGCTGAGGCTCCACATGCACAGTGCCTTTGCAGCAGGGAGAAATTGAAAGCGCCCCGCTTGAGAGCAAGCAAATCCTTAGACACGTTCTCTTGCCTGCTGCTTCCCCCATGCCCCACCGCAAATTCAAAAATGCCTGCCTCACCCCAAATGCACGCATTCCACCTGGCAGTGTTGTTCGTGCTTTGCCCTGCATCTTTTCTCTGCATCAGGACCTGCCATCCAAGTCCAATTCCCTGTCCCAAGGGAATGGGAAGATCTGTGTAACATCATTGCCCAATGGTATGTCTCATCTTTTATCTAAGAAAATCCAGCCTCTCTCAGTCAGACGTTTTTGACCAATGCCCGTGAGGTTTAGAGGGAATAGCTGGGCGGTCGCGGTCAGCAGTGGTTAGTGCGCATCATTGTGCATCATTGTGCATTCAAAAGAATTTCGTTTTGGATGCCCTGCAAAGCGTTCAATTGGTCTGGTTCGGCAGCACGAACGTGCTGTTTTCCTGGTGGCATTGGACCCATTGTGCGATTGACCCAAGGATTATTATTGTCATGTTAAGCCTGTGGGATAACCCACTGCCCCGTCCTCCCCAAACCACCACCAGCACCACCTCTAGTTTGTATTTTTTCTGCATTTGTGACTGTTTGTCTCTCTTTCAATCAATCTCTCATGTAGCCCTGTTTCACTTTCAATTTCCAGCATTTGTAATTGCATGAAAATTGTCATCCTCAGGTCATTTTTGCAACTGATCACACCAACTCCACTAAGGAAAAGCAAATGCGTTGGTGGTGGGGGAGGACAGGGGATTACTGCCCCTCCCCCCGCCACCTAAAC
Organism: Eutreptiella sp. 'Long Island Sound 2002'; assembly: GCA_964036045.1. NCBI lineage: Eukaryota > Euglenozoa > Euglenophyceae > Eutreptiales > Eutreptiaceae > Eutreptiella > Eutreptiella sp. 'Long Island Sound 2002'. The sequence goes on along the minus strand of OZ038379.1, from coordinate 187,735,920 downwards.
CCAAACCTCATTCGCATTGTTGCCCTCATGTCAGCTGTGATAGCACGTGATGATCTAGCAACAGATTTGGCTCCGAAATACCCCCCCCCCCCCCCACCCCACCCCTTGTACACTTTTGCGCACCTATTTCCTGTCGTTGTTCTCGCACCTAAGCTACAAATAATTCCCATGCCATCAAGGAAAAGGCCATGCGGGTGGGTGGTTGGGGGAAGGGGATTATCGCAACTGGTTTAATTTTCTTTCCAGCAAGGACCCCCCCTCCCCCTGCATTACCTCTGGTTTGCATTTGTCTGTTTTTTTAATTAGGTCACACCCCCCAGGAGTCTTCTCCAGCCGGCAAGCAGCGGGTTGCTCTTTTCGGCCATGCCAGTAATGCATGGTGTCTTTATCCGACACTGATTGCTGATGTCTGACTGACAGCTATTGACTGTGATTGTCTGACTAATGTAGTCAGACATGATGTTCTGTTTTCTGTTTCAGACACAGTGTGTGTCTTGAGGTGTGACCAGGTTTGGCATAGAGAATAAAGATGCATTTATGCCTGACTGTGAAGTGCATTACCTCTGGTTTGCATTTGTCTGTTTTTTAATTAGGTCCCCCCCCCCCCCTGCAGCATTTGCGCCCCCCTCCCCACCCTCGGACAAGCGGACAACAACAGCATGAGCACACACACTGAACTGAAAGCAATGAAGACCGTGGTGGCAGGTGCGGTTGGAGCTAATTGCGGTGAAGCAAACCTGACCCATTGTCCCCCCCCCCCCCCCTTTCGCCAACAGATCTGGCACACGCCAAACCTCTGCTGGCGCACAAATATCATGAAACCCTCGGTGGTGACCTGAGGAAACCATGAATTCATCCAGAAGTGATAATGGTCATTTGTTTACTCCTGATGAGTGCCCCCTCGTCCTCCCCTCCACTGAAGCAAGTCCCTGGGGTGCCCCCCTTGCCCCACATCCGACCATTTTGTGAGCCCAGGACAATATTTAGAATGATTTTGCTCGGTGGCTATTCCGGTTCTGATGTGCAATTCAGTCCCATTATTCCTTCCTACCCTCCGCTCAAGCGCAAGCAAGGTTGACATCAATGATGGTATGCCTTGAGTTAGATGTTTGAGAAGTGAATGGAATCTGTGATTCAAGTTTTTGGCCCATTCCGATGATTGCCACTAGGGTGTGCAATAGGCATCAGCTGATCCCATGGAGTAGTGTTTCATTTGCGATGGATACTGGCACGCCTGTGTTTGTCACTGCATTCAATGATCCATTCTGCCTCTTGGCTGTGTTGCGCATCCTGTGCTGCACAGCACAGCTCCAACTGAGTAGCAGCCCCAGTGGATTACAAGATTGCATTGTCCTGATTTGTCGTCCTGTGAAAGTCCTGAAATCTGATGTGGATCCAACGATTTGACATAAAAACAGTAGACATGGAAGGGTCGCTGGCTTTGATTCCCATTTGCTCCGTTTGATTTGTCTTTCCTGACAGGTGTGGTAAGCCCTCTGGATTCAAAGGCACAATTGCAAAAACTTTGGGCTCTGGAAATTTCAAATAAGCTGCAGAATTATCAGGCCTCAGAGGTATGGCACCCCCCCCCCCTCCGCAGGGCCCCCAGCCTACGCCCAGCCACTGTCTCCCTGACGCCAAGTGCCAGCTTCAATGGCATTTGTAACCGACAGTAACCGCCCCCAACCGCTTTGGCAACCTCCTCCAACCGCCTGTCTAACCGCTTCTGGGGCCGCCTCTGAGGTCGCAGAGACACACGGGTAAGTGCAGTGGTGAGATATTGTGCAAAATCACAGTAACACTTCTGGCAGAACATACTTCAATGTGATATGGCTGCGGACCAAGCTATGGAACCAGACCATCCATTTATATGTTCTAAGTGCCATGCCTCTACTCGATGCTTCTGCTGGACATTTTGATGCATGCACTCTGTGCGTGTGCACATTGGACTCACACGTGCTACGTCCGTTCTTCAGCTCGCAAATTCGTCCGACCACAACAATTCAATGCCCGAAACGGGATGCTGGAAGCAAGGTTTCTGCATTGGGTATCTACATGGCCAGTGCACCAAAGGATCAGTGTGCAGTTTTGCACATCCACCACTGGAAACGGCGGTGCCAAGCGAGTGCTGCGAAGTTTTCACGCTATCCGGATTTGGCACATTTGATTACCGCTGCCAAGATATCCAGCCGTCGGGTCCGGGGAGCCCCAATGGCTCTTGCAACAGTTCGCAGTCACCCCGTATCCCCTCGAAGCCTTGTAGTCCAACGGATGGATTTCCAGCAGATCGCAATCCCACCACGAAACCTCAGCAGGCATCACAGCAAGGCAGGGCACCACAAGTCTCAGACGGGTTAGATGTGAAGCCTTTTGGACAAACAACAAAGCGGCAGCCAACCACTCATGGGCTGGCAGAAGGCAACAACAAACCCTCTCTCAATGATGGGAATTCGCCTCAGCATCTGATCGATTTGACCAGATGGCCAACATCAGAGCCTTTGATTGGTGTTGGAGGTGCGTTGGCAGTTGACTCAAGGAGCAAGGTATGAGATGTTGATTTGCCTTCAAACCTGCCACAAGATCTGGCCAAAGCCCATGCTTCTCACTGTCCTGGCCCCAACATTTCGACCCTGACTCAAGCACATTAGACAGGTGCAGGGGCGCATCGACTCTCAGCTGTTGGACATAGGGCTAGTTTTGCCAAAGGAGGGGGGGGAGTTTCCGAGGGCTGATTCTTGGTGTTTTGGGGCCATTTTTCAAAAAAAAAACCCCTCTTTTTTAAAACCACCTCAGTTACACCCCCAGGGATTGTGTATATGGCTACATGTTTGATCAGCAGAGGTCCCACACATGTGCCACATAGTGCATACCCTCCCCCCCCCGTGCCCAAGAACCACCTTGCGCAAGAACCAACCCCTGGTTCCGCGGTCAAATTCTCACATCACTTTTTTTACCAGGGTAGTGGGTTTTTCATGTTTCTGGTGGATGTAGGACAGCTATTCATGCTATGCACCAAGTCGGTCCCCATCCCCACCCCCAAGGACACGACCAATGGAACGATCTGCCAAACGGACGTTGGGGATGTCTTTGACTCTGATGACAGTTCTGACTCTGACGGGGCAGGTGATGGTGCTTCTGCGAATGACCAGTGTGTGGATATCATCTGGGCAAAGGCAGCCAGGGGTGTCTGGGGCTTGGCACATGTGTTCAACAACAAGCTGTTTTTCACAAGGGACATCATGGATGATGATGCAGTCCCCATGCATTTTAATGTCCCAGACCCCAAGCCTAAGCCTAAGCCGAAGCCAGCTCCAAAGGCGAGTGTAGCACCGAAGCCTGGCCCCAAGGGGCAGCACAGACAGGAATTCAGGATGGTGTATCACAGGAAGAAGGGTTTCACGTCTCAGCCAGTTGAACAGTAGATCATCCCATGCACGTTGGAAGGCACACTACAGCCCAGTCAGCTGCGATTCACTCCTTTGGTGTTCATTTGTCAACGTGGTTAACTGTGGGAAAGGAGAGGGCACGCATGTCCCGGCGCAACGCGCCGGAAAATTTTTTTTCCGCGGTACGGGGTTGCCCACGGCTGTGCGCAAGAACCAACCCCTGGTTCCGCGGTCAAATTTAGGGGGAAAAGTGTGCGCAAGAACCAACCCGTGGTTCCGCGGTCAAACATTGCTGGTTCTTGGGCACGGGGGGGGGGGGGTACATGTCTAAGAGTTCAACTAGTTAAATGTTGTTGCCCAGGTAGTCCCCCATTTCTTATCTGCATAATTTCCACTGTGTCACAGCCTCAGAAAATTGTTCTTGTCACGTCCCCCTCCCACAGGGGGGGTGGGCAACTTGAGGCACCAAAATTTTCCTGGGTGAGGGCCTAGAGTGCAGGGACCCGCTCCTCATGTGGGCCTTAAGCCACCGCATCCTTGCTGATGTAAAATCATTCTACCGTTTTGCCTTTGCCGCAATTTCCTTGATAATCACCTCAAAAAGAGGTTGTTAGATCAAGCGCAGGTGCGTGCGTCGTATACCCCCGTTTTTGGGGGTCGTTCGCCTAGCATACCCCAAGACATGATATTGGATGTCCAACCCCTTGTAAAATCATTGTTTTGCCCAATAAAACGATCCCCCAATGGATTTTTTGATTCTGAAGCCTCTATCCCCTGAAACTGGATATCACATTTTTGGGAGGGGGGGGGGGGGGTCAAAAGTTTGTGCTCAGCAGGATTTGAACGGGGGGTCAGGTAGAACAGAGCTCAAGTTGGCCGGCAGTCGGCTGGTTGGGAATCAAACCTCCTACATGATTGTTGGCGGCCGAGTGCTTTACCACTCGACCGCTGGCTTCTGGTATCCTCCGAGCTCCCCACTGCTTGTAGCCAAGTCCGCCAATGAAAAAACCCAAACTGTGTGTTTCTGTCTGCCTGTCTGCCTGCCTGCCTGGCTGACTGATTGGCTGACTGTCAGCCTCTCTTCGAGGTGTACTGCCAAAGGCAATAGAATTTTTTCCAAGCATCAATCCCCCCCTTTTTTCCAGGGGCCCAGTTTTAAGGTGCATTTTTTTGAACCCCCCCTTTCAAACACCCCTGAAAATTGATGAAACAGCCCCTTTCTCCGCAATTTCTTTGATAATTTTTTCAAGCATACAACCCCCCCCCCCCATTTTTCCAAGGGCCCAATTTTAGATAACAGCGCCTTGCTGGACACGTCAAACAATGGGTGCCGAGGGTTTGCCGTTGATGCACGATGAATGTGTGGGCGTAGATCTATCAGTGGGGACCTATTGCTGAATTTTCCAATGTTCTATGGCCAAGGGCCCAATTTTAAGGTGCGTGTTTTAACCCCCCCCCCCCTTTTCAAACCCCCTGAAAATTGATGAATCATCCCCCTATGTCCACAATTTTAGAGCCGATGCACCCCTGGACAGGTATATGTCCATGGAGCACGGCACAAAACTGCTCAATCTACTCAGTGCACATGGGGACTGGGGACGCATAAAATTGCCTGTTCTGCGGCGTTCCAATGACATTCCAGCAGGTTTCAAATAAAATGTTGTCCTGTGATTTCTTTTTATTTTTGGCGAAAGCGCTATCCAAACCAGTGTCCTGTTGGTTTACCAACTGCTAAACCGTAGCACCCAACAACCGAAGCCAGAGAACAGTCAATTGATACATTGATGGTGGAAAAAGATGTGCCAGATTTTCCACACCAGACCATTCAATGCGTTGCTGTTATGTGCACTGTTGAGAGATCTGTGGTTGTTTCCTTCGCAGGAGCTGGATGCAACGCCGATGCAAGACCACAACACCAGTGTCAAGGTGCCTGACGAAAAACAGAACGCTTTGCAAAGATCTTTTATTGCAGGTCGTCCTACGTGCATTCTGGTGCGGCAGTGCAGTCTGACTAGAGATAAGTGAGATGAAGCGTTTTTGTTGGTTGTGATTGGTTGTTGAACAGTTGACACCTACAGCTGCAGCGTGCCACAGCACGCTGCAGCTGTGGCATGTAGTCTTGTTGGTCTAGTGGTGTTGAGGCATGCCACAGTGACCCAGGAGGTTCCTCAGTGACGCTGTCATTTGGGATTTTTTTTGTCTAAGGAACGAGTTAGCCCAAACCGTGACCGCCCGCAACCCCTGTGTCCCCTGCGAGCATTGGGGACCCCCAAGACGGTAGGGGTGATGTAGCCATTTGCCTACATGTGGGCCCGCACATATGGGCCCCTGAGACAGCAGGGTGTGCAGAGTGGTTTTGAGTTCTGAAATGCATTTGTACTCGGGAACCCATGCGTTGGGACACAATCAAACACCTTCAATCTCAATGGCCAGTGAATTTGCTGGCGAAGGGACAGGTTTTTTGGCCACATAGACCTTAGACAAGGCAGCGGAACTCAAAGCAACAGCGTCGTTCTCAATGACTGGTGAATTTGCGAGTGAAAGTACAGGTTTTTGGAGCCACATCGACCCTAGACAATGGAGTGGGACACCCTCAAACACCTTCAATGTGAATGGCTAGTGAATTTGCATTGGGCAGAGCACTAACAGAAGTAGGAAAACGATTACCCTTGTGGTTGAGGTGTTGCGTGACGCGTTCAGCCCTCCCTTTGGTTGTTCACAGTGCTCATCAACCCTCAAACAAGCCTCCTTGGCCGTCAATGACATGCAGTGTCGGAGTTCTTGGAGGGTGATGTCTGTTATGTTCATGAAATGTCTATCCCTCCCGTGAGCCATGTCGGCGCCATCAAGCTAGCTCTGAAGAGTTGGCTTCAATAGCCCTCTACAATCTTCTACAACCATTCACACCCTCCACAACCCTTAACAACGTTCACAACTCTCATCGCCTGTGCACAACTCTCTGTGGCTCTCCACACCCTCATTTGCCAGTGGTATGCGTGGATGGAAAAGGGCAAGTGGCCCCTCAACTACCACTGGTATTGGTTGCACACAAAGGGGCCGGAAAAGGACCAACTCCACCCCTTCTGTCAACATTGCATGTGTTTTCACAGTCATTTCCTCTTATTGTTGTCTTCTTTTTTTGTTAACAAACAGCCAAGAGCATCATGCCCACTGTTGCATGATGGCAGCATTCAAGAGGCACTGTAGTCCATTGGTGTGATGGAGATACACAGTGGTGCAATGTGGTGTGGGTACTTGCTCAACACCACCATCCCAAATTCAGAATTTTGCAATCTCACGGATCAAATTTGAGAAGCACCAACAGAAGGTCATCTTGCCACCCAAACCGGATTTTGGGGCTGCCAAGGGTACACCACTTACATTAGATGCTGTCGTGGATCAGCCGGCACATAGTTCAGCCGTAACAAGTGATCACACAATCTAAACCAACAAACAACCCGCATTTCGGAAACACACTCATTTTAATGGACCTGTTGTATATTAGGCCAAAAGCATTGAAGACTCAATACAATATTGGGATCAAAACCCTAGTGCCTTGGGTGTATTGGCCGTGGCTCCTTTGTTGGCTGTGGCTTTATTGGCCACATAGTAGAGATTGTCGGCTAAGCTGGCCCAGGCTAAACAATTTTTCCACGTTGGTGCTTATTGCCGGCATGGTGCAATTAGACTAAGCGAGGACGGTGCGCAGTTGACCTCTATGTGTATCAGGTGCGGGGCATGAAGATTTTCTAGGGCGAGCCATTGCTGCCTAGAGAACTGCCATAATCAACCCTGGGCAGCACCACGTGCAAATCTTGACCATCGCCGACAAGTACTTCTAAGAAAATCACCAAGAAAAAGCGGAACAAGCAAAAGAGCCAATAAATACAAGAAAGGAGCCGCCCCATTGGACAATTCATCGGGTAGCATCACCAAAATGGTGAAGATGTTAACATGACATTTTTTTTTTGTTGCATAGATGCCAGAAAGCACTGTTTAATTTTCCCCGTAATTTGCGGCAATTTTCCGAAATAGTTTTCGTAATTTCTCCGTAATTTCGCAACTACAAAAATCGTATTATGTACCTGTCCATGATGAACCTGTACTCATAACTGTTTTTTTTGCATCAGGCATCCCAAACACACAACACCAAAGGACCAATCCGAGTATTTTCACCAGCGATGCTCTTCAATTTGATGCTTCACCCCTCCCCTCGCTTTGTTGAATTGCTAGCTATCCATTGTGTTGAACTCTCTTTCTACGCTTTTTCAGCTGTTGATCAAACCAGTGCTGCTGCTGAAAAAATGGAAGCATCGGTCCGAGCCCCTAAGCACCCTGGCTCCAATGAGATCAAGCATCAGCAGAGCCCCAGGCAGACAACCGCCACGAGTCAGCCAAGCAAACTTCTTCACCAAACTTGGAGTGGCGTGCCACTGCTGCTGTGCAACTCAACTCAGGTGCCATTTCGGGGTAGGACTGGTAGCCACTGCGGGTGGTATGGCATTCCAGCATCTGGCAGTCCACTCCCGCCAGTGTACGGGTGATGGATCGTTTCACACTGTGCGCCGGCTGTCATCATGGTGTAGGGGATTGGCTTGCGGCAGGCAGCAACACAGCCACGTAAATACATGGCCTACAATGCGATGAACAATCAGCCACTCAGCACTTTTTGTTGCCAGTGCCACTGCGAACGTGCCATCATTGGCGCCATGGTTGCGCCTTTGAAGACTGTCTGCGGTTTGCTGACAGAGACCAGGGTTTTCTTGCAAGGCGGGTGAAAAGGGGGACCGTTCTGGCCCTCAAACAATGGGGGGATGGGGTTTTTGGAAAGGGGGCTCCCAAATGCATGTTTTGCCCCACAAAACCTGATCTAGGACAAACAGTGGCTTGAAATCGGGCCTCAAAGCTCGGGCACAAAGTTTTGGAAAATTCTTTCCCCCACGATACCTCAAAACCCAAACAATCAGTGTGTCATGGGGATTCCCCCCCCCCCCACCACCTTTTTTTCATTTGAGGATAAACATGCATTTAGGGGTGCTTCCCCTGCGGCACACTCTGCAGTGCGCCGGAAGAGAAACCTACCAGTGTTCGGAGTGTACATTCATTTGGCTGCATTTTGTGCTCTCTGTGGGTTGCTCTTGGACCAACAGTGGGTGTTGTTGAATTTTGTGTATGGACATTGCTTTTACATGAACATGTGCATACAGCACCAATTAGGCATCATATTGGTGTTTCTTGGCCCCTAAAAGTGCCGTTTTGGACAATTTGCACCATGATGGGTTCAAAATGGTTGGTCTAAAGGTGCCACTGTGGGTCGCCTGGGATCCTGGTCCCATTCCATTTCCCCCTTCTTTATGGACCCCCAGAGCCAATGACAGGAGTCCCAGGCTGTATCTTCGGGTGTCCCCAATTGGCCCCCTTTTAGGTTGAGAAACCTGAAGTTTCTCCAGAAACTGAAGTTTGGGATGTGGGAAGGGGGTATGCAGTGTATGTGTTCATGATTTCTACGTTTTTTTTATTTCTTGTCTGTGTGGGGGGGATCAGGATATGTGCTGAGCTTTTCTATGCCGATTGTATTGTTTGTTCTCTTGCATATGGTGCCCCGTAGCCTCCCTTCCCAAATGTGATTTCCGATGACTGCTGAGTGGCCTGGGGCCAGATAATGTTGCAAAAGAAACAAATCTGAAGTAAGCAACATGGCCAATATGCTCCATTCATGCCGGGCTGTTTTGCTATGCATCGCGAGGTGGCATGTTGGCAGGATGGCGCGGTAAATTGATGGAGATGATGCAGGAAAAGAATGTTTTTATCATCCATGTCGACTGCAGGTGAATGCTGGTGGGTGCCATTGGACCATCATTGCTGTTGGTTTCGGGGCGTGAATCCCGATCTAAAGAAGTTCGTCTCCACTGCCCATGACCATGGTCAGTTGATGAATCACATTGTCAAAGGCCCAGGCACGCTGCTGCACTGAATGCCACTCTGTGCATCGCCATGTCTTTGCACGGAATTCCTTGGTGTCCTTTCGTGCTTCACAGGTGGCCAATGCTCCAACGGGTGTTGAAGGCCGAGCCCACAGTGCAGGTCCTGGCACACCCTCTAAAGCCCTGCCTGGCGGTGTGTGTGTCAAAACCATCTCGGTCTTCGAAAACGTTGCAGCCCAGCATTGCCCGGGCTTTACGTCGCCCCCTGGCAGCGCTGGTGTGTCCCCTGTCCATGTGCCTTTAGAAGGTGAGGATGCTTGGGCCACTGCACCTCGGCCGCCTGCTGCAAGCATGTCAGAAGGGGGAAGTAGAAAAGCTCCCTGTGTTGTAACTCATGTTTCCGTCTTTGATACCCCAGCCCCATGTGTCGCAACCAAAATTGGAAGACAGAGAGATAGCTCTCCCTTCTCTCCCCACCATCTTAGTTCCCCTACATCCCCAAGCAAGTCACAACCTCAATACTCACCTGTCGGGGTTTCCACGCACACAGCAGCAGCATGGTTGTAGGATGCTCTGATTAGTCCAAGTTTGCATATTGGTTTTGGGCGAGCACACATGCACAACTGTAGACATTTCAATAAGAAAAACAATGCTTGACACACGGCCCTCAAGCTTAGCAAAACACTGCACAAAGTGTTTTGGTTTTGCATTTTGTTACAGGGATTCATGGCGCTATGTGGAGGCTGTGTGCTAAGGCAGAAAAAATGATTGACACTTACTTGGGTTCAAGGAATTTTAGGGTTTGTTGTTGCGCTGACACGTGTTAGGTATGCGTGTTCATCTGTGTTTGTATGTACAATGTCATCTTTTTGTAAATGATTTTGCCTTTTGATTCGGTTCTCCATGGAAGATTGGATGAATGAGCACCCAAGATCCGCATCCGCTTGTACAAAGTTGTATTCCATGTTACTGAGGCTTGATTCACTCAACACGTTTGTGCCTTTGCTCGCAAATGCTGCTGACATCCATTTTGCACGCTGTAGAGGCCAGAGTTGCGAAGACAAAGACAAATGCTGGCTAACAGATCAGTGGTTTTGCACAGTACAAGGCACAGTGCTGCACGAGCAACTGTTCCGCAACGGCGATTGGGACACGTTGCAGAATTCTTTAAAATGTGTGCTACTGTTCGTCACATTTGTGCACAACCCATGTTTTGGCAACAGTGCAAAGCTGTGGAAATGTACTCGGAGCATGCACATTGTACATTCCACATTGTTCTTGCATTTCACATTTGTACATCATGCGATGGTTGCTCCGGATCAAGGGTCCATACGGCACATTCCAGAGTGCCACTGTGTTGTATTGCACAAACAGAGTTGGTAGTCATGATGTTCATTGCGCAGATGTTTTGTTTTGCTGCCAATTCTGCACTGTACAGTTTGCAGGTTGCAGTCTAGTTGTGCAGGTTTAGCTGCGTCGGCAGCACCATTCACTGCCTGTTGCACGCTGTGTTTGACTCTAACCTTGCATAGTCACTCGCATCTGCGGATGGTGAATTTCATTGTATTAATAGACAGGATGTGATGCACAACTGCCAACAATGCCAGCATGCAGGCGTCTCCGGTTCCATCCTGAAATTCTGATAGCCCTGATTGTCATCTGGGCACAGTGCCTGCGTCCTTTGGGGATCCAAAGCCTGCCCACGCAAGGAACCCTTGAAACTCTAGAAGCCAGCAAGGGTGCGGGCAATGTCCGGATGTTTGGAAACTAACTGGGCAGTTTGATGCCTGAGCCATGAAAGTTCTATACAGCAATGGTCAATCAATTTTCGCTCAACAATCTCTGCCCGCAACCGAAACGCGTGCGTTTCTTTTTCTCTCCGCATGATATGGTGAAGCCGAGTCCTGCGTTCGGTATTCGTGCTGTGGTTTCAAAATTCCTTCTCCCGCTTGTGGATTGACGGGGTTCTCGATGTACCGGTGCGATTGCACCGGTGTAAATGCCACACAAATGTGATGGGGGCCCCACATGTGCAGGTGAAAACCATGTACACGTTCCAGTTTCATTCAGATGACACAGCAAGTCAACAAACAAGCAACAAAAAACTGCCAAACCAACAAACGAAACAAACCCTGAAACACAAAGTTTCAAGAGAAAGATACGAATGGATGTGAAATATATGATGTACAGTAGGCGTAGGGACCCTAATAATTGTGTACTCAATTTGATTATGTACGAAATGTATTGCAGCCACCACATAAGACATTGGTTTGTCGTCACATTTGCCAACTACATAGAGTTATGGACACATTTGTTGTGAGTCTACCGGTCACCGTGTGGATTATTACGGTCCCTACTCCTACTGTAGCTTGGACAAGGGCATGGCTTGCGCTCAACACATACAACTGCCACGGGGGGGGCGACTCCGCGGGTCCTAGGACGCCAACTACCCCTGCCCCCCCCCCCCCCCCAAGGGGCCTCCGGCCAACAGTTAGTTGGGGGGGTAGTTGGCGTCCAGAACCGAAGGGTCGCCCCCCCCGTGGCAACTGCCGACACACACGTGCGCGCACACATGGTATGAGTGCACCTTGACCTCCACCCACATTTCCAAGAGCATGCAAGCACAAGAAAGCCCCGGGAACATGAAATTTCAGGTTCACACCCACCCTCCATGCACTCCAACACTCCAAACTGGTCCCCCTTCTCTGATGGTCCCTTCATTTTGTACATTGGCGTAGCTTATGGGGGGGGGAACAAATAAACAAATCTGTCACCCAGAAACACAACAGGCAAGCCACCATTCAAAAAATGACAATTTCTAGTGCCTTTGGCAAGGCACCTCGAAGAGAGACTAGAGGCAGTCAGTTAGGCTGACAGACAGCCAATCAGTCAGTCAGTCAGTCAGTCAGTCAGGCAAGCTGTTGAGTGGCCCTCTGTCTCCTGTTGCATAGTTTGCAATGTGGCAGGCTCATCACCATTTGCAGCTGTGTTGGATGGCCACACAGGGATCATCAACGCAAAAATTGCATCAGTGCATCAGGCAGTTTGGGTCCACAAAATAGGGTGAGCCCAGAAGCTGAGATTTATCTGCCTTGGACCCCTCAACATGCCACCTGGTGATCCAGGACGAGCTTTGTCAGGGTCCACAGTTTTCCACACCACTCCAGACCTCTGCCATGCTGTTCATCCTTCCACAGGCTATGCACAATCCATCTTCACTGATTTTCTTTTATGATGTACATTTCGCATTCAGGTCGCAGGTGGCGGAGCCCCATCCCCAGCGCACACCCCACCTTGTCCCCCCCCCCCCCTCTTTGCGCGAGATCATCTAGATTGTCCATAGCATATCCTCTCGAACACAAGAACTGTTGCAGTTTGAATGATGATTGCGCCCTCTTTGCGCGAGCACCGCCTTGTCTAAGCACTGGGACCCGGTGTGACCATCGTTTTTTGCTGACCACAGTTTTCATGGTCTTAGCGGAACGTGATTCTGTTCCGATTGTAGAGGGAAACAGGGGCTGTGTCATGTTTGGGATGAGTCCTCCTGCTCGTGACAACATTATGCTTGGTACTGCATACCACTGCTGTTTGTTTTGATGTGATTTTCAGCCACAACTGATGTCGTTACTCCTGGCTTGGCGGTCGTTCTTTTGGTACCGCGCGTTGCGCGGAGGCACCGCCTTGTCCAAGCACCGGGACCCGGTGTGACCATTTTTTTCCTGACTTTCCCGGTGCTTGCGCAGAGGGGGGGGGGTACTACCCATTTTCTCCTTTTGAAGTGTTATCTTATGCTGGGCAGGGCTAAACTACATTTTGTCTTCAAAGGTTTTTTTGTGTTGGGGTGCTGTCATTGTCCCAACGACAGGCTGCTGTCTCTGAAGATGTGTTTTGGCACAGCTGTTCACCACAAATGCTCAAACTGCCTCAGACAGATGACGCATCACCTTGCCTGTCCAAGACGTTTGAGGGGGTGCAGTGGCTAGCAACAACAATGGTGGAAGCTTGCTTGGAGACATGGATGTATTGTTGGCATTGTGTAACGGTGTCTCTTTCAATGTTTCATACAAGCTGAAGGTTGTCAAGCATTTTCATTTCATACTGGCACTCATTCGGCCTTCCCCCGTCTGTCGCTGTTTAGTTTCAAAGAGTGTAGGGGGGTAACATACATTAAGACTCTGTAATCAGAAGGCGTAGTAGATGCATGTGTGCCATGTGGCTGTGTGCTTATGCTTGTTCCTTCATGCTACCCCGCCCCCCCCTTGAGCAAGTACGGCCGCGATCCCAAAAAAACAGGCAAAACAGCGGTTCAACGCCCACCCCGTGCTTAGACAAGACCACGCCTGCGTGTCGCACACATGATGGCAAACACACATGACCGCCCACATCCAGGAGAGCCCTCAGATGCAGATGGTGATAGGCTGTGGAAGGGGAGTATTAGGAATGGCTAAGAATCACATCAAAACAAGCATCATCGGGTGGCAATGTGTGGTAAACCCCATGGTACGTCTGGGACCACAAAAACAGTGGTCCCAAAAATTCCTAAAAACAGCAGTTCAACGCCCACCTCGTGCTTAGCCAGAATCCGACGATGGCCGTCACCCCCGGTATTCCACCGGCAGGAAATCAATGTTCTCGTGCTTAGACAAGGCCATGCTCGCGCAAGGGGGAGGGGGGGTACCTTGGCCAGCCAGCAAACGCACCTGAGAAGCTCAATATACAACTTTCGGGGTAATTTGCAAACTGAAAACTGACAGTTCCCTCGCCCCCCAAATCATATGCATGGGCGATTACTATGCGGGGGGGGGGGGGGGGAGTGTTCTGCATGATACAGGGTGCAGTGTAGTAGTGCCTCCCATGCAAGAAACAGGAAAACCTCAATATCCAACCTTCTCAGAAAATTTGGAAAATGGAAGGTGACGGTTCCCTCACCCCCCAGCTTACTAGACAATGCGCTTACTGGACAAGGGGAGGGAGGGGTACCAAGCTCACACTGTTCAGGGCATTGTGACCAAATGTCCAAAGCTGTATTGCTCAGGGAATATCTGCCACACCAGAAAGCTATTTCTCCAAACCATACATCCATAAATGAGAGCAGGATTGGGACCGCCAGGACCCCTTAAAGTTCTTGCACATGGTCTTGTTGTGTCTTTTTTTTCCCCTCCGACCCCCCCTTCCTTGCAGCCTTTATGTCCTTCCGCCGCGCCGCGACACACTGGGGAGGCCACAGGCAGGCTCAACCCGCTAACCCGTAACCCTCCCGCCGCAAGACTGGCCAGGGCATTAAAGCCGTCGACCCTTGCAGCCTTTATGGCACACACACCCTTTACAGAGACCAAAAAAATTGTCCCAGCCGGGGGGGCGGTTGGAACGAAAATATTTTACCTGATCATGTGTGCGCTTAGGCGCTGAGATTATGATCTGAAATGGCCAAAACTCAGGTCCGAGAGCTTTGAGGGGCCTGGAAGGGGGAGGGGTGGGGAGGGTTGCAGGGAACCAGGCCCCCCCCCCCCCTTGGGTCCACGACAATATTCTTGCACTGCATGTGCACTGCATGCCACTGCCACTGTAGGGTACTGGCTCACAGCCCCAGGCTTTCCCTCTGCAACCGAGTATTTTGCAGCGGAAGCAGGCGCCAGAGGCTGTACCATATCCGGCAATGTGCCCAGAGGCCTTTTGCACATCAGCAGGACAGTTGTACGAGTGCACTGGCAGTACACACAGTGTGTTGGGATCTTCGCATGTTGCTTGTCTTATTGGTGTGTGTATGATGGATGAACACTTCAAGTGCAGAACAAGGTGAGCGGGCTGAAGGAGCTTTAGAGAGCACGTACATTTGGTGTGCTCTCCCAGGAGTAACAGCAGAAGAGCCTTCCTGTATTATAGCTCCCAGACATGTCCAACCAAAGGTCACCACTGACCCACATTAATGACATTCACTCATTCTTGCAAATGTGCAGCTCAACTACTGCCTTAAATTCCAGCAGTGCCCAGGGGAAGATGCTTTGCAGCCCAGTCAGCTCGCATGTGACACGATGAATGCAGTCCACATTTATGGACGACTGCTTTATATTGATCCAGGTTGTTCACTAGAGTCGGCAGCAAAGGACAAGCACACAAGTGACCCACGGAGCTAACCGCAACGCCTCGCTGTAATTTACATAGTGGAGCACCCCAACCAAGAAGGGGACACGTGCACTGATTGGATTTCGCAGTACTGCTGGACTAATGGCTGGAATTGTCTATGGCGGGGACATTCAGTCTATCAGAACCGACCATTGATCCCCCTGAAGGAACAAGCGGGTCATGGTGAGCAAGAACATGTGCTTGGCTTTCGCCAGGAACTGGGACAGTGCATCAGACACTGAGATTGTGTCACCAGCAGCAGCATTGCACCAGCAGGCCAGAATAATTTTTCGTCAATCCTGCTCTCAATGATGGATGCATCGTTCCAATTATATATTTTACATGCACCCTCCACCCCTTAAAATATAGGGCAGCCAAACCCACATCCACAACAACACACGTGGACACGGTGCGTGCGGGGGCAAGGCGTACAACTCGTTCCTCCTGCCGTACACGGAAAAGGAGAGAATAGGGCTTAACCCGAACATGCGGCCGTCGCTGACCCTTGACCGACTTTGAAAGGCCTATGCTCCATGAACAAATGCACTCTCTCTCCTTGACCGACTTTGTGAATGCTTTGCGGACCAGGGTTTCCCTTAGTGTGTCCTACCCTATGGGGGGGGGTCGGGTGGGGGGGTTCGTCAGAATTTCTGGGTGGGTGGGTTCCCCCCCCCCCCCCCCTCCCTCCGGTAGACCTGCCATGTATCCATAAGCGCTCTTCTCCAGTACTGTACTATACAGGCTAGAGGTTTTAGCTGGTCAAGTAAAGGCAAATAGGTGGGCACAAATGCAATGCCTGTACATATCACAATGAACGACTTTGCCTGGATCATCCAAGAACTGCTGAACATTGCTGCATATGCATACCAGGACATGCATGTGTGGAGCGCTTTGTTGACCTGCGTGCGGCCCCCGTAGGCCATTTTTGCAAGCCTCTGGGAATTAACAACAAGTCTCCAAGAGTCTACAACAAGCCATTGGCCCTTGTATCAGTTTAAAGTGGGCACGGTGCGCATGTGGTGCGGATACTCTACGCAAGCCTCCATTTTGCGAGTAAGTGTGCCATGGTGCTTCAGATCACCCCAAACCCTCGGGTTTTACACCCTTTCAAGTGCCATTTTCAAACCTCCAGTTTCAACTAGGACCTCCTGCGTGGCAGCCTAAGATGCTTGCAGGTTCCCTAGCAATTCCCTCATACCTAATGGCGCGGCTTGTGCACACAGTGCCCACGCAACAGACAGCTTTGCAGTGCGCACATGGCATGGCCCAAAGTTTTTGTTCTGCCAGAAGCAACTGGCAGAAATTGCCAAAAAGTGTGCATGCAATGTATTTGGTTCTTTGGGTAAATTTACGTGCTTTTGCAAGGGGTGTTGCCTCTGCCACTGTTGCCACTACGTATTTTTGTTGTGTTGTGTGTCCCTTTGGGGGCACAAGAAGGGATTCTTTGGGTGTTACAAACGGGCCAATTCAGAGGTTTGACGTCTTTCCATGCAGCTGCTTGTGTGCAACTTTTTCGACATGCCATCTCGCCATTGGCAAAAGCCATTTGGCAACTTGCTTGCCAGCATCCAGCCAGTGGTTGGTTCTTTTGTGTGATATTTTGTGCCTTTTGGATGATGGCGGGGAGAATAGAGGCCACAAATTCTGCTTCGTTGGGAGAGGGGATGGCTGTATGGGAATGCCATGCACGCAGTGCGCACGCAGTGCAAAGTTTTGTATGTCGGTAACTACCCGAACCCTAGTTTTGGCCCTTTTGCGGAGGTTTGTTGTTCCATCGTAGGATTTTTAAGCTTCTTATGCATTCAGGATATGACAAATTTGAATTGTCATTCATTATCACCTATTTTCACCCATTTGTACCCATTTTCACCCCCCTTTTTTTTGCATGTTCCTCGTTGTAGATGGATGGTGGATTATGTGGACTCCCCCACGACCTTGACCCCAATGTGGCTTGGTGGATTGATCAGTGCTCCGCTGGGCGCTCCAAGGAGCCTTGGGAAGTATATTCACAACTCCATAAACATGTCAACCTCATTGGTGTTCATTGTGTTATAGCGGAGGAATTCTGCATGAAGTATGGCGCGGAAGGTTTGTTGTCCCAGGAGGACCTTCCAATACCTCTGTTTTCTTCGGCAAATTCCAAGTTGGGACAACTGTGCCTATATGTCTCGCTCAAATTGTTCGGATGATGTGTTTATGTGATGTACTCTTAAATCCCAAGTACACAGGCCATGTTTATAAGGTAACGGTGGCCGTGGACAACCTTGGGAATATAGTATGGACATGAGATCTTATGCCGGGAAAGTCGGCGGATGTTACGATTTGGGATCAACGTGGTCCTTCGCGAATGCACGGACAGTTCTTTGATTATGAAGTAGGTAATCACGATGGCGCTTACAAGGGTTACAGTGGTTGCAACTGCATAGTGGTACTCTACAACACTAAATGAGATGTTCACACGTACATCAAAGTACGGGGTTGGTAGTGGTTCAATGTGTGTCCTGTTGGCTTTGTTGCTTTGCAGTGTTATACAAAGGTGGCATGGGGTGGGTTTCACTGCAATGTGCACACAGTGCCCACGCAGTGCGCACGCAGTGCACACGCAGTGCGCACGCAGTGCAAACACTTTGCCTATAGCCACAGAACAGGACAGGCAGGACACAACAGACTGACGTTTGATTGAATTTTTTTTGACCTTTGTGCAAGCCCCCAGGGCGTGGTGGCAATGTACGGCTGCATACTCAGGGGACAGGAATCCAGAGTCCATGTAGCATAGCAGTTTGATTGCTTACTGACACTTGGAACATTGGCTGGAATTGCCTGGGTGGGGGCATCCAGTATCTGTTACCGACCATGATTGAGCCAGAGTCCAAATATACGTCCCGCCGCTGCAAGTGGCATGTGAACTACTTCGCATGGGACACATATGTTGTACTTAGACTGTCAGCATGATCCAGTTCGTCTGACCGAGCACTTACGAGGCACACGTGAGTCTGAGCAAAAAAAAAGAGGTTTGGGGGGAGGGGATGGCTCTCTGTGCCAAATGCATGAGGGTCCCACTCTAGAGCTATATAGCAACAGGTTGGTGTTCACGGGGAATCTGGGCTCAGAGGATGCGAGAATGTCAGGTATGGTGACCATTTGTGATGCGGATGATCTTACAGCCGTTGGCGCAGATTTCATCAACCGGTCCATGTGATCCTTGGTATTCTGCACCTCTCTCTTTTTCAGCCTGTGGTTCTTTTTTGCTTTCAGAGCACACTGAAAGTTGTTCTCTCGTTCCTCTGCATTCTGCACACTGGGCGTTGATTCCAAGAGTTATCTTGAGTATCATAGGTTGAGCTGGCTTCGCCAGCTCACATTGGCCTGAACCTCAGAAAAAAATTCACAAACTGATGAAATGTTGTGACACGGTCAAATGTGCGAGGATGACAGTGTATTTGGTGTTTTGCCAGCTTGGTCTGGCCCCACCAAATAGTATTTGGTGACTTGCCAGCATGCCTGCAGTGCCTCTCATGGACCTGCGCCAAAATTGGTCATAACAATTGTTACATTGCAATTCCAAAACTGCTCCCCACTAACAACTCCCTTCCCAAGACCCATTGTACTGCTGAATGATTGCACCCCGACGGGCAGCACTGTGAACCTTTGATGAGGCCTGCATTCGTGTATGCAGAGCTTGTTTGAGAAAAACCTCCCCTGAATGATTGCACCCCGATGTTCTAGGGACTGGGACAACTCACACGGGACACCAACCACATACCGAAGGTGCACAACACTATCAGCTCTATCAGGAATTGGTGCACCACATACATGCAGTACTGGGTATGCCACCTGGGAAAGGCCACCGCACATGTTATGAACGATTGTCAGGACCACAGGTCCGCCCGGTTTGCGGGTGCACCCGTACTGTGGTGCCTTGCCGATGGGCAACAGAATCTGCAGTATGACTACAAGCCAGAAACCAGATTCATGAAACCCAGCACACTCAAATACATCGCAGATCACAATGTTACGAAGCCGCTTTGCAGTGCACAAAACTCTGCTTGCTCCAACACACTCTAATGACGGCCCTGAACCGATATATATCCCACCTGCTTCACCAGCACTGGTGGAGCGCTACATCCACATCCCAGCAAGCAAAAAGCACTCTGCATTCTCAAACACAGGCGCAATCTTGTGTCTCCATTGATGCACCCAATTTTTGACATAACTTCTGAACTCTGTTGGTCATTTCTGCTCTCCCCAAGAGCATCGGCCACTGCGGCGCGGCAGTTTTTTTACTGCACTACCATGCATCAGAGCCCAGGAAACCCAGAAGCCTCACACGCGGGTCCATCTGCATTGAAGATTTCAGGCTGAACTGCTGATGTAGAGCCTGGGACACTCCCCAGCAAATATTTTAACAACCCCTGGGCTGTACACAGACTAGATACAAAAAAAAAACAAATGTTTGCATCACAACTCAGAAAGATGGAGGTGGAATTATTCTTCGTATGTATGTATTCTTTGCTTCTTTGTTCATGTAGATGATATTCCATTAGTCAGGAGCAGGGGAGTGGCATTGGAGTGGGGTGACCAGGGTTTTGTTCTCTTGTTGTAGAAGCATAGATGGTAGGTGAGAAGAATTGCTCTTTGTATCGTGTACCATTCATCGGAATGTCACAGTTACACAGTCTTGCATTGCATTTTATTGGCCTTGGAGAAGACCAGAACAATGAAGAGACGTGCAACAATCATAGAAAGAGCAGGGTTTGTGCCATGCTGTGCAACAGTGCAGACCTTTGGTACCATGGCGGCTACCAGGATTCCAGTTGGATGTTTTTTTTTTAGGCACAACCTCATGTCTTTGGTTATTGTTTGCTAAATTGAATGGGGGACCAGTGCTCAATTACCAGGTCTTTGGAACCTTAGTTTATGGATATAAACTATAGTTTAGGACCCCGACTGTGTTGCTTAGTGTGTTCTTTGCACTGATGGTTGGGTCATAACCTAAACATGCTGAACATGT
Source organism: Eutreptiella sp. 'Long Island Sound 2002' (assembly GCA_964036045.1). Lineage (NCBI taxonomy): Eukaryota > Euglenozoa > Euglenophyceae > Eutreptiales > Eutreptiaceae > Eutreptiella > Eutreptiella sp. 'Long Island Sound 2002'. The sequence continues at coordinate 187,715,476 of OZ038379.1, read as the reverse complement.
CTCTAATGGAGAATGCGTTTCAACAGGCTGGTACTTGCCAGGGCAGGGCAGGGGCCACCGAAACTGTCCAGTTATGTGCTCAGTGCTCAGTGCTCCAATGCTGCATGAGCCTGTGTTGGGCAAAAAGCACCAAGATGGCTCCTCATCATGACGTGCACCATGGGTCAATGCCTTATGCCCTGGTCTTGCCAGGGATCCAGTGTATCATATCAGATACCGATGCCTGCTTCCAAGAACTGTTTTGAGTGCTCTGCTTTGAACAAGTTTGAGTCAGCCCCCGCCCCCCCCCAAAAAAAACATCAACATGTGTCCTGCGACATGACAGAGTACTAACATGGAGCAGGCATGCATGCACTCTCTTCCTCTCTTGCGTGGTTGTTGGAGATCCACAACAGTGTCGGTGTCATCTGCTTGCAGCCCCACATTGCCTGCCTGTGCACACGAAGGGTCGCAGGTATGGCAAAAATGCCACCCTTCTTTCGTTCTTTCCCTCCAATGATTCACTATGGAGCGTCTCGGAAATTGAGGTTGTCGTACATGAATTCACAGCCCCTCCAATCCAATTTTCCCAAAACTTGGATCATGGACCGTTCATTTCATTTCCATCCATTGATTCCAGTTTTGCAGTCATTTGGCATTTCCATCCCGTGGAGTTAGTGGAGTCTTCTTGCTTGTTGGAAGGCTGGACATCCTGACAGCTTATTTGTCTGACCCCAAAGCCCCCGGGTATCCAGACCTGATTTCTGTGAACCCATTATTTCTGTTAAGGTTTGCAAGGTGACCAACTGCGAAGTGGCTCACGTGGCCTGCTCTCAGGGTTGCACCTGATGATGAAGATGAAGATGATGATCCCCCCGCCCTCCTTTCACTTTTTTTGGCACATGACCCACCTTTCCTCACCTGGCACTGCAGGCCAGGTGCCTGTTGACTCAAACCCAACCAAACTGCAAGTGTGGATTGGGAACACCTCAGATCAGGATCCCTGCACAGGCTGCTGATTCACCTTGGCTCATACACTGGCTGGACCAAACTGCCAGCAAACAACAAAGTGGAACAGAGAGGGTGGGTGGGTGAGTCAACATCATTTTTTCCGTGCCCTGCACTGCCCTGAGGAGGCCAAGTTTGTGGGGCCAATCTCATCTTGTTGTATTGCAATCATGGCCATCCATCTCCTCTTGAGTGCAGCATCAGTACTGGTGCGGGCCAGAAGTGTACAACGCCAAGCCCGTGCTTGCATGTTTTTGGTTAGTGCCACTCCCGAAGAGTTGGGCTGGTGTGTTGCGTTTACTGTCATTCTAGATGGAACTTGGGCTGTTCACCACAGTGTCATATGCATCAAATACCCAAACCAATTTCGAGAACCGCATGGGTGAAGTTGATCCCCACAAAAAGCAAAACCAACCCTTCAAACCCCATGCTCGCAATGGGACTGTCAGTGCAACGTTGGACGGTCACTGCAACTTCATAGGAACCAACAATCCAAACCAATGACCATCTTCTGGATGTTTTAATGATACACTCTTCTTTACTCTTTGCGAGTTCCATCTGGTGAGAGGGCTTTGCCAGCTTACCCAGGTCTGAATTAAAAAAAAAATACACTCTCCTTTACTCTTACAGAAGCACATCATGTAAAGTAGAACAGGCCGTATTGCACGGATAGTGCGGAGGCGCCTGTGGCGCCTTTCCATCTTCCCACATGGCTTCGGTTTACGACACACAGACCCCCGATCCAGCCATCAGGCAGGAGTGGCCCGTGGGGAGGGCACATGATGCATCACCGAGCTAACCCACAGCCTTATGCCCCCTCTCTGTGAGGATGGCGGGGAGGTACCAGGGGAAGGTAATGTACTGTCTCAGACCATGTGTGCCGAACAATCTCCAACAGTTGTCGATGGTTTAGGACGGAAAAAAAAAAAACTCTTACAGAAGCACATCCACGTCCAGATACTGCCCAGGTACTGTCCAGATACTCTCCAGATACTGTATTCCCACCCAACCACACTCTGATGGGGTGACATTCTTTACGGTTGCTGTAAAGGCTCGGTCAGTGTGCCATGCCAGTATCGTGCTTTCTAAGCACAGGATCCTCATGGTACCTGTTTAGGACTCCAGGCAAGGCCCAGCGGTTGGGTCTTAATGCCAAGCCCCCTTTTGCAAGGTAAAGGGTTAATGTGACATTGTGACATTGTGAGGCCATGGAATCATCAGAAGCGCCAAACACCGCCTGGCAAGCCTGAAGAATTTCTTTGGGGCTAGCAACCGCAAACCCCCATCTAATGAAATTTGTTTCAAATCTTTTTTTCAAAGGGGTCCGTTTTCCGAAGGGGAAGTAGGGAAGGCAATGTGAAAACTGTTTGTCGTTTCATTGTGAAGGGTGATTTTATCTCCGAACCCTTCCTCTCATGATGAACTGTGCCTCAATGGAGCAGCATGTCTGCACTTGTCTGTGGACAACTGCATCAAGAATGTGACGTTTTGCAGACAAAAGCTCAACTAATCATCCTGGCGTAGTATTCACCAATAGGCCCAAACCAACCTCGAATTCGCAGATGTTTATTGTATATTCTTCGTCCCAATGGACAAGCTTGGCCTGCCGAGTGCCACATCAAATTGACCGACAACCCTAAACCTTAGTTTATGGATATAAACTATAGCTTAGGACCCCGACTGTGTTGCTTAGTGTGTTCTTTGCACTGATGGTTGGGTCCGATGCAAATGGGGGTACGGGACAAGGGGGGGCCAGTCCAGCAACAAGCGCGTCATCAGCAGAAGTGGTCCAGGACCAGAGAGCCGCAGACATGATCACTGAGGCGGTGAACCAGGTGCGGTCTGACTGGAAGAAGTGGGCAGCAGGGCCGTACAGGGTATTACTGCAGAGCGAAGCCTACAAGATGAACGTGGCGGAATGGGAAATCGGCATGCACGAGTGGCTGGCGGTGGAGGACGTGTCGGACGAGATGCTGCAGCAGTTCATGGATACGGTCGGAGGAGATTTCACCGACAAGGCGGATTTGATCAAGGCAATGGGAGTGTATCACGGCCGGAAACACATGCGACCCGATTTCGACGCGGGAATCTTCGTCAAAGATGCATAAGCCATCGTGGAAGCAGATCAAACGCCCGACAAACAACGGATAGCGGAACTGGAGGTGAAGCTGGCCAGGGCCACCCTCGAGATGGAGAAGGCAAAAGCGCGGGCAGCCCCGGCGCTCACCGACAAGGAGATAGCGAAAATGCTGGGCAGGGCGGTGCCATACCAGTGGATGACCACGCTGGCATCCGCGGTGGCAGAGCTGCAGACGAGACCTTTGAATGCGGAAAACTGGCGGGGGGACAAGTTCGTGTTGGCGGTATGGAACGTGCTACACCAGGAAATCCTGGTGAAGCAAAATGGTAGGGCGACAGTCCAGCAGCACAACACGCAGACCCCGCAGACACCCAAGCAACAGATGGGAGCTAATGGCGAAGGACGGCCTGCCAAGCCGGGCAGGTGCTTCCGGTGTGGCGAAGACGGGCACTGGGCCGCGGACTGCGGCAAGAAGGGGTCCACTGGAGGTTTCCAGCAGATCAGCGACACCAGGCTCTGGGTGTCGGCGAAAGGAGTGGCGTACGACACCAACAAGCCGCCCCCAACACCGTGCATAAAATGTGGCCATATGCACTGGTCCTAGGACCCCTGCCCGGCAGGGGAGGGCCAGTGAAGGGGCGGGGGGGGCCCGGAGGTCCCCACTGGGGCCCCCACAGTCCGCAATGCATGGGAGGCATTACAGCATGTCCGGAGGCTCACGCACATTGACTCAGGGTCGAGCACGGGAGCGACAGCCATCCGGGTCATGGAACCTGGGTCGGTGGACACGTACACCAGCGCGCTGCGACAAGCACTGCTGGCCAGCACACCAGACGAGCTCCTGGTGGACGCCGTGGAAAGGAGGCTCAATGCCTTGGCAGCCCAGCGAAAGAGCGGGTCAAGCGCGACAGCGCTCATCTCAAGGGTGCGATTACTGGAAAAGCTACGCATCATCCAAGCGGTGGTTACCGAGGTCCACTGGATGCAAGCCAGGGCGATTGGTAAAGGATGGGCGCGCAGGGCACAGCCTAAGCCGGTCGCCACATGGGACCACGTCGAGACGATCACCACCAGCCGGGGCCACTGGGCTTGGGGCCGGCTGGTGTTCGTGGCCATCTGCAGCATCGTGTACCTCTGGAGGGTGGGCAATGTGGCCAGCGTCACGTGGGAGTGGATATCAGTGCCGGCGTTCGTTACATTCTGGGACGAAAAGCGCAACAAGAAAGTCACCACATCCGCCCTCTCGCCTTTTCTTGAGGCATGGAGGGCATATCTCTGGAAACACAGACCTGGACACGTGCAAGTATGACAGCCGCTGGTCCCAGGAGGAAGGTCGGTGCTACAAACAGTGCTCCAGCAAGTGGTGCAACATCGGAACCTCCCAAAAGCTGCCTGGCACGGCCTCAAGAAGCTAGGGGCCGTGTCCTGGGGGCATCAAGGCGGAAAGTTGCGAGGGTTGCAAGTATGGGGCCGCTGGTGGTCACAAGCCCAGCCCAGACATTAGTGGAAGACACCGACAGGATGGTCACTACCAGCAGAACTCTACGTGCCATGGCCGGTGGGGATCAGCGGATGGTGGGCCAGAGATGTGGAGGGGCGACTGGTCCAACCCAAGTCAGTCTGGCCCGCAGATGCATGGTCGCCAGTGCCGAAGATCTCAGCAGCCATGTTCACTAGGGGGGACAGGGACGACCCCAAACCACCGGGAGACGACTCTGACACCTCCAGCGCCTGCACGTCAGATGAGGGACCAGATGCGGCAGACGAGGAAACGCCAACGACAGAGCCGGTGGAGCTGCTGGAGAATTTCGATGATGTCGCTCAAGGAGCGGAGGGACCGAAGATCACGGATGGTGTGGGTGCTGAGGCTGAGAACACCGAGGTGGAGCCAGCTCCTGATGACCCTGCTACTGCAGCGAGCGACAGCAGACCTGCTGAGGAGCATGTGGTACACGTTGTGGTCGATGATTCGGATGATGGTGGTGACCAAGTTAGTGATTTGGGGACAAACGCCGCGACGTCGGCGGCGACGGACGACACGCCAGCCCGACACAAGCGGCAATGCGATGGTGACGACCTGCCTGACAGCGCCAAGCGGGCATGCAGGAGAGAATGTGAAGGTGGAGGCGAGCCGCCTATGCGGGAACCCGAATCCGACACAGCCCCACACTTTGGGTATGTGGTCACAGCGACTCGGCGAGGTCCACAGTACCAGCTGTGGAGACCTGTGCAGGTGCACCGCGCTGGCCCAGATGAAGTGTCCGGAATGCGAGGCTCTGGTGACGGACAACTAGCTACAGGCGTCCAAGAAGGTGGCGGAGACGATCCGGGTGAAGGAGCAGACGGTGAGGGACGTGCTGAGTGACTACATGATGACTACTATGTGCCGATGGACCGAGGAGGCGGGGCCAGTCAGCCGGCACCTGGGAGCGGTTCTGCATGAGCTAGCCACCAATGTGGAAGCGGCCACGGACATCTCACCGCCGGACATCAGCACGTCATCCTCGCGGAGACACCGGTCTAAGTTGGTGGTGCCAGTAGAGGTGGCCGAGAAGGGCCTGGGGGACACGGGGGCCATTGACATACCGGACAGTGTCTGGGATGCCATGGCTCCAGCTAATTTCCTGTGGGCCTGTGAGGGCACCCCCCCCCAACCATTTTCATCGGACCCGCCGTTGGTTGCACTTGTTGACACCCTGTTGGGGCAACAGCTTGTTGCGGTTTTCCCGTCACAAAAACCGCCGAATGCAAGAGCGTATGTCCAGCACAAGAATGAGCACAAGTGCTCCCTGATCTTACCCATGCTGGACCTTAATGCCCGCTATGTGGACCCCCTACCTTTTAAATTGCCCACATTGAATGGGCTGGCACACCTGCTGCAATTGTGCGCACTACGTGGGGAGCAATTGTTTCACTGCACCCTTGATATAAGCAACCACTTCTGGAGCTGTCGAATGCCCCCACCGCAGCGCGACAGCATCAGGGTGGGGGTGGGGCGGCGGCTGTACGCACTGCAGTCCCTGCCATTCGGTTGGAAGCACAGTTCCTCCATGGCGCAAGGCATCTTGGCAGCTTTCGTTGTAGAATATTTCCCAGGGTCGGTGGTGGTGATCCAATAAGCAGATGATCTGTTGGTGGCAGGCAGGCACTCCAACTCGGTCCGTCAGCAGACACTGCGTACGAAGGCGGATTTAGAAAAGGCCGGTTGGGTGGTCAGCCCGAAGTCCTCCCTGGACCATAGCGACCGCGTAAAGTGGATGGGAAAGGTGGTCCGGGGAAACCAGGGAGGAGTGCAGAATGCCCCAGCGCTGCAGGCACCCCTCGTCTGCCGTTGGCTTAGACTAGCCACCACCAGATATTCGGACAAAGCTCTGAGGCGCATGCTGGGGAAACTACAGTGGGACCTGCGGCCGGGGAGGGGGGCATAGCCTATGGCTGGCGCGTACCGTTGGCTCAACCAGGGACCCAGTACTGCGAAGTGTACACCACCCAAGGTCCTGCGGGGCCTCCTGGAAGACATTGCATGTGCTTTGGTCCCATGGGTGCCCCACGGCACCCTGGGATCAATTGATACATTCTACTGCGATGCGGCCCGACAGGGCCAGAATTATTATGTTGGCATCTGGGGGTATTCACTGGGTATGCGTATTAAGAGGCTGCCTGATTGGGTAGCTACACAGCAAGCAGCGGAGCTGGCAGGTATTGTAGAGACAGTGCGCACGGGGGCATACAGACGGGTGCAGTTCCTGCGAATCTATGGTGACAACATGTCATCATTGTTTTTCTGCCGTGAAGGGCAGAGCCGCCACGGCCTGTGATGCACAAAACAGGCTGCTGCACCAGCTGCAGCACACTCTGCGTTGGTCTTGGTCGGTGGTTGAACTGCTGTGGGTCAAGGCAGAGTTGAACCCAGCGGATGTTCCATCCCGCTGGAGATCTTATGACTCTCCCGACGACATACTTGTAGCAGCACTATGCACACAGGCACGTTTGGACCAGGAACGCGTGCACACACCTCTGCATGTAGGGACAGTGCGATACAGAGGCTGAGGGGGGGGGGGGGAGGGGGGCACAGGCGTAGGGAGAACCCACGGCGGCCGCAAGGGCCATGCGTGGGAGCCAACCGGTTTTCGAGGTAAGCCAACGCCACCCTGCCCTACCCCCCCGTGCCCTCTCTACAGTCTTTCCTGAGATAGACGGGGGGGGGGAGCCGCACAGCGTATTCATCGGGTAGGGGCATGGACCTGAACCCCGAGTTGTTGTCAGCAATTGACAGGCTTTGTGTTGGACTTGTGGTGCAGTGCATGTTTCAGTGCAGGGTGCATAACCTAAACCTTAGTTTGTGGATATAAACTATAGCTTAGGACCCCGACTGTGTTGCTAAGTGTGTTCTTTGCACTGATGGTTGGGTCCCCCACCCACCCACCGTTATTGGCCCTGGATCTGCTTCCCCACCCACCACACCGGCTAGTGCCCTGCCCCCACCCACCCCCCCCCCCCCCTCCGGGTCGCTGAATGCACCCGGCACATGTGCCTCAGTACAGTCAGCCCAGCCGCCACCGCTATGCAAACACTATCTACTGGAAGCAGCCTACTTGGCTGCGCATGCCCTGCCCCCGGGTAGGGGCATGGACCTGAACCCCGAGTTGTTTTCAGCAATTGACAGGCTGTGTGTTGGACTTGTGGTGTAGTGCATGTTTCAGTGCGGGGTGCATAACCTAAACCTTCGGGGGAGGGGGGGGGCCTGGGAAAACGGCTCAATTGACAGGACCATTAATGAGTATATATTATGAACTCCGACGCCGAAAATGGTCAATAAACACTAAACATACGGCAAATGATGCTTTTTTTAACCCCCCCCCGATGTGCTCATTCCAAATATCCCACTTTCACTTTTTGCCGTTTTTTGGGTTTGGGTCATCTCTGAGGCGCTGGGGTCAGGCTTGGTAGGATTTGGGGGTCCCGTCAACATAGCCGGTTTTGGGGTGGGGAGGTGTGCTTGCTAGGGGGGCTCTATTGACCCCCTTCTCCCCCTGCAACGCCGCGGCGTTTCCGACGGGGTCCGTGCTACAGGATCTTCGTGCAACACACGTGGCAAAAGAAAACATGCGCACACAGGCAGCAAAAGAAACCATGTGCACACAGGCAGTATACGAAAAAATGTGCCCTGCCACCTGTAGCAGTGCGCCCCGCCACCGCTCACGCGTGACGGGGGGCTGCCGCCCCGCCCGCTCTTTTGCCCGAGCCGCTGCTCCGCTTGAACGGTGGCTCCGGCAGCGGGGTTCGAACCTGGAACCAGCGAGCTGGGGTCCAGGGTGCTTCCACTGAAGCACAAGGCACCGCACCCTTGCTATGACACAGCAAACACACAGCCGACACGACACAAATGCATTTCTGCTTCTTTTCATTGTATGTATTTCCCTCTTCACTGAAACCAAATTGCCTCAAGTCAATGGAAGGCCGAATGAGTGCCATGCTTCGCACCTGAGACTTGGGGGCGTATGGTTGATATACAGCCCGTTTTCTTAGGGCGTCGCTTATATGGAAGGGTCCACTGGCCCAACACAATTGATTGCAGGTTCGCAGTGCCTACTGTTGACCGCCAGTATTACCGATAAATGTACATATCAACAGGAGATGTACATAGATAGTGGAGCACCCCAACCAAGAAGGGGACACACTGAGTGTTCTATTACGATTGTGAACCTGTGGACTAATGGCTGAAAGTGTCCATGGCGGGGACATTCAGTCTATCAATACCGACCATTGTTCCCCCCCTCCTACTGAAAGCCCGCCTGCCCTTTCAAATGAGTAGCCATGGTTGATGATGTGGTGCGTGCCAAAAACCCCCAACTTTGTACCCAAAAACCACCCGTTTGGGGTGCCAAACTTACCAAGAAACCACCAAAGCATGCCCCCCCCCCCCTGAGGTTTTCTGGCATAAGCTGCTGCGTTTTACGGGGTTCTCGGTACAGGGCTCTTATGGTACACTTTGGGGGGCTTTTGGTACGTGTCAAAAGCTTTTTTGGTGCAATGTTGGGAGTTTTATGGTGCAGTTCGTGGGGTTTTATGGTACAATAAGAGGTTTCTCATGGTACACTTCAGGTGGTTGCAAGTACCCATCTAGGGTTTTTCAATACAATTTGTCCGGTTTTTGTCGGATGTTTTCTAGGCCCGTTTTCATGCATGTTGCCCGCAGCACGTGGCTGCTTGGGATTGGAAATACCAAAACAATATTTGAGGGGCGCTGGTTGACTTCTTAAATGACAAAATCACGGCTGTTGGCTCCAAAATTCAGATTTTCTTTCCACATTTTGTCAACATTTGCCATTTTGGGCGCTGAAATGGATTTTTGTCACTTTGGGGACTGGTGGTGGCACCTGCTACCCCATTTTGTAGATGTCAGGTTCAAAGAAACTTGTCTTGGACTATATCCAACAACTGAAGCGGAGGTTTCGGCGTTGTCATCCTGAAAAATTGCTTTTTTCTCTCCAAGGTTTGTGAAAAAATGCCATTCCTTGGGTCTAAGATGGTGTTTTTTGACCATGGTGGACAGTATTGGCACCTCCTACTCCTATTTTGCACATGGTTGACTTCAAAGAAAAAAACCATGGTGATTGATGTCTCATGGCTAAAGCGACATTTTCGGGGTTTGCACTCCGAAAATTGCTGTTCTTTTTGCCCTAATGGTGCCAAAAATTGCCATTTTTTTTACCTAAAATACCGCTTTCCGACCTTGGTGGACAATACTGGCACCCCCTACCCCTATTTTGCACATGCTCGACATGGCACAAATACGTATAGATGGGTGCGGCAGAGAGGGGGGTCGGGACGGTAGGGTGCTGACCTAGGGTTGAATGCTTGGAAAAAGAAGCAGTCGATTGTCAATGAATTTTCAGAAAAGAACCAGGGCGCACACTGTAGTGGGGGCAAAAACAAATATACAACGTTGAAGCTATGAAGCTATGAAAGAGCAGATGGTAGCAGAACAAAAAAATCAAAAGGTTGCAATGGAAAGTTTGTGCCCCCAAAAAGTTGGACCTAATGGCAGACTTAAAAGTTGTGGAAAGTTGTGCAAAGAACGAAACCCTAAGATAACCCATCTTGGGATCTTTGTACTTCAAAAGGGGGCAACCAAGTATTCTTTTTGGTACACAAAGGTTCCCAAGTGAGACATACATCGAGAAGCTAGGTGGTTTTTTTTTGGCAGAAGCAGTGTTTTTGTTGCCGCATATTGATTTGGCGGAGGTCCATTCCGGCGAAGTCAGGAGGGGGGTGGTGTTGGTACAAATGGGCGGTTTTGTGGTATGTATTGAGGAGTTTTTGCTACATCTTGGCGGCTATTCGGGTATCCGGTGGGTTTTTTTTTTGGTACAGAACGGTGGTGTCTTGGTACAAAGAGGAGATTTTTGGGGTATGCACCAATGGTCAATGCCTGAGAAGGTTTCAAGCGAAAGGCATGCTAAAAAATGTCTTCTTGAATCTGCACATTTCGTTGGCCAATGCTTTGTCTCATTGAAGAAGGAGAAATTTCCTGGTCACACGCGCGCGCGGACACACACACACACACACATGCACACACACACGCACACACACACACGCACCCGCGCACACACGCACACACGCGCACACACACACACACATCCGCAAACACGCACGCACACACACACACACATACATGCACGTACGCACACACACACACACACACACACACACACACACACGATAGTGTGAAACACCTGCACTATGGCTAAGTGGCAGCAAAACTGAAAAAAAGATCATACTTCATGCACATCTGCACTGCACATGTGTATGACGGCTTCATGGATGTGCTGATCGTGGGCATGCTGAAAGGGGCAGAACGGATGGCTTTGGCACAGGTTCTAAAAGACCACCAAGAAGGCATCCTAGAAACACTATGTTCGCAGATTAGTGTACCAAAAGGTACATTCATTTCTCCCAAAAGTTCCATGATTGATTGCTCTGCAATTGCATGGGCCCACGGCTTTCCAATTTTTGTAGTGGTGTTTATAAACCCGGCTAGGAAATATTTCCATTTCTTCCTTCTATTTTTCTACCGACTGCTGGCTTGAAGAAGACAAGTGTTACCTTTGGCAATGTGTTTTTCAATACTTTTTCGCATTGCATGTTTCAGGAGTGTCTATAGTGTCGGTAGCTCCCAAGTGTTGATTTGGATTCAGTGTCTCTATCTCAGTACTTAGATCTGTCCAAGCATCAAATGTATGAGCCAGCTGTGATTTTGTCCACAGAGGGAGTTGTGTTGCAGGCCTAATAGCCAGAAAATACATCTCATATGTGAAAGCCCTTATGTAGGACAATAGATATTTTTTCGATATAGCCAAGAATGTTTGGTACCACGAACACAGGTTGGAAACTATTTCCACATGCGGACCAATTTTTGGCTTCACCAGTCGTTTGAAGGGCATGTGGACAACGCCAAATGGGCAATCAATGCAAGAAAAAAACCAACATGTAAAAGTGAATTGCGTACATAAGGTCTGGAGTCGGTACCCATGTGCCTCCCAAGTGAGTGCACTTCAAAGTCGAAGTGCCTCAAAGTCTCAGAACATGCCTTATCTTAGGCCACCTAAGTTGCAACTTTGTTTTGCAAACCAGAAGAGAACCCATGCGGCATAGTCGTACAGAATCTCTAAAACCATCTCCATGTTCCAATCATTCCAAAAGACTAAGATGTCCATGTGATGGTGTTTTTTTGGTTGGGCTTTTTTTGTATGTGTGCTTCTTATTCTTCGGATTGGTATGACTGACTGTTAGATGAATTGCAGATACATGATTCGATTATTCTAAAATTTTTCTCTATTTTTTTTTGTTTCATTGAAACGTTGAGTAGTTTTAAAAGCTCTCAAGTATTTTTTTTTAAGGTATGCCATATCCTAGTTTTGTAGACAGCGTTATCGATGAAGAGTGTGAATATCGGAAGATTTCAGGTACTAGATGTTAGCTATAGACGAGTGCCGAAAATCGGTGCAATGGATAGTCAGAACCTCTTCTAATAGTTTTGTTTGAGCTTTTGATTCTTGACAAAGCACTATGTCTCAAAACGCAAATGCTCGATGTACAGAGCAAATGTTTTGTCACTTAAATGTAGATTGTTCACAACAACATGCACCAACCAATCACAATGTGTATTGCATTCATCAGGGGCTCACAGATTGGGACTACATGTAAAGGGGGCGGAAAGCAGAAAAAAAAACACAGCACATTCATTGGCCATTGCTGTGCTTGCGGATATTTTTCCAAGTGGTGTCATTGTATAGCCTCGCCCTCCTCCCCTCCCGGCCCTCCGCACACGTCACATTTTACTTCCCTACTCCCCTTGCACTTTACCAATCCCTCAGGCAACCAGGGTCCACCGCATTCTTGCCACGAGCTTCCCTCCAGAAGTCTCCCAATGTGCCCACCTAATGACAAACTGCAACGACAAAAACACAGTCCTTGATCCTCCCCTAATCCAAAATAAAGAGAATTGACCCCGTTGCAGCGCCAAAAAAGCTCTCAATTCTTTCCAAAAAACATTCCAAATCCAACTCCCCTTCCTGCTTTTCGACTAGCGTAAAAACAGACCTCCCAAGTGCGTGCCCCCTACTCCCTTCCACCTTTTGATAGACGCTACTCGACCCACAAGATGTATTTAGGAGGGAGGAGGGGTACATTTTGGGAGTTTATTGGTGCATTTACAGGGGGGGGGGATCTCGGAGGGTTTTCAGTACATTTCTGGGAATTGTTCTATGCATTTGGGGTAGGCAGGGGAGGTTGGTACATGTTGGGGGGGGGGGTTAGGGTACATTTGGGGGAGGTACATTTTTCAGGACATTTTTGGCAATTTTGGAGGGTGTTTCGGTACGGTTCTATATTTTGGCATGTAGTGTAGCTTTTTGGTAGCCAGGGGGGGGGGGGGGGGCGGCGGCTGTTTTTCTTGTTCGCGGCATTTTGCCCCACCTGGGTACACACATTGCTCCATCAGCTCCAAAGCTGTCATGCTAAGATACCACACGAGTCTTTTTTCTTGGGTTAGTTTTGCGTAGGCCCGAAATCCAATTGGATGGCCAAGTTTACAATCCAACAATTAATCCCCAAAACCCAAGGGCACTTCCCAAGTATCTACCACCTAGCACCAAGCAGAATCCATACTCTCAAACCATTGATGCTTATGAACCAAGTGAAAACTCCTAGAAGAGATTCACATAGTGTTCATTTAGCATGCGTTTGCAAATAGCGCAGAGAGCATGGTGAAAATCATAGAACACATTCATTGGATATCACAGGGTTAAAAGTTTTACAAAAGCCTACTTTCTTACCCCGGATGACAACGTGGGAGATTTCTACTGGCCCAAACCTCTGTAATACCCCCTCTTTACCCCCATTCGGCACCAAACGATAGCGTTGGTTGTTTCTACATCCATACATTGCAACCGCACTTAACCTCTGCAATATCAAATGGTACCATGGGACGTCCGTGGACCATTGTGGCACTGTAAGAGGCACATCCACCCTCCATCCTATCTCTCTTTACCACCCTCTTCTTCGGTGTTCAAGAAACCCGCCAAATACGATTGTGTTATCCGTCCTGTAGGCTCGGTTATACTGTGTATAGAGATTTACAATCAACTACTGCTACAAAGTTGTGTCTATATCAGACTCTTGTGTTTTAGATGCGTGTTAATTGTATGCTGCTGCTAGACTAAGTGTCCCTCACCGCCTGTAGCCCATCTCTGTGCCTTAATTGATTTGGGCAACACTGTAGCATTGTTTTGTACATTTTGGGATGCCCGGTGTTCGTTGTTCATGTTAAAATTTCCAGGCTGGGATAAATGTGATTGCAACACCAGGACAAGGCACCAAGATGGTCAACTTCAAGTGTTATTGCTTGATGTTGGTAGCTATGTAATTTGCCCCAAGTGGCCTAGTCGAAGACGAACCTCAAGACAAGCACAGAAATGCGCAAGAGGGCTCCACAGATGTGCTTATGAATGTCACGATCTCCCTTCCTGCAGTCCAGTAGGTCAGTCACAGCCTGCAGGATATTGTCAGCCGAGTCGCCGCCATACGCCCACTCAAGAACCTCCAGTAGCATAGGAAAACCTTGATCATGCCTGAGTTGATCCAGAGATAGCTTCGCCGTAACAACATGTGCAGCCCGTCCTTTCAGCTTCGTAAACGCATGTACGTTCTTGGCCGAAACAGTCATTGTGCACTCCGAGTACCATGCCATCGCTTGCACGCGCCACGTATGAAACTCATGTAGACCGATCTTCATATCCGCGCCTCCATCCTCAGAGCCAAACGAAGGACAGTCACTACCGAGCGCCGTCGACGACGAAGTCCCAGGCGAAGCCCCCAGACGATGATGTAAATTAATATTGTCCTGATGCAGACGTTGCTGTTCATGCTGTAGTTGCTGTAGCTCTTGTGCATGTGTATGCTGCATCACACCCATCTGCTCGTCAAAGGCATTCTTCATGGCACCCAGGATTTGATTGTGTTGCACCAAATTTTGCTGCAGGGAATTCACGGAAGCCGCCAAATCAATAGGTCCCAAAGGCACACCTGCTGAAGCCGGTTCGGACCCCCGTGGCCATCTTGGGGTCACTTGGGGTGTGTATCTATGTGCCGGCAAGCCGCCATTGGCTGATATCATACTCTCCCATCTACCTGATCTAACCCGATGTGATAGTGTGATAGGTTTGGCCATTCCGGCTATGAGCGGCCATATTCAGAACCGAGGCACCGCCAGCGGAGATTTATATATCGGAATATCAGGAATCAACAAGGTTTTATTATCATAATGTTTCGGTAATTTTTCAGCCTTTCGTTCTGATGGTCAATGTATCGGCGACTGTCAGTTGGCTCGCGATTTTGCGTTAACCGATTGGTTAACTGTTATTTCCAGATATTTTGGCGGATACTCCGTTGAAGGGTCAGATTTCATCAGCAAAGGGTTCGTTGCTTCCGCAATTTTCTAAATAAGCACTCGAAATTTTAATCTGAATTTTTCGCGATGTCGAAATCGGATTTTCGACTTCGACATCGCCGCACTTGATTTGGACTTCTTCGAATAGTCATACTCCTTTCCCTATGCCCGAATCAGGTTTCCCTTATACTTGCCACCCATTTGACTTGGAGATATAAGGGAAACAAAAGTGAATCGTGGGACCACTTTGAAGGACCATATCTACGCGCGAGTGTGAGGAAAGAGAATAAGGAAGGTTGGGTTGCAAACGCCTTGGTCTCAACTTAATTTAGGAAGCATCAAACGCCTTTGGTGTGTACACATGCCCGATATAGCAAGGGATAATGGTCAAGAGGGTATAAAGTGATATATAACTCTTGGACCGTGCAACCGAACATTTTATTGTGACTTTCGAGTGTACCGCATGAGTGTTGGGGTTGCATAGCAACTTTCCTTGGGTTCCTACGTATTTTTAACGTGAAGTTATGTCAATGGAGGGACATGGCATATCATGGTGGGAGCCATATTTTGAGGGTATGTGTTGTATGCATGGTATATGTTTGATATGCTCAAGCCCATGTTATATATCTTCGTGTGGCCGAAGAGATGGGGAGCCATACGTGACAAGGGCGCTGCCCATGTCCCAATTGTGGAATTCAAAGCGCTAGACCAAGTCTACCGCGTATGTAT
This sequence comes from Eutreptiella sp. 'Long Island Sound 2002', assembly GCA_964036045.1. Classification (NCBI taxonomy): domain Eukaryota; phylum Euglenozoa; class Euglenophyceae; order Eutreptiales; family Eutreptiaceae; genus Eutreptiella; species Eutreptiella sp. 'Long Island Sound 2002'. Next base: position 187,699,727 of record OZ038379.1, on the reverse strand, counting down.
TGCTCATGGTATGTTTGACAAAGAGATCCATGGGTGCACTCCCATTTTCATGGAGCATGTAGATATTAGTGGCGAAGGTATCTCCATGCGCCCGATTGGGGATCCAAGTGGGGGAATTGTTCGCAAAAGGTTCCAATCATTTGCGTATTGAACCATGAGCGGATATCATGGGTGAGCATAGAGATATACTATCATGACAACTTTGTATTTGGTCATATTTTCATGTTTTTGACCTCAATTTTTGCTCATTTTTGCGTTTTGTGTACTTACCTGGTCGGCGAACAGTAAGAAGCCTATGGAGAGTCGAACCATGGTATGTTGTTTATATGTTGGCATATGCTTTGGAGTTGAACACCACCATATGCCGGATCGCGTACTCGATTTGGCTTGGCGCACGAAGGATCACAAGAATTGGTCTCAAGATCATGGGCTGACTTGGGCAGTGCGTGGCGCCCATATCCGAAGGGGTTTCGAGGGTAAAGTGGGGATGTACATGGGCATTGACCTTTGGTCTATATCCTCCATGAATACTAGACTTCGATTCCATGCATGCTTTGAGCCTTCGGATAAGTGGTAACCTCAATTTTGAGCATATATTTGATATATGGCCAATATGGTGTGAATTGGCAGTTTTTTGGCATGTTATGAGTTCAAACTCATAGGTCATTTCTCTAAGCCCATTCGACTCCAAGTCCAACCAAGGTTATGTCAGGGTAGGGCATGGTCCTGAGTGCCAATCTAGACCATGACACGCCACCTCCCCTATTGGGCTAGGATATATAGGTTTGGGAGTGAACACATTTTTGGGGTTTATGTAGTGACTTGTGACACATGGCATTCAGCCATCTTATTTGACCTGGTTCAGGGCAATATGTTGGTGAGTCAAGGGAAGGTCTTGAGTCCAGGGAATGAGGGGTTTATGGCTGTGAATGTGCATGTTTACCTCTTTCCCCAACCTTGCTTCATTTGTGTTCGAATGTCAATTTCAGGGCTTTCTTCCTTGGTGCAATTCTTGTACATGCCCGCCACCGTGGGAATACCGGTGTGCTGAACGGAAGCCCGCAGCCTGATTTGGATTGTGAATTGGGTTATTGCTGTATTTGTTGGATCTGGTTGCTATTCAGGGTTGAAGGAGGATTTTATTTTCTATATTTTTGGATTTTGGACCCTGGACTTTGAGGATTTTGAGAAATGCAATCGTTGATCAGGAGCAAGTCAGCAGGGGTGACAGGCGGAAGGGGCACAGCGGGGGCCGGTCCTGGTAGGGACCTTCTTTATGGTAGCAGAGGCTTACCTGCTGCCCCTACCAACCGCCGACCCGGGGACTTGGGCCCTTATGAGCCCTGCCCAAGTACGCCCCGGGTGCGTATTGTGGACTCGGTGGAGACCACGCCGGAGATTAGAGCCATAGAAGAACCGAGACATTCAAGAGCATGGCGAACTCCGGAAGTTGAAGCCCGAAGAGAAGTACCACATTCGGGAAGAGGAGGACGTGACATGGAGGACCTGGTCTCCATGTGCGAGCGTCGCTGCCGAAAGGCATGCAACCTCCGCTCCGCCGCGGAGGACTCTGATGAGGATTGCCATTCAGGCAGCAGTGGAGGACGGGCCCGGCGCTACCGGAAGCGCGGGTCACCCAAGCCCGCGGCAGGGGACGCCGGGGCTATGGATACGGACCCTAGCCCGGTCAGGCTGTGGGACTCCGAGCACTCCGAGGGCTATCGGACAGCTTATGAGCCACCCTCGGAGTCGGAGGAGACGGCCAGACCGCCCACAAGGGCGAATACGGCCCCCGAGCCCGCCCTGCAGCACGACGCCGAGGGCTTGGAGAGGCCAGCCAGGGCCCGGACGGCACCTGTGCCCCGGCACACGGGACCAGAGACGGACGCCATAGGCGATACGCCCATGGGCGATGAGTCTGAGGTGCCGGGAACCGCGGGATGTGCTGAATCTGGCGGAAAGCACGCGGGGTGCCACTGCGAGCACGTGTCCTTCCTCATGGGCAAGTACCCGAAGATGGGGATGGACGCCATCGTGCATCATCTTGACCGCCTGGACAACGCCAAGGACGCTCTAGAGGAGGACGTTGCGGGGATCCTGGACGACCAGTCGGCCGCGGAGAACCACATGGAGGAGCTGCGAGCGGATCAGGCCCGGTACCGGGAGAATCTGGAGCTGGCCCTGCAGAAGCAGCAGCAAGTGGTGGACAGCCTCCACTTAGTGGAGGACATGTCGGGACGCCTGAAAAGGCTAGAGGAGCGACAGCCCCTCGCCTCGGGTCCGGAGCTCCCGGCAAAGCCGGCCGCGGTAGAGCTGGTGGAGCGGGTTAAGACCCTCAGGAGCGCCATGGAGAAACCCATGGGCGGCCCTGCAGAGGCACCATACGCGCCTCCGCGTGTTGACCCGGGTGCGCTGCCGTTTGTTCCCATGTTCAGCGAATCAACAATGCTCGGGGAACACACGGCACCGGCTGGGTCCATGCGGGAAGGGCACGTAGCCACGGACCCGAGGAGCCTGACAGTGCAGATGTCCCATGCCGCCCAGGATGTACCGATCACGACGAATATGGTGGTATATGCGGAAGACGTGATCCAGAGCAAGACCATGCAGGGGCGAACCATGGGAAGCGCCGACGGACATGGTCGAGGTCATCCAGGCGGAAACCTGTGGGCGAAGGACCCCAATACGGGGATATGGACGGCCGATGGAGCAAATCCTTCCCGCATTCCAAACCCCATGGGTTCAGGCCCAACTGGACCGCACTCCATGGAGGAGAGCGATGTACGGGGAGTGTACTCACACCCCCCGGCCACAGGTGGTATCCGTCTCGGTGGAGTGGTGGCTGGAGACGTCGGAGACGCCATCAGGATTGACGACCTGAGGGGAATCAAAATCCCCTACTACGATGGCAACCCCTCCAACCTGGATGACTTCATCCTGGATTGGGAGGACTTCGCCGAGGAGGTCGTCGGCGAGATGCGGGGAGCGCCGCGGGACAAGTGGGTATGCCGGACATTCCCACACCGGCTGGCGCAGGACCTGAAGGAGGAGCTGCGGGATCAGATCCGGGAAGGATTGATCCGTACGGAGCAGGCCTGCCTCCAGTGGTTGGAGGATGAGGAGCGGGTGGACGCTCCTAACCAGAAGCTGGAGGACCTGTGGTCCATTCCGCTGCCGCTGGACCGCGGTGAGTTGCGGGTCCGGGAGTGGAACCGGTATCTGCGGAAGTACCGCAGATGCCTCAAGCTGGTGGAGGATTGGAACGAGGCCAGCGAGATCCGCCACCTCCTGAAGGACGTCCTCCCCGGGAACTGGAAGAGGCGAGTGGAGGACGAGGAGAAGAAGCGCGCCAAGAAGCGGGTGGCGGTGAGGATCATGGCGGCGGAGGATACCCATGCGGGTATCATGGAGTTCTTCAGGAGGAACCTGGGCGAACCCAACCGGATGTTGGGCCTGAAGAACGCCGTGTACGTGGAGGTATTCGGGGACTCCATGGGGCAAAGGTTGCTGCGCCTCAACAACGTGGAGTGGAGGCGCGGGGAGCCGCTGAGGATGCAAGTCATCTTCGCCCGCATGAGCCTTGACGAGATCGTGAAGTACATCACGGTGGAGTTGAAGCTCAATGCGAAGAACGAGGCCCACGTGCAGGATCGACATGGTCATGGACAACGAGGCCACCGAGAAGACCGCCATCATCGGGAGATCCAGGAGGACACGGCCAACTCTGCGGAGGATGGTAGTGGAAGTGGCCAAGATCACTGGTCCCGGGAGGATCACGAGGAGGCCCATTTCTTCGCGTTTGTGGCGCACAACGTGAGGAACCATGGGCAGGATCGGTCCAGATGGAGCCAGGTGGGACCAAGGAAGAACAGAGAAGGACCAAGGAGGATCGGGAACCCACCGCTCTCGTTCCGAGAGTACAGGTCTCAGCACGACGGGTGCTGGGTCTGTTATGGCAAGGGAAACAACCATGCACACGACCACCGTCAGTGCAAGGTGTATGAGGCGGACAAGAAGGCCTACTTTGCAGCCCACCCCGAGAAGAAGCCCAAGGAGCAGCGGATTTCCGACTGGAAGGCGAAGGGCGGAGACGGGGGAAAAGGCCAAGGCAAAGGCCAAGGAAAAGGCAGAGGAAGAGGCTATGGTGGTGGACCTGGCCAAGACCGACGAGTGAGGTCGATCGAGGAAGTTGCTGATGACATGTTGAGGACGTTGGAGGAACTCAAAGCCCAGCAACGTGGTGGACAAAGTCCTGGCGGATCGCAGCCGGAAGGGGCTGCGGGAAGCCAAGTCTAGAGGAGCCCCCACGGGAGTGGGACCTCGGAGGTCTCTCCTCCGAAAATCAGTGGAATCCCAGAGAAAGCGAAGGCACATCGGGTGCCGAAGAAGGCTCCAGAAGAGCCAAAACCACTGAGCTTCGCCACTCCCAACCCCTGGAGCGCCCTGCCAAGGGAAGTACATGTGGGTACGGGAAATGGCAAGAAGGAAGGAGCGACCACGGAGAGCCCCGTGGACGGGCAGGACCAACCCAAGATCTACACCATCCGTGAGCATACCCTTGAAGTCCTGATGCACCCGGACGTGCTAGAGTTGCATGCCGTGAGAGTCGTCCATACACCTCATGGCGACGAGCGGCAGTTGCACTTGAAAGTGCGAGTACGGTGCGGACGAGAGGAGAAGGTGGTGGATGTGTTAGTGGATACGGGTGCCCAGGTGAGCCTGGTCCGGAGAGGGTTGTTCAAGGAGGATTTCCTGCAGCCCAGCCGGAGACCGGTCCGCCTGAAGGTCGCCAATGGAGAGATCATGGGTGGTGGCACCCATGAGGCCACTATCAGTATGGAATTCTGGGAACATGAGCGCTTGAACCGCCCTGATCAGGCGAAGAGAAGCACTCTATCCGGGAACTTCTATGTGGCCGACATCACCGATTGGGATATGATTATGGGGTATGATTTCATGGTGGCCAACGCCATTGGAGCCCTTCCCCATCGCGCAACGCTGGTCCGGGAGGACGATGAATGCCTCACATGGCTGTCCACGGATTATGCGTGCGGGTCATCCAAATGGAATGCTGAGGAAGAGGATCGGATCGTCCGAGCGGTGCAAGCTGTGGGTGCCAAGTCCAGAGGAGACCGTGGAGTTCAGCTCACGGAGTATGGAATGGCGCCGCAAGTGTACACCAGGATGATTGAGACGCTGGGAGCTGAAGTGCCCGACACGGACGTTTTCGCTTCCCGGGATGCCCCACTTCTGCGGAAGTGTAGGAGGCATTGGCATCGAGGAGACTCAGCCTGGCACAGGCATTGGGGTTTGAAGGAGTGGGGGCCCATGTATTGGCATGGCTCCCTGGACAATACCAGACGTACGGTGGAGAAGATCATCGCAGATAGGGCGAAGGGGATCCTGGTCATAACCGGCATAGGATCCAGCCCATGTCCGCTGGAGGGTCTCAAGTCGACGCTGGACTCCATCACGCTGAACGAGATGTCATTCGGGCCAGAGGAGGAGTTGTTCATCGATGCCAAGGGTGTATCAATGCCCTCCCCGGGTCAAGCGTGGGGTACCAAGGCTTTCCTGGTGGATGGGGCGCAGGCCCAGCCCACGGGTGATGAAGCAGTCATCCGTAGGGTGGAGGCGGTCCCCATGAAGGTCATGTTTGAGCCCAAGGAGGGGACGGATCAGCCAGTGGATGGCATTGACATCCTGTCCCACTCCGAGATCGACGACGTCGTCAACTACATGCGAATGGGGATGCACGACCGTGTGGCAGCCAAGAAGAGGCGGGCCATGGTCACATCTCCGCATTGGTGGGATGACAAGATGTTGGTCACCGGCAAGTACGAGAAGGATGAGTTCGTGGCGAGGGTCATGGATCACATCGCGGACCAATACGATGGTCCGGTTGGGTCGGACCCACCAACATGGGATTTTCCAAGAATGGGTGTCGACAGCGACAGTCACCAGCCCGAGGCCGCAAATTTCCGGAGATTATCGGTGGGAAGTGCACCCCACGACGATGAAGACGGCATATCGGACGAGGAGAAGTCGGAATCGGACCCAGAAGAGGCCTATACCGCAGTGCGGTCGGTTGTATCCATACCGAAGCAAGCGGCTGAAGAGGCCCAGGAGAACCCGAAGGTCGCCGAGCTGAAGGAGAGGCTGATCAAAGCCTATCCGCGGCTATTCAGTGGCGTCGCCAACAAGAACCCTCCAGATCGTGGGAGGTTTGGTACAGCGAAGATCAAGCTGAAGCCGAACCCGAAGATCTATCGTCATCGGGAGTACCAACTTCAGGGCGATCGGGCCGAGGCCATGAAGAAGCTGTTGGCCGAGTTCATTGAGCGGGGATGGATCGAACCCTCCGACAGTGAGTGGGCCAGCCCAGCCTTCATCGTGCCCAAGAAGGAGAAGGGCGAGTGGAGGTTGGTGGTTGATTACAGAGGTTTGAACGAGCAGACCGAGCACGACTCGTACTCGCTCCCCCTGATCGACTCCATCCTCCAAAAACAACAGAAAAAGTGGATTTTCACGGTGCTGGACCTGAAACACGGTTATCACCACATGCCGCTACACCCGGACTCCAGGCCCTGCACAGCGATGTCGACGCCGCTGGGGCCCATGCAGTGGAAAGTGGTGCCTATGGGCGCCAAGAATGGCAACGCCGCTTTCCAGCGCATGATGGAGGACCTACTCGGTCCTGTCCGGGACTGTGCCGATCCCTTCATGGATGACATCATCATCGGGTCCGGCACGGAGAACATGACTGAGGACGAGCTCATCGACGCGCATGAGAAGGATCTGCGCCGAGTGCTCAGCGAGTTGGACAAGCACAACATGGTGTGCAAGCCCACCAAAGCCTCACTCTTCGTGAAGGAACTGGAGTTCGCGGGTCACGTGGTTGGTCACGGGCAACGCCGTCTAATGCCTGGGAAGCTGGCGTCCCTGCACCACTGGGAGAAGCCCCAGACCATCAGCGAACTCCGGTCCTTCGTGGGGTTCTGCAATTACTATTCGGGCTATGTCCGGATGTATGCAGAACTCTCGGGGCCGCTGCACAAGATGCTGCAAGTGGGCAAGTTCGATGGCCGGAAGGGGAGAAAGAAGAAGCTTGCCTGGACCCCTGAGGCTGAGGATGCGTTCAACAGCCTGAAGGAGCGACTCCTGGGGCAGTTGGGACTGTTCCTGGTGGACCCGGACAAGGGATTCGTGCTCCGGACAGACGCCTCGGATTATGCCGTGGGGGCAGTCCTCGAGCAAGTCCGGGACGACGGTTCACACGTACCCGTAGCGTTTTGGAGTCGGATCCTGGCCGAGGGCCAACGCCGCACATGGACCGCGAGGGAGAAGGAGACGTACGCCATTGTTTGCGCGCTCAGGAAGTGCTCTGGCCACATCGGATTGCAACCGGTGGTGGTTTGTACAGACCATCAGTCCTTGCAGAGCTGGCACAAGGAGCACGTCGACACCCCCTCGGGACCGGCGGCAAGGAGGGCCCGATGGCATGAGACGTTCGCCAAGTTCGACCTCAGCGTCGTATATGTCCCGGGGAAGGACAACGCTGTGGCGGATTGCCTCAGTCGATGGGCCTACCCCGCGGGCAAGGCTTGGATGGACATATCCAGCCATGGGGACGCCGAGGAAACCGAGTGTAAGTGCGGCTAGCCCCATCTGCTCAGATTTTCAGACATTCTGCCCAGATTGGCTACATTTTGGTCATTTTCTTTGCTTCGGCGGATTTGCCGCCTCGCAGCTCAGTCACAGGATATTTTCTATATATTTCTGATATGCCGGATTTGATTCCGCGGTCCATTTCCCGTAAATCCGCCGCATTCCGCTATTTTAGCTGGAATCGCCATTTGCCGCTGGCGCGCGCTCGCGGGCCTGATCGCCCATACAATTTTACATAAATGGATTATTTAAATTCATTCGGACAGTTTTGGACACTCAGATGTATTTAGAATAATTCCCCTCAATTTTCTTCATAGACTGGGATTTTCTGCCGGACCACAATCAGCATGGACCTTGCCTCTGTTGTCGCTGCTCTCGCCTCCGTTGGTGTTCGTGTATCCGGTTCCAACCCCAATAACAACATCCAGGGAGACTCCTCGCGTGCCTGCCCCACTGGTCTTGCCGGCCCCGAGCCCTCCGGCACCCACAACGACCCAGGGCAGCACTTTCATGGTAGCAGAGGCTACCTGAATGTTGTTCCTTTGGTGTCCCAACCACAGCTAGCCCCTCAGTACGGCCCCGTAGACTCCGCAACCTCCGGAGAAGTAACGATCACGCTCCCGTGGTGCTGTGCGAACGAGGCCTTGAGAGGAATGCCTTGCGCAAGCCCAAATTGCCCAAGAAGGACACAAATCAGCAGCTGTGGAGGCCCAGATTACAATCAAGATCCCAGTCGAAATTGGCCATCAAGCAGCTGGAATCTCCCAGCTTACGCTAATGGCAACGCTCCGGTGGAGCTTACGGACCTGGCAGGTACCAGTACTCCCCACCAATGTTCACATTTTGTGACCATCGATGCCGACATTGACGACATTGAGATGGGTGGTCCAGGTGAGGTACCTACCTATAATCGACCAGCCTCATGGGCACAATGGGACAACCATTTGTCTTCGGAAGTGGCCCGTAACCTTGAGGCGCTTGAGGCCTTGTGTCTATTAGCCACGTCTAAGCTGATAGGACAAGAGAGAATCGCCTCTGATTTTTTATTCGAATATTTTTTCCTCCTTCAAGAAGAAATTAATACCAGGATGTGGTGGTGTTCTCAAGAGGATGAATCTTTTGCCATTTTCTTGCAGATCTGGGAGGCAAGTCCCTTCCCGAAGGAGAAGACCAAGGCACCTGTTGCCGGGCCCTCCGCCCCCCATCCCTCTGTTTCCATCCGCGACGATCTAGCCGCCGCGGTTGAGGAAGGAATTTTAGAGGCAGCTAGGCAGGCAAGCCTGGAAATTAGGACTGAAGGAGCTCCCCAAGTGGACTCCTGGCTGCGAACCACTGAGATTAGCGGTCCGACAGCCTGCTCAGGTCCTTCAGGACATGGTATGTACTGTCCTGCCGACTGCTCTTGCAGATCTCAGCGAGACTCTGAGCTCCAATTGCTCAAAGATCAAATGCAACTCATCATTCAGACTCTGGGAATTAAAGATCTTTTCAAGACCCACATGAGGTCTGAGGGCGCATCATCGGTGGAACAGACAACAGAACCGTCGGAGGAGGCGACAGAAATTTTTTCGATTGCTCCTTCGGTGGACTCTAAGACCACCGATGCACGGATCAGCAGGACTAAGTTAAAGGAAAGGGTTACAATCTCTCGATCACAGAGTAGATCGGCGAAGGCTAGGACTGAGGTTCAGAATGCCAAAAGAACTGCCTCCCGTACTACCCTTCCTGCTGTTGATTCCAATGCAATTGCCCAGATGTTGCTCGCCTAGACCCTCGCCGGAGCTGGTGTGGCTAATGATGCCGCGAAGGTGTCTGCCATTACGGCCGGTGTTGGGCTGGATTCACTCCTAAATCCTACTTCATTGCGACTTCGTCAGGTTGCCAAGCAACCGAAGTATAATGGGAACCCCAGACGTTGGCCTCAGTTCCAACGGGAATTTAAACTGTGGGTTAAGACTCAAAAACTCCAGGATGATCAGTTCCTGATGGCGCTCTTGGACTGCCTTGAGGGAGCGCCGGCCAACACTTGGCTCAGAACCTGGAGTGATCGTGAAGATTCAAGTTCCCCCCTTACCTTTGATGAGGTGTGGGAACAGTTGGAGGTACGTGGATCTCGACTGCCAGAGGACCATTACCACCAGATGTTGAAGAATTTTCCTTCGTTCTCTCGATTAATCTTGCATGAGGTGCAGGACAAGAGACAGCGCTTCTGGAATCTCGTAGAAGAATCTGAACATTCAGGCGAAAAATTTTCTAGTGCCGAGTTGAAAAATCTGATTTTTGACAAGATCCCCTCAGAAACCGCCGCCACCCTTCGGAATCGACAGTCCGAAGAAAAGGTCAAGACCTGGTGGGCGGAGATCGATGGCTTTGACGCCTCGGCCAACCGGTTTACCGTCAGGGAGGCACTTCAAAAGTGCTCCCCCACGTCGTTTACCAAGCTGAAATTCACTGAAAACACGTGGAAAATCAAGTTCAATGAACACGAGGATCGGGACTTGTTTGTCCAAGTCCTCAATAGGGGGGTAAGTTTCCACGGCAATCGCCTGAAGGCCAGGAACTGGGTGTTTTCGTTTACTCCGCAGGAAATGTGGGAAGAGGTTGAGAGGCTCGCTGACGCCGCCAATCAAAATTTCCATGAGGGTCTTGGGGGAAACAGGAATACCCAGCAAAACACCCAAAATGGGGCCCAAAAGGGCAACAAAAAGGTGAATGACACCCGGAATGTTCAGGATCATTGTAGCATCTGTCTTCTTCTAGGTTCTACGAACCGAGCTAAGACGCATTCCACTGCTAATCACCGATGGTCTGCTTACGATCACAAGGTGATTGGTGAAAATGTCAATAATTCGCAGAATTCAGACAGGAATGACAGACAGGTGCATGGTGCCAAGGGGGGAAAGGGTAAGTCGACCCCCTCCGGTGGAAACAAAACTACCGGAGGCCCTGGCGGGTCCCAAGGCAAAGGGAATCGGACTCCATCCGGCTCCGGTGGACAGCCAAACGGCCAGACAAGCCCCAATGTCAACGCCGGAGGCGGAAATCGAAATCCAGGCCAAACCCCTCAATCCGGTACAAACAAAGGAAATGCTCCAGGATCACAGGGTAAGGGTAAGGGAAATCCTTCGGGAACCCCCTTCTCTGGTAAGGGCAGAGGGCGTGGCGACGGTGGTGGCCCATCATCCGGCGGCCGTGGCCGTGGACGTGGAAAGGGAAACCATCGTGTGGATCAGGTCTCAGGTGCAGACCAGGTGTCTGATGCGGATCGAGATTACGTCGAAAATGCTCTGAATCCAGCGGATGATCCGTTCCAAGATGAATGGATCGACGAAACAGGCTGTGTTCACAATGTTAACGCAGCCGCTGGAGGTCAGAACGCCTAGGGGAGCCACGAAAATCGCCCCTCCCCAGGCGATTTCAGGCATGATCCCCAAATTCCTGATCGACCATTACTTGATGTAGGGTCGCTTGTTTCCTCTCCCCTGGATCCGGCAGCGGATCCTTCTGTTGTAGTGGACGAGGTTGGTGTACAGTCCAAGCACAGGGCTCGTCAGTTTGTCACAAAGCTGTGGGTCTCTGATTGCAAGGGAAATTTCCACCTCGCCACTTGTTTGTGTGATAATGGATCAGAGGTAAATCTCCAATCCAACTCTTTCTTACCCGACGACTGCGTGTTCGAGTCGCCTCATCCTGTTACCCTCGAGGGAGTTTCTGGACATTCTCTCGCAGGTGGGCAACGCGGTTGTTATATATCCACCCATTTGGTCGCTCAAGACCTTTGGGAAGAGCAAAATGTGGAAGAAATTGTCCTTAAGGATGATTACTTCTATCGTGCTGACATAAAGTATGACCTTTATTTGGGGCATCCTTGGCTTCGCAAGAACAGGGTAGCGCCCGTAGGTCATCGTCGTTGTTTTTTGCTGGAGTCAGGTCCCTTGGAGCGTCCTGAATTTCGTTTTTTGCACGCAGGGTTTAAAAGTGCAGAAGAATTTTTGAAGCAAAAAGTGACACCAAAATTTGGTGAAGATGTCACCATTGCAGAGGTGAATGGGAGTGCCGATTACTCCCAGGAGTTAGAATGTCTTCGTAGGGACTCCCAGCCACGACGCCCTTCGCGCTGGCACTCTTCATCCTATAGAGTTGTCGACAAATGGCGCGATGCAATTTGTGAATACTTCCATGAACATCATTCATTTTGGCCTCAGTATGATGCATTTGCTAACCGTATGAACAAGCGCTTTGACAAGCACTTCAGCGACGCTTGGACCCACAAATGGGACAAGAAGTTGTGGATTAATCCTCCGTTTCACTTAATCCAGCAGGTCATCCACAAAATCAAGCAAGATAAAACCCAGGCAATTTTGGTTGTGCCCTTGTGGGACGACAAGCCTTGGTTTCAGGAATTACAGGACATTTGTGTAGATTACATCGAACTTCCCAGGAAGATTAAGCTGTATGCCAGGGACGACACAGGTCCCCTGCCACAGCGGTCCTGGAGTTCGCTTGCATTCCTGGTGGATGGAAAGCTTTCTGACTCTAATTCTGCTGATTCTGGTACTGATTCTTGTGTTGGGTCTGAATCTGAGGTTGAGCGTGGTACTGATGATGAATCTATTTTTTCTGATTTTTGTTCGTCAGATACCCAAGGTGATTCAACAACCAATGGATTCGCCTCGTCTCCCTCTTCCCCAATACGGTCGACATCGAAAAGAATCTTCAGTGCACGGGCGAGGAAAAATCTCCAATCGCGCCGCAAATTCAGAGTTTTTTATGAAAAACCCCCTGTGGAAGCTTTCTTGGATCCTTTCGAGGAGCTGGATCACGAGGAAAATCTCTGGGATTTCGACACAAGACCCACCTATCTTCAAGAGGCAGTGGATACGGACCTGTTTAGGGACATCCGTAAGAAGATTCTTCCTGCCAAAGCCGAAGAAGTCGCCAAGGTTTTTTCGACAGTAATTCCTGGCGATCAGGTGGACACTGAATTGTGTTCAAAGTCAAGAGAAAAGATTTTTGAGGAACGGAAGGATACAACCCTTTCAGGAAAGTTGATCAAGGACCCCCCTGTCCGTGGGCAGTTCGGTGAAGCCTTCATCGAGCTTCGTGAAGGGTACAAGGCAAAAAAACAGCGCCCTTATGAAAATCATGGACACAAACATGAGATTCTCAGAAAAATCATTGAGAGAAATCTCAGGGAATTTGGTTGGCTTGAGGGTTGTATGACCAGCGAATGGTGTTGTTCACCCTTCACAGTCCCGAAGCCACCGCCTGCTGACCAGAACACCATTGATGGTTGGCGAATGGTTGTTGATTTTCGTAATCTCAACGCCGAAACAAAGGCGGATTCACACCCCCTGCCCCTCATTGAGGAGGAAATCGCCAAGAGGGCAAGAGGTCGTTTGTTCTCTGTGCTGGATCTCCGTCACGGCTTTCACCAAATGCCGTTGAGGAAGGACAGCAGGCCTCTCACCTGTATGTGCACGCCATGTGGCCCAGTCCAATGGACCGTCATGCCCATGGGATTGAAGAACGCCCCCTCATTTTTTCAAAGAATGATGGAGGATGTGCTGTTCACAACCCATCCGGAGCTTCGTGCTTTCGTGAGTGTGTACATAGATGACATAATCATCGCGACGGAGGGGGAGGGACTGACCGAAGCCGAGCTGGTGGCCCTACATGAGAAGCAGCTGAACCAAGTTTTGGATATTCTTGACGCCAATCAGCTGATTTGTGGGCCAAAGAAGGGAAAATTGTTTTTAAAATCAGTCGAATTTTGTGGTTCTCTCCTAGAGAATGGCACTCGACGACCCAGTCCAGGGAAGCTCGTCGCCATTCAGAAGTGGAAGCGCCCTGAGACGATCACGGAGTTGAGAGGATTCCTGGGTTGTTGCAATTTTTACCACACTTTTGTGCCGAATTATGCCAAATTTGCTGCCCCCCTCACTGAATTATTGAAGGTAGGGAGAGATGCAGGCAAGGCAGGTTCAAAGGTTCGTGTCAAGTGGACTGACGAGTGCGAGGAGGCCTTCCATCACTTGAAGGCAGCCCTCTGCGAAGTCGCCACGTTGCATGTGCCCCAATTTGACCGACCCTTCTACATTAGAACCGACGCATCTAGGTACGCGATCGGAGCTGTCCTTGAACAGGTTGATGAAGCCACCGGCGATCATTACCCTCTTGCATTTTGGTCACGGAAGCTAGCCCCACGCCAAATGCAATGGTCGCCGCGTGAGCAAGAGACTTACGCCATCATCTGTGCTTTAAAAAAGTACCAATCGTGGGTTGGCACCAATCGAGTCGAGGTCCTGACGGATCATCGATCTCTGGAGTATTGGGCCACCGAACACATTGATACTGTCGCGAGCCCAGCTGGTCGACGGGCCAGATGGCACGAATTTCTCTCTCTGTTTGACCTCCACGTGTCGTATCTGCCTGGAAAACACAACACGGTAGCGGATGCTCTGAGCCGATGGGCTTACCCCGCCTCAGAGGGGCTGCAAAGTACCAACATCCATGGTACGGAGCAGGACCGCCATGTCATCATCGAATGGGATCAGGAAGAAAAGAAACTCATTCGACGTGCATGCATGCAGTGCGCTGTTAAACAACACGCACTACCGTGTCACGACATCACGGCCATCACAGATCCGGCGCATGCTCACGAGATCTGCACCAAAACGCTGAAAGTCGTGGAAAAAGTCACCGATCCCTCCTCAGGGAGTGTGAAACGGTTTGACTACACCCGACGAGTAAGTCGATTTCGGTTGATCGAGGGCATTAAGCGTCGAGATCCGGCCAAAACTCCACCCCTGCCTAAGGATTCCCTGATCATCCGTGACTGGACGTCCGATTACCTGCAGGATCCCATGTTTAAAGAGGTCTTTGGAAATCTCAAATCCAAAGATGCTCACAGGGATGGGATTTTTGCAGAGTACTCGTTGGATGGGGGGAAGCTGTGGATGGAGGGTAAATTGTGTGTGCCAGACGCCCTAGCCCCCCGAGTGTTAAACTGGTGGCACAAATGGGAGTCCCCCCACGCACATGGCCGTCGACTGTGGTCGATGATTAAGCATAGGTTGTTTGGATCGAGGCTCTACACCCATTGCATGAAAGTAGCAGCCGGATGTGCCCAATGTGCTGTCTCGACGCCCCCCAGCGCGAAGAAGCACGGCCATCTGAGGCCTCATCCTATTCCGGAGCGTCTCTTCAACAGAGTCACGAGTGATTTTTTCTATCTCGGTGAGCTCGATGACGAAGAGTGCCATTGGACTAACAAAAAAGTCAATGGTGTGCTCCTCATTCAGTGCCGTCATTCCGGCTACATTCAAGTGTTGCCTTGCAACATTGAGTCGATGACTGGCAAGGCTGCCGCCAAGTGGTGCGCGCAGACCTGGATGGGAGGCTGGGACATCCCATCCGAGGTGGTCACGGATTCAGGCAAAGAGTACACCTCCGAATGGTGGAGAGAATTGTGTGCTCGCCTTGGAATCCACCACCTCCGATGTGAAATCCACTCGCATCGAGCGCTGCCTGGTGAAAGAGCCGGCCGCTCAATAATTAATATGCTTCGTAAGGAGCTCGCGAGTGAAAAGGATTTCCATTGGATGGAAGTTCTCTTCGCATTGCTTCGCCGTTACCACAACACGCCTTTGTATCATGGCCTTTCTCCAAATTAAATTGTCTTTGGACGAAAGAAGTGTTGGTGGAACATGCCGTTGAATAATCCTCGCCCCTGTAAAGATGCTTCGCTGTTTTTGGACGAAGTCCAACGAGCAGATAAATCTGTGTCGAAATTAATCGAGAAGCATCAAGCTGACTGGCTTTGGGTGCAAAATCAAGGTCGAAAAAACCCCCACAATTTTGAAGTCGATGATCGAGTTTGGCTTCGAAAATCCGAAACCACCCTGGACGGAGATGACAAGCTTCTTCCCTTGTGGGAGGGGCCCTTCGCTGTCACAGCGCGTCTTGGTGAGAACAGGTGGAGGATCCGTGTGGATGTCAGCAGGGAAATTGACGTTTCGGGCGATCGCCTCAAGAGAGAGATCCCCTCCCCCAAGGATCGAGTTAAACCCCTTTTTTGGACTGCAAAACACTTGTCCGATCGGGTAATCGAAGGGGGAAAGTACGAACTCAAGAGGATTGTTGAAGCAAGACGTGACGCCAAGGGCGAATGGGAATTTCTGTGTGAGTGGAGGGGCTTTGATTCCAGTCACAACAACTGGGAACCAGCCCAATCTTTTGTCCATGGATACACCAAGGGGTTCATTGACTTCCTGAAGAAGCACCCCGAAATTGGCGTACTCCTGACAGATTGTTTGTCGAAACCAGACAGACAAGTGGAGAGCGACGGAAAACGACCTGTGGTGAATCGAGATCCAGCCTTTTACGGCCCTCCGCAGCCACATTCCAGGGCTGATCCGTCGATCCCCCCTCCTGCGGTCAGGCCAGCCCAGGAGTCAAATGAGGACCAAGCTTCAAGTTCGGTCGCTGATCTGCAGCGCCCAAGCCGTACGAGGGCCAGGCCAGACAGGTTGGTGGTCACATGCATTCGTGCTTGGCCGAATTAAGGAAGCCATCCTACCACATTCTGCCCAATCCACTGTTCATTCTTTCTGTTTATGTCATGATGTGGAGAACTGCGAATGTTTGATAATTTGACGTCAATCAACTTTTTTTTGGTCTCCGTTAGGCAGACAAGGCGTAGATACGCTGACGGAGTGTGCTGCCGTGTTCAGAAAAAACCAAACTCAGGCTTAATTCAGGCAGATTCGGGGTAATCTTGTCTCTGTTGGTCTGTGCATCTTTGGAATTTGGCTACTCGTGCAGATGGAAGCAAATGTACATAATCCAAACGCTGGCCAGCGACATGCACCCCTACAGGCAACCCCTGTAGTACTGGCTGCCCTAGAGGCGACGCCAGGAACTCAGATCATACCTTCATTTGCTGTGATGCTGACGCCAAAGTCCAGATTCAGATCCAGGATCCTCAAATTTACCTTGAATTTCTCAGGTTTGTCCATCATTCTGTACAACAGTGGAACCAAAATACGAAACCCAGACGTCAATTGTTCAGACAATCTTCATCTAGGAGCTCTAGGGACTTCTAACAGCACCCTCTGAAGTCCGTAAGCTTCGTTGTATTTTTGGCACACGCCAATGTGAGCTCAATTCGACCAGAAACTGTCGAGAATGGTGAATCCAAGTGTCTTGTGGGACTTCATCGAAAGATTGGCCTTGTCCAAGTCGATTGACACCACCGCCACTGTAAATTCGGTGTCTCTCAGTTATATACTGTCAGTAAAGCGCCTTCAGTGAACCTTCGGCGCGTTACATGCCAAGGATCCAGGGCCAGCATGTCCCATCATGATGCATCATCACATGATCCACATTTTGATAGAATCTGTTAGATGCTCGCGAACCAACGTGCCGGAAAGCACAATTGAGCTGAATAAACGACAATATATATTAACTTTAGTCTAAACGAAGGTGTTGATAGTTTCAGTTGTACACATTCCGCTTCATTTCACCTTCATCTTAGGGAATTTGCTGACATTAGGACAATTTAGATTGATTTCCTTGTCATCTCCTCTCATTCCTCGAAGATCTGTCGACGGCTTTGCCTAACTTCGTTGACGCTTATGATTTTCTGTTCACTTAGGGTCTGTAGACTACATGTGTATTTGTTTAACCGCTCTGTGATTGCTTAATCCCCTTCATCTCTGCTCAAATTCATTCTCATTTTTGCTGAATCTTGTGATCATCCACCAGATGCGCCAAATCTGAGCCACATGCTGTACTTTTCAGAACGAGAAAAGCGGGATAACACGATGTAGAGTTCGGCGAGGACACCGTAGCGTGCCCGCGACAGCGAAACTGTGCCAGAGCGCTGAGATGTCACTCCAATTCTTGATCCCCCCACTCAATCCACCAATAATCTACCTCATTCTCAACCAATGCATGGTTTGGTATCGATTCTCGATACGTTTACATGCTTTTTAGCCCTTGACCTAATGTTTTACTGCACGGAGGACTGTTCGTCACTTCTCATTCTGTCTCATTTCAGGTTAATCCAGCCTGATTCAGTGCCAATTCAGCCCAAATCAGGTCAGATCAAGCAGATTTCGCCTCATCGAGGCTACATTTCTATGTTTTTCTGGGACTTACCCGCACTACGTTCTTCGTTGACGTAGCGACACACCCCAGTGTGTTTTTGGAGGGGGAGTGTAAGTGCGGCTAGCCCCATCTGCTCAGATTTTCAGACATTCTGCCCAGATTGGCTACATTTTGGTCATTTTCTTTGCTTCGGCGGATTTGCCGCCTCGCAGCTCAGTCACAGGATATTTTCTATATATTTCTGATATGCCGGATTTGATTCCGCGGTCCATTTCCCGTAAATCCGCCGCATTCCGCTATTTTAGCTGGAATCGCCATTTGCCGCTGGCGCGCGCTCGCGGGCCTGATCGCCCATACAATTTTACATAAATGGATTATTTAAATTCATTCGGACAGTTTTGGACACTCAGATGTATTTAGAATAATTCCCCTCAATTTTCTTCATAGACTGGGATTTTCTGCCGGACCACAATCAGCATGGACCTTGCCTCTGTTGTCGCTGCTCTCGCCTCCGTTGGTGTTCGTGTATCCGGTTCCAACCCCAATAACAACATCCAGGGAGACTCCTCGCGTGCCTGCCCCACTGGTCTTGCCGGCCCCGAGCCCTCCGGCACCCACAACGACCCAGGGCAGCACTTTCACCGAGGAGGCCAAGCGCATCATCGAGATGGAGAAGGTCATGGAGCAAGAGGGGGTCAAGTGCTTTGTGGTGATGGCGAACCGTACGGACCTGGCCAAGTTCCGGGGTGCCCGCGTCCAAGCTATTTGAGAGGAAACCCTCGAGCAATGGATGGTGGCCCCTGTAGAGCTAGTCAGGTCGGTGCTCACAGAGGACTGGTCGGATGACTACGCGGCATCCGAGCACTGGAGCAAGTACTGGAATGCCGTGAGCGCCCCGTCGGACGACGAATGGCCCGAGGGCTTGACCGAGGATGGCGACAAGTTGTTCCTCAAGGACAAGCTGCTGGTGCCCGAAAACCGAGTGGAGGAGCTCATTGACCATTGGCACAACGCCCAGCTCATGCACCCTGGCCGAGACAAGATGCAGCAGGACCTGGAGTGGCGTTTCAAGTTCCCTCCGGGGTACTACGCCATCCTGGATAGGTACTGCAGCGACTGTGCCGTGTGTCGGGCCACGAAGAGCCCTAACCACTCCACAGCGGGCAACCCGGTGTATACGGCTATACCGGAGGCCCCTATGCGGTCCGTGGCCATGGATGTATTCGCCATGCCTGAGGTCACCGTGGAAGGAGAGACCTACGACTGTGTCATCCTGGCGGTGGATAGGCACAGTGGGTATATCGTGGCGGTCCCTGGCAAGAAGTCCAAGAAGAAGGACAAGAAGGACAAGCATGGAGTGGGGCTGCAGGCCAAGACCGTCGCTAATGCCATGATCAGGCATTGGCTGACGATTTTTGATGTCCCAGCTGTCATCTGCAGCGATCGGGGCAGTCAATTCGTGGGGACGTGGTTCAAGACGATGTGCAAGCACATGGGCATTCGACACGCCAAGACCGTGGCGTACCACAGCCGGTCGAATGGCCGGGCTGAGGTGGCCGGGCGGCAGATGTTCGAGAAGTTCCGCCAGTTGCACATCGACGAACCGGGCCGGAACTGGTACAATTCGCTGTGGAGAGTTCTCCAAGCGTACCATGACCTTCCGGGACCCACTGGACTGTCGCCCCATCACATTCTGTTCCTACGGGATCGAGTGCTACGCACTCTCCCGTGGTTGAACCATGGCAAAGTGGCCCGGGATGCGAATGCTATGATGGCTGAGGCGGACGACACGGCGGCCAAAGTGTGCAAGGCACTTCAGGACGAGCATGACAAGAGGGCCAAGTACTTCAAGCAAGGAAAAGTCCAGAAGTATGCTCTTCAAGACACCGTGTGGGTGGAGCGGCACCACAAGGATGTCCTGTCCAGGCATCGGCAGGCATCTTGGTATGTGCCGGGGGTAATCGTGCGGAAGGTCGGGCAGGATGTGTATGCGGTTCGTGTGGGGGATAACAAGATCCTGGACCGCGACCATACCCAGCTTCGTCCCCGAGCACCAGACCCCAGCGGACGTCCCGTCACCTTCGAGTTCACGGCCGGCGATGTGGACTCGGACGACGAGGGTGAGGACGACGACTTCACCGCCGAGAGAATCCTGGCGGACAAGCCGGACCCGGGGACGCCTGGGGGTAGGCTTTATAAAGTCCGTTGGAAAGGATTCGCCGCATCCAGGGACTCGTGGGAACCTCCGAACAGTTTTGTGCCGAGGTACACCACGGTCTGGATGGACTACCTAAAGAAAAAGAATATTTCTTTGGATGTCAAGGACGTATTGGTCCATTTGGTTGCTGCTGTAGCACCGTAATGGATCCCCCTTGGCATTTTGTTTGTTTCTGTGAATGGGGAGACAAGTGAGGGCGTTCATCCGGGGATTTTTCGGCCTTGATCGGCCATATACCCCCTTCAGTCGATCTCCACATATATATTGCATTGTGGTATACTTTTTTAGGTCGACCGACGACGTTTTTCTATCTTTGATCCCCTTGGTCCATGTTGTAGATCAAGAGGAGACCGGATATGGCGTAGGGCGCTGATTATCAGTGTCCTCAGCCCTCCCTTGGGGCATGGGGGACGCCTACGACATGTGTGGGGCCTCCATGTGTCCTTGGGACATGGGGGGGGGGTTGGAGCCCATTGGGGTCCTCCCGTCCTCTCTTCATTGGTTTCCGAGCGGATACAACGCTCTGAGAAGGGGGGTGAAGCCGGTTCAGACCCCCGTGGCCATCTTGGGGTCACTTGGGGTGTGTATCTATGTGCCGGCAAGCCGCCATTGGCTGATATCATACTCTCCCATCTACCTGATCTAACCCGATGTGATAGTGTGATAGGTTTGGCCATTCCGGCTATGAGCGGCCATATTCAGAACCGAGGCACCGCCAGCGGAGATTTATATATCGGAATATCAGGAATCAACAAGGTTTTATTATCATAATGTTTCCGTAATTTTTCAGCCTTTCGTTCTGATGGTCAATGTATCGGTGACTGTCAGTTGGCTCGCGATTTTGCGTTAACCGATTAGTTAACTGTTATTTCCAGATATTTTGGCGGATACTCCGTTGAAGGGTCAGATTTCATCACCAAAGGGTTCGTTGCTTCCGCAATTTTCTAAATAAGCACTCGAAATTTTAATCTGAATTTTTCGCGATGTCGAAATCGGATTTTCGACTTCGACATCGCCGCACTTGATTTGGACTTCTTCGAATGGTCATACTCCTTTCCCTATGCCCGAATCAGGTTTCCCTGATACTTGCCACCCATTTGACTTGGAGATATAAGGGAAACAAAAGTGAATCGTGGGACCACTTTGAAGGACCATATCTACGCGCGAGTGTGAGGAAAGAGAATAAGGAAGGTTGGGTTGCAAACGCCTTGGTCTCAACTTAATTTAGGAAGCATCAAACGCCTTTGGTGTGTACACATGCCCGATATAGCAAGGGATAATGGTCAAGAGGGTATAAAGTGATATATAACTCTTGGACCGTGCAACCGAACATTTTATTGTGACTTTCGAGTGTACCGCATGAGTGTTGGGGTTGCATAGCAACTTTCCTTGGGTTCCTACGTATTTTTAACGTGAAGTTATGTCAATGGAGGGACATGGCATATCATGGTGGGAGCCATATTTTGAGGGTATGTGTTGTATGCATGGTATATGTTTGATATGCTCAAGCCCATGTTATATATCTTCGTGTGGCCGAAGAGATGGGGAGCCATACGTGACAAGGGCGCTGCCCATGTCCCAATTGTGGAATTCAAAGCGCTAGACCAAGTCTACCGCGTATGTATTGCTCATGGTATGTTTGACAAAGAGATCCATGGGTGCACTCCCATTTTCATGGGGCATGTAGATATTAGTGGCGAAGGTATCTCCATGCGCCCGATTGGGGATCCAAGTGGGGGAATTGTTCGCAAATGGTTCCAATCATTTGTGTATTGAACCATGAGCGGATATCATGGGTGAGCATAGAGATATACTATCATGACAACTTTGTATTTGGTCATATTTTCATGTTTTTGACCTCAATTTTTGCTCATTTTTGCGTTTTGTGTACTTACCTGGTCGGTGAACAGTAAGAAGCCTATGGAGAGTCGAACCATGGTATGTTGTTTATATGTTGGCATATGCTTTGGAGTTGAACACCACCATATGCCGGATCGCGTACTCGATTTGGCTTGGCGCACGAAGGATCACAAGAATTGGTCTCAAGATCATGGGCTGACTTGGGCAGTGCGTGGCGCCCATATCCGAAGGGGTTTCGAGGGTAAAGTGGGGATGTACATGGGCATTGACCTTTGGTCTATATCCTCCATGAATACTAGACTTCGATTCCATGCATGCTTTGAGCCTTCGGATAAGTGGTAACCTCAATTTTGAGCATATATTTGATATATGGCCAATATGGTGTGAATTGGCAGTTTTTTGGCATGTTATGAGTTCAAACTCATAGGTCATTTCTCTAAGCCCATTCGACTCCAAGTCCAACCAAGGTTATGTCAGGGTAGGGCATGGTCCTGAGTGCCAATCTAGACCATGAAACGCCACCTCCCCTATTGGGCTAGGATATATAGGTTTGGGAGTGAACACATTTTTGGGGTTTATGTAGTGACTTGTGACACATGGCATTCAGCCATCTCATTTGACCTGGTTCAGGGCAATATGTTGGTGAGTCAAGGGAAGCTCTTGAGTCCAGGGAATGAGGGGTTTATGGCTGTGAATGTGCATGTTTACCTCTTTCCCCAACCTTGCTTCATTTGTGTTCATATGTCAATTTCAGGGCTTTCTTCCTTGGTGCAATTCTTGTACATGCCCGCCACCGTGGGAATACCGGTGTGCTGAACGGAAGCCCGCAGCCTGATTTGGATTGTGAATTGGGTTATTGCTGTATTTGTTGGATCTGGTTGCTATTCAGGATTGAAGGAGGATTTTTTTTTCCATATTTTTGGATTTTGGACCCTGGACTTTGAGGATTTTGAGAAATGCAATCATTGATCAGGAGCAAGTCAGCAGGGGTGACAGGCGGAAGGGGCACAGCGGGGGCCGGTCCTGGTAGGGACCTTCTTTACTGCAGGTGGTTGCAGAAACGGCCCAGTGCCATACCCTGTCTGCCCAGTTTGCAAATCATTTAGAGACAGTCCAGCAATTTGTAGTTTGCTACCAGTGTTAAAATTTCCAGGCTGGGATAAATGTGATTGCAACACCAGGACAAGGCACCAAGATGGTCAACTTCATGTGTTTTACAAAAACACCAACCTGAGTATAAAGAACAAATGTAGTACAAAAGCAATATAAAAACATGTCAAAAACCTTATAAAATCTTTTATAAATCATTGCAAAACATGTTTCTTCAGTGACTGTGCAAATGACAATGTCATTAAGAAATAGCCGGAAAGAAATGGAGGTATTGCTTTTTCTGTGATTCTGAAATCTGATGATCCTAATCATCAGGAAACCGGGATTCGATCCTGTATCCCTAGGATTCAAATCTGGTCATTTGCCGCTAGGTTAAGACCTTCAGTGACAGACAGTCGCGGCAGAACATTGATGGTACATGACTGACAAAACATCCGTCTTTCTTTTTTTCAATGTATTCTGAAAACAATCACAGACCATCGTTAGCCTAAAGATTGCAGATCTCAGATCGAAGATCGCAGATCTCAGATCGCAGACAGAGGTCGCCTGAACAGGATGCGCTGTCATAGTATAAAAAAGAACAGATCGTCTTCGATGTGTTCTAAGGCAATGTAGCATTAGATACAGCCTTTAGGAACTTATAATTATAACCAGACTTAGTTAAAGCATCAGCCAACTGCGAGTTCGTTGGTACCCATCCCAGGTTCGTCACCTCACCAGCAGCAATCGCGTCTTTTATCAGTGATAGTTCCACTAGAAGGCGCTTCTCAGAGACGGCCTTTTGCAGATAGATGTGGTCAAACAGCGATGCGCAGTCAGTTCGTAGCGTGACTGGCTGTAACCGCTACATAGTGGTTGATCTTTGTTGTAACTGCGAAGCCTGTAGCCTTGATGCCCCAGGGGTCGTAACGCCCGACACTGCCTCTGATATCTCCGAACCCAACTGACCCTCTTCAGACCCATATCCAGCCTCGGGGAGCGACATATGCGAAGCACTTGTAAGTCCTTTGAACTCCATGGTGGAATATGAAGAGTACGAAAACCCGGTCTACAAAAAAGGAGCAGACATAGAATCTCAATGCGCATTCATCGCACATAATGACACAACGTGAAATCATTTGAAATAATTTAAATAAATCCGATTGGGAAATCACGAAAGACAAATGCGACTCGACGCGCGCTCACAGGCGACATCTGGCGGCGAACGGAAAACATGAAAACAAGCGGAAAATTTACTGCACTAATGTACATCTGAGAATCATTGAAATTCTGATCACATTGATGTATAATCTGAGTGCTGTCACTGCTGCCGTTACACTCCCCCTCTGAAAACATACGCCAGTATGTCAGGCTGGGTCAAGTGAAGTGAAAGAAACGGCTAGAGTGACCAAAAACCGACTAATCTATGACAAAATGTGTGAAATTGAGCTGAATTGAGCAAAATTGTGCTGAGATCTGTGCTTCGCGATGGCCATCGACTTGAATGAAACGTATAGGTACCTTAGGGCACACAGAAAAAGCTTCGTTCAAGCTCGAAAATTCGAAGGTTGAAAGTCTGAGTGAAGAATGTACATGATGATCCATGATCCATGATTCATGATGAAATCAGGATCTGACATCCCACTGTCAGAAAACAGAACAACGAGCGTCGCCATGTCGTTGAGCGTCAAAAAAATAGGGTATCCCTTCATGGAGTCCAAGATATGTGAAACTGGCTGGTGTCATTTGTAGCCATGAGACCAGATGCCAGATTATGGTACAAAATGTGCTAGAATTGAGACCAAAATCAGCGAATCGCACACGGATTGAGGGTGGCGAAGTCTGCAGTAGGCCAATATAGGTCCAATTTCTTGTCGATAGACTCTGTGTGTTGTGGTGAACGGAAATCCAGTTCTCATTCATAGCCAATCCAGGTCAAATCCTCATGATGATGATGAATCCCATGATGGAAATCCAATCATGCAAGAGTAATGATAGCCAAGAAAACCCAGTGAGTGATCACCACACTGTCAGTATCGTCTTCAGGGCCTCATGTTTAATGCAGTATGAGCCAGGAGGGGTAATTGACTCATTATAGTCCCAGAATGTATAAGCATCCAATGCTTGGTACCAGGAATTTGCCAAAATTGAGCTGATTCTGAGGGGGATTCCAACACAATCCACAGATGAACAGCGAGTCGACACAAGTAAGAACACCATCGTCGTCACTTGGTCTATATAAGCCCTTTGACAGTGGTCGATTGGAAAACAAACCAACTGTCTCAATGTAAGAGCTGATGGAAATCACATTTTCAGTAGATCCGTCAAACACATGAAATGAATCAGTCTCAGTCATGTGCCAGAATCTCTGTAATGAGCACAAACTCGAACGAGTCCTTCCCAAGGCGAGTAGAGGGGCTCAGTCGACAGCAAAACACGAGAGTGTCGTCGTGGTTGAGGATAAAAGCCTCTCGGAACTTCCGATTGGAATCATCTACAATGAAGCACATGATTCACATGATGACCATGATGAGAATGATGGATGGAATGACGAGGATGACCGCAGAATGTCCCATCATCTGTTCATCGAACCACATAGACGATGCGTCAGGACTGTTGTGTCCCCATGCCAAGGGTATATGTCGACCGTAAACCTTTTCGAAAGTTTCGGCGAGTTGAATTCTGATCAGATCTTGTCTCGAATAGATTCTGCCACAATTGGAGCTTCTTCTTGTGCTTGTAAGTCTTCCTTGGTGACACAATCTTTGATCAGCGAGAGCTCACGGTCAATCTCAGGGTGTTTCTTCAGGAACTTGATGAAAGTGTCCGTATACCCATGGATGAAACTTGAAGCTGGCTCCCATTTGTCCTCCTCTGGACCGAATCCTTTCCCTCTGCACAGAAAGTACCACTTGTTTCGAGCATTCTTCTTGTAATCAAGGATCTTCTCCAACTCGAAACTGCTTGTGACCATCTTCCTGTCGCTCAGGTACTTCGAAGTCCAATAGAGAGGCTTGAACCTTCCTTTGGGGCAGGGTACTTCGGCCTTCAAACGGTCTTGATGTACTTCTTGATGCCTGCCTGGCTCAATTTCAATGTTGAATGTAGTCTCACTTAGTTGACGACTGACTTTTTAAAACATGTCAACACCTCTGCGAGTCCTTAAGGGTTCAAGTATGCACACAGTGATATGTACAGGGGGTGGTTGGGGCTGGGCGGGGCCTCAGATGATCCTTAGGGGTCGTCATGGGGCTGTGCCGGCCGGCTGGGCACCCTGCGCGTGTACCTGTGGCTGTCCTTGGATACAGTAAGGCCAATTCGCGTCGTGTACAGGGAAGAAACAGGCAGGAGGTGGGCGCTTCCTGATGTTACTGGCTGTCACCCTACCAGGGCCACTGGACCTCTGGCGTCAGTGGGTGTGACTGAAAACAAGCAAGGAAAGGGGGGCTGTTGCCAGCCGGGCGACGCGTGTAAGCATCGGCGAGAGGGGGTGCCCAGGGGGGTGGAGGAATAAGGGTGGGGGGTGAAGGACCCGGGAACACAGCTGACAGAAGCCGACGGCAGAAACACAGGCAGGTGCTTGGTCTGGCGAATGAAGGGTCATCACGGCGCCTGACATAATGTACACGGCCCTGGTGGCCAGCGAGCAATTAGATTAGGCCGCTCGTGATGACGAAGCTGGAGTTCCGTTCATTCCGGGGACCTGGGGAGCAGAGTCGGGGGCGAAGGGGGGCATAAGGGCAAGAGACAAGGACGGATGGTTATACGAAACACCAATTTGGGAAGCAGGGGCGCTAGCCAAGCAGTACTGATGAGGTAGAGAGGTGGAATGGCAATGCCGCGGAGCTGATGACCGTGGACGGTTCTGCGATGCACCATACGAGAGTGGGGGCGAGCCCAGGGCCGGATATAAGCCTGCGATGTGAGAAGGGTCCTGTGAGACGCGGAAAGTGTGTCACCGGTTGCCAGGGCGAAGGAAGGAGGTAACCGAGGAAAGGCGGCGGGACTCCTTTTTACTTTTCCGTGGAGGGGAACTGTGTCCTGGACACGCGGGAGCATTTCGCCTTGTGCCCCGGCGCGCGGGGGCTTTGAGGGTGACTGACTTTGGGACTGGGGGGGGGGGGCGATATAAGTGCTGGGGTGTGGGGGGGGGACCATCCGAGGTGCTGTATGGGCCGTGGGACACAAAAAAGGGGTTGGCCCCTAGGGGTGGGGGTAAGGGCTCGGGGAGGGGGTGGTCGCGGCGTGCAGTGCAAACTGCTTTGACTATAGAAGTGAGGCGAGAGCGACGAGGTGGAAGAGCCTCCCGGAGGACTGACTTCTGTGATGGATGCGGGACCAGCTGTTTGTAAAGTGTCAACGGGACTAAGGTGCGCGCAAAATTCGGTAGCTCCCCTTTAGTGCGCACTCGGTCCTGAAGCCAGGAGTGCACCACGGGCGCCAGCGCAAATCCCCACGCGTCAGCCATTTGATGGAGGAAGGGACGCAAGATGGCGCAAAAGGCGACACAGGATGGGAGATCTAGAGGGTGAACGTCGTCGCAGTGGGGGCATTGGCGGCCAGGCAGTTCCCAGTAGGGCGCAGAGCCCTTAGAACCTTTTACTCCCATGACCCACTTGTCCGCGAATGCGCTGAACCAGCTGTAATGAGACGACCAGTCGAAGCTCAGGGGCGTTGCAATGGCCGTGTGTTGGTGGCGGGGGTACAGGCGCCGCCTTGCCGCGCCGCTGAATTTATGGTGCCACGGGTTTCCTTGGAAGGTGACCGAGTACCGTGCCGGCGGCTGGCGGTGAGTAAGGGCGACACGACACGCATATGCGGTGTATCTCGCGAAGCTGTCTGCGACTTCGTTGCCCGGAAAGCCCACGTGGGACTTAAGCCGACCCGCCCCGGTGGTGAATGTGGCATCAGAGATGAGACTGCAAATAACTGTCTGCCAGGTGCCCTGGGACGAAGCAGAGGGCGGGGGGTACGCTGTGCCAGACAGAAACCAGTCAACGCAATCAACGAGCTGAGAATTATCAATACAGAAGAATGCCTTACCACGAAACTGAACTGATTCTAAATAACGGACACACTGAACGAATGACCAGAACTCAGAGTCGCGACTGCCGAGGTAGGGGCACGGAATCGAAAGGACTAGCACTGTGCCATCTGTCCACACGAGGACGGCGGCAGAGCCAGAGAGCGGGTTGTCCCAGGAGCCATCCAAAAAGATCCAAAGCCACTCACGTGCAGTTGGGTGGGAAAGAGCCTGAATGATGCTGGAGCACCCCCATGACTGCAGGGCAGGTACCTGAGGCGGTTCAATTTCCTCTGGGTAGCGGAACTAGTGTCCATACTCATTGGTTTCAATCGGAACTGAAGAGTAGGGGACGGCGTAGGGTGGCAGGGGGAGGGGGGGACGCAGAAGTGAGGGGGCAAGCGCGCGATGCTTGGGCGGGTCCGGCTCCACTGGGTAGAGCTGGGGGGGGGGGTGAGTGGTAAAATTGTGCCGTTTGTCCTGAATGTGGAAGAGGGTGTTGTCTACATCGAATTTAATCAGGGCCGCGGAGTCAGGGGCAGAGTAGGTTATAACTGTTCCTGAGAACCACCCAGAGATGAACTCTACGTGGACACGCTCCTCAGGGAGTAGCCGCTCAACGGGGCACGGGTTCCATTCCCCAAAACCGTGGCATCTCCCCCCTAGGGCATAGAACGAGTCGACAAAGGCGTTTTGTAGCAAATTCGCTTTTCGGGCCTTTAGTGCCTCGGGAACGTACATGGAGCATTGGGGCGGGCCATCACAGTTCAGGTACCTCATGGAGTAATTGAATATTTGGGACCGCATGAAGGTCTGGAAGGGCATCAGCGAAAAGCAGCCCTGGGGCCTGCCCAAGTGCCGGTCCTTTTGTGAGAGATGGTGGGGAAGTCGGCCATATCGGGCGACACCGTGCCATATTGATTGCTGTAATTTGTGCAGTTGTGCATCAGTGACCGGTCCTGCCATTAAGCGGTACGCGAGGACAGGGATAAGCTGTTTATTGACTAGACTGATGAGCTCAGTGGCAGTGAGTTGAAGCGGGGCCAGCCGAACAAAAAAAGCATTGATTTCCGTGTGGACAAAATCCATCACTTTACTGTGGAAATCTGATGTGTAAAAAAAGACGCCGAGGTATTTGTAGCAGGACCTTGGCTGTCCGCGGGAGTCGAGTGTGGATATTTTGCCGCCGTGTCTTGAGACGATTTCGGCGTGACCAGAGCCTCGCAGAGCATGAAGCTCGGTTTTGTCGACATTCATGTCGAGACCCAGAGAGCGTGCGGGGCCGTCGAATGCCTCAAAAACCGTGCGCACATCTTGAAGGGAGCGGGCGCGAAAAAGTATGTCGTCTATGAAAGCATGTATGCTCCGCCCGATGTTCCACTCCATTTTGGAGTCCAAATAGAAGAACATCATGTTTACGTAGAGGTTAAAAAGAAGGGGGCTGAGAGGGCACCCCTGTCTGACTCCTCTGCGCTGTGCATGACCGGCTGTGGGGACGCCCTCCACTATGGGTTGTTCATACGCGTGTATGTAGAGACGTTGAATAGAAGAAATGAGGTCCCGTGGAAGTGAGTAGCCGTGTAACGTTTTCCACAAAGCCTCCAACGGCACCGAGTTGAAGGCTTTGTTAAAATCGATGTAAAGGTGATAAAGCCTACCCTTCGTCAAAAGCATGCAGGCCACTACATCGTAAATGTGGTCGCCGCAACGGTGGCCCTTCAACCCCCCGTGTTGACAGGTATGAAGTAGGCTGTGCCTCGCGGTTATCGCAGTGAGTTGTGCGCATTGCCACGCGGCGGCCAGTTTAACAATAGACTGAATCAGGCATATGGGCCTATAGTTTGACGCGGTGCGGGCGTCCCCTTTTTTATAGAGGAGGCAGACGCGTGCCCGTGCCCACTTGGGGGGCGGACCGTAAAGAAGGACATGTCTAACGGCTTCAAGTAGGATAAGCTGAATTCCTGGGGGGCATAAGGAGATTACATAATAATTTATTTCATCTTCCCCCGTGGCCTTGGATGGGGATGCCCTGCCAGTTATCTCGTGCAACCATGGCAACCCAGGCAGGGGCAGTGGATGGTCAGCTGTGCCTGGAGGGCATTGCGGGAGAAGGGAGATGAACGGCTGTAGCACGCTATCCGGGACCTGGAAGTCAGGATCACCTCCGAGGTTAGACAGGCACTCAGAAAAAACCGTGCCCACTTTCTCAGGCTCACAAACCAGGTCAGGTGGGTTTGTAGAAGGGTCCCACAGGTGGACCGGGGTGTGTTGCTGGGGGCTTGAGACACTGTCAATGGTTTTTTTGATTTTGCTGCCGCGAACCATGGAGTAGTGCAAGCGTTTCTTTTCCCGGGCCGATTGCTTTTTTCGCCACTTTTTCGCTCAGTCGCTGGAGGTTCTTCAGGGCCTCTTTACGTCGCTGGGCGTGTTGAGGAAGGTTCGACAGTGTCCGTTTAAAATCCCTCTCAATTTTGGTCTCAGAGTGCTTTGTAGGATGGCGAGTAACACTGTGGTAGGCCTGGGCTACTTGGTCCACAAGGGAGTTTACATGACTGACGAAGTCTTCCTGCGGGACGGCGGTTGGGCGGTACCCGACAGCCCATGTCTCGAGTGGTTGAAGACTCGCGTGAAACTGCTTCTGTTCCTCCGGCGTGAGCCTGCGGAAACGTGTAGTGGATGCAGGGGGGGGGGGTACTGAGGTGTGCAAGGGAGGCGAAGGGTGCAATAAATGGGGTGGTGGTCTGAGGAAGTGTCGGCCGACTCGATGTCTGCCTCCAATAAAGAGGCCGACGGCAGAGACACAACCGACGAGGAAAAAAGGAGCAGATCAATGCGAGTGTCACACGGGAGCAGGGAGTTTTTGTAGCGGGTAAAAGCCAGGCGCTCCCTGTGCACAGTGCGGAAGGTGTCCGCAGCCGCTTTTTTTTTCCTGAACTAGCGAAGTAAGCCAGTGCCAGCGGTTCACTGTGGAACCGTTTGTGTCCAGGTGCGAAAGCTGTGCGTTAAAGTCTCCTCCCATCACCCAATGCGGGTACTTGTCGAAGAGTTTGTTAAGAGCCGTTTCCAGCTCGCGCCTCCGGGGGGGCTGTGCGTAGATAGAAATAAGGAGTATGCGTGGGAGGCCCGGGAGGTGTAGTTCAGCAAGGCAAAGTGCCCTGGGGCACGGGGACTGAATGGGAAAGGCGTAAGGGTCACGCGTTGGGGTAAGACAATGCAGGCTCCCTCATCACCCGATGGTAGAATGGAGGAAAATATCTTCGGTTGAATAGCCGCAGGTGACCAACCAAATGGCAGTTGCGGTGAACGGGTCAGTTCTTGGTAAAACGAGATGTCCCAGGCCTTGTGGAGGTCCGAGTGGATAAATGCCTCGGGGGCTTGCTTGTTGATGTTGTGGGAACGCATAGTCAAGGAATGAATGTGTGCTGGGCGTGGGCGGGGATCAGCCGTACGGTGGAAAGGCTGCGGGGGGGGAGAAGGGGGAAGTGGTACGTCAGCAGGAGGAAGGGGTGAGCCTGCCAGTGGAGGATCAGGGATTTGGGGGGGGGTTGGGGCCACGGGAAGGGGTGCATTAGCCAGAACCGGAGCGCTTTCGCCCAGAACCCTCTGGCCTTCGGGCGCTGGCAATGGGCCAGCATGTGTGCGCGCAGAGAAGGAATTCACAGTAGCCTCTGGAACCCCAATAAGAGTCAGGAGACTGTGCAGGTCATGACCCGTTAAAGAGTACAGGCTCCCGGTGTGGCAGCTGTTGGGCAGGGGTCCTTGGTAGGGACGAGTTTGTAGGGAAGGGAGGAACAAAAACCTGGTTAGGGCTGTACTCCGAGAAGGGGGGGGAAGGGGTGTTGGTGCCATGGGCGAAGATGTGGGTGGGAACGCTCATCTTGCATGCACGTGGGGAAGTGTGTGGCGTCTCAATGCTGGGGAGCTCTGGAGATCCAGACACCTGTGCACCCTGGGCAATTGACGAAGTCATCAGCACTTGCTTCGGATCATCGAAGTAACCAATCTGTGGAAGGCACAGTGGACTCACAACGGGACCTGAACTCGTTTGTTGTTGGTGTGTAAACACAGCGCGCGTGCACTGACCAGAACGAGAGCTGTCATTCAAACGAAAAGGTGGTGTGGGCGTGAAGTGTGAAGCGTGGGTGTGCTGAATCTGCTGAAACACCTCCCTAGTGAGCTTAGAGAGCGATGCGGTCCAACAACGGGTGAGGGAACATACTTCACTGATGGCCAGTGAAGCAGTACCGTTGATTCTTGATGGACTGGGAACGAGTTCCTGTGACGTCGCATACCCCTGAAGAGGGAGGTGCATATTGTCTGTGTGTCGGTCTGTGTGTGTACTGGCATCAAGGACAGGGCGGTACATCAGTATACGGCGTTGCGCATCAGGGGAGAGGAGCAAAAGGGTGGTGGGTGTCGACTGCTGGAATTAGGTTCTTGGTATTGAGCTGCGCCCTTTATACACTGTGAGCAAGGGGGGCAAGTGGAACACTGCTATGAGTGAGCCACGGTCAAAATTGAAACCACAGGAGACGTACTGTGAGGCAGGTCTGGCAACTTTTCCAGGGTTCGCTGGCTCTACTGCAGAGCAGTATGAACGTGTCAGCAAGCTGATGTGAGTGTTGCAGACCGTCGTGACCTCACCACCCCGGTTCTCATGGCGTAGGGAGTGACAGTGGCTTGTGAAGGTCTGACTTTGCGGTGCCGTGTGCCAAAGTACAGGGAGACATACTTCGCTGTGGAAAGCCAGCGAAGCAGGGTTGGAAAAGACGGCGTATATATACGCGTAACGTATATATACGCGTACCGTATCGCGAGAATACAATACAGTACGCGTCTGCTGGGGGGGCCACCGACTGGCGCCAGACGCGCGTGCCGCCGCAGAGAATGAGGTTAAAAACCAACAAAACGCGAGATTTTCATGTTTCTGCAGGCTGCTGACATTTTGGATGCACCACAATTTTAACTGTTGATCCCCGACATATTGCTTTAAAGTAGTTGCGACACAAAAACCGAGTTCCAATTTAAGCCGTGTTTTTCCGAACCAATAGCACCGCTGTGTCCCCACTGCCATTGCGCATCGTGCGGTATGCTTGTCGTCGTTTGAAAACACTTGCGCGCCGAGAAAAAGCCGTCGCAAACTTTGCGTGCAGAGATGTAGAATGCCACAAACAACATCTACGTGCAGTGAAGGAAACGCTACGAGCAGCATACAAGAGTCAGAAGGTATGCAAGCAAACGACACGAAAGCCAACTGTCTCGCTCAGAACGCCGACGCAGATGAGACAGGTTCTGATGAGTGCGATGAATGGGATGAATGGGACCACGTGTTTGCAGAGCAATGGCAGAGACACCAGTACGAGTCGTATTGTTGGAGACAACAAAGAGAGAGCCAGCAGCCCATGTCCTATGCTGACTGGTCGCGACTGAAGATGCTCTGGGATAGCAAGCAGGAGCTGAAGAACTGGTGGATCACTGAGCAAGAGAAACAGTGCGCCTGAACAGGTTTGAGTTCCTATTCCTCCTCCTCCTCATCTTCCTCAAACATATGGTCAGGCAACACATAGGGCTCTCTGAAAGCTGGGTCCCTAATCTTTCGCAGTAGCCTCATGTTCTGATAAATATAAACAAGCTTCTCCACCTTGTGGCCATACAGACGGTTCCTACTTTTTGAGTGCACAAAACCAAACACACTCCAGTTGCGCTGTGCAGCAGAGGCCACTGTAGGGGTTGAATGTACGCGCAGCGCAATGTCCCTCAGCACTGAATTTTCATAGCAGAAAGCTTGGAACCAATTGAGGCCGCCAAGGGCAAGACTTTCTTTGGTCCAAAGGCGTTCATCTGCAAACTCTCCACACCTCGTAAGGAACTGTTGCAGTTGCAGTTTGGCTGTTTGAGCATGCTCCTTGCCACCAAAGGATTCAAAAACCTGAGCAACATCATTCCTGATCTCACTGTCCTTCAGTGGGTCTTCCTCACGAGTCATCAAAGCAGGATTAAGCACATAGCTGGCTGAATGCACAGGGTGGTGCAAAAACTTCCACCTTTCGAGTACAAGACTCTGTGCCTGTTTGTGTTCAGGTTTGGGAAGTCCCTGATGCTCAGCAACGTGCTGTTGGAACAAAAGCATGTCGTAGTACACCAGACTATTATAAGTGGAGTCTTCTGTGTCAGCTTTCCTGATCATACGCGCCAGTGGCTGCAGCAATGTTCGACAACTCAACAACAGCTTCCAGAAGGTTGTGGAAAGGACGATCTCAGCGATGACTTCAGCTTTGGTGCTGTCGCTGGTGGCGTACGACCACTTGGTGTTGGACCAGTCCGGTGAGACAACCGAACTCTGAAGTGGCCCCTTGTTCTTCACCATGAACTTAAGACATGGGTAATTGGTTGCGAACCGTGTGTCGCCAGGCAGTGGAGGCTCCGTCATATCCTGCTGTGCATCTTTTTCCTTGTGTTTCTTCTGCTCGTCCTTCAGAATCCCAGAGGCTCTGAATCTGTTTCGGAAAAAACTGAGAACTGTCCGGCACTTGGTGATGACATCTTTAACAGTGGGGAGTGCACAGAGATCCTTGAACAGCAGATTGTAGCCATGAATGGTACAACCAATCTTTGTCAAAAAATGATCAACCTCAAATTTCTCAGACTGATCCAACACGTTCAGGGCAGCCTGCATCACAGCTGCATTATCTGCCACCACTGTTGAGGTGGGGCAGGGCAGCTGCAACTGACGAACCACCTCCAAAGCATCGTGAATGCCCTGTGCGATGTGGTCTGCATTTTTCACTTGTTTGCCAGGGTAGTCTGCCTTCACAAAAACTGAGCCACGGCGCCCAATCCGATTGTAATTGATGACACATTGCCTGCGGATATTCGAGTACCCATCTGTTGCCAACCCTGTGTGATGATCTGCAGCAAACACAGGGCCAATATCTTTTGAAATGTTGTCGTAAACTGTGTCCAGCAAACCATCAGCAAGCTTGTGCCTGTTGGGAGGATACAACTGAGAACCTGGTAGACCAGCCTTCACACATTTGATCAGTTTGTCAATGTAGCGACGCAGCATCACATCTTCAGAGATATGAAATGGTATACCAGCGTGGTACATGAACTCAGCAAAGGAGACATCAAGTTCTGTCTTCAGAATTTCCTGCAAGTTGTCCAGTGTTGCCTGCTTCTTTGGAGATGGTTCTGCAGCGGCATCAGGATTTTGTTGGCTCAGGAGAATCCTCTTTTTGTTTTGTTGATGTTCTTTTTGCTTCAGCTTTTCCTCAGCCTCCTTCAACAGTTTCTCTTTGGCATCCTTCGGCACATTGGGGCAGGCAGCAACACCATGTTCCTTTTCCCCAGACAAATGGGCACGAGCTCTTGCAGGTCCTTCCCAGCCCTTGCCCAAAAAACCACAATAATTGCAGTTGTAGTCATGCCCAGTTTTACTGGTTTTTGTAGCAAGGTTAAGTGTGAAATGCTGCTCAAGCAGGCCAGTGCCACGTGGTGCCATTTTTGAAATCTGCAAAAGTTCAGAAGGAGAATAACATCTGAGGGGTGTCTAGAAAACCCAACCGGACCTCCCCTGGTGGCATGCCACCTACAGGTGAGTTTGCTAAGCCACCGAGTGTGGACAGCAGTCTGGATCTGGGTGGCCTGGCCCTGAGGATGTGGATGTGAAATGTTTGTTTTTGGTGCTGTGTGATGGGACACATCACTGATGACGTCATGCATGATGACATCATCAGTGATGTCACTGATGACATCATCATTGGCATCACTGATGATGTCATCAACCAGGTTAAACAAATATAGAACACAAGGTATCCAAAAAAAAAAAAATTAAGACAAAAAATTATTTTTGAAAACAATTGCAGGTTGTACACTAAAACAGAATAGCTGCAAGTTCTAGGAACATAACTTCTGTGACCAAACAGTACTTTGTCAGGAAACGATACGATACGTTACATTACAGTACTGTATCGGAACGATACGATACATTACACGTACTGTATTGTACCAACCCTGACAGCAGCGCTGGGACTCGGTCACTAGGCACCACAATGCGGTCCTCGTGCCAGAGGTAGCTCTTGTCCCTCTTCCACTGGTCCTGGTTGACCAGGAGGGGTTCAAGGCGTTTCTCCAGGCGCTTGTAGATATCCCCAAACTCCTTCAGGTACTCCGATTGTTGGAGTTCATCCAGGGGGCGTATCATGGTGATGTTCAGGTCCAGGTGTATGTCCATACGGCTGAACGCCTCCTTAGCCAGCGCTTCAGACCGGGCACCAATCAGGGCGTCGAAGCTGTTGCGGCTGATGTAGTCGGCGCACTCGTTCTTCACTCCCTGGATATGGTGTACCGTCAGCCGTAGTTGACTGAGGTAGGTCCACCAGCGACGTAGCTTGGCCTTCTCAGGTGGGGGACCCTTCTGGAAACTGCGGACCGGTTCTTGGTCGCACAGCCAGACCACAGGGTTACTCCCCAACAGTCGTGCTTGTGAGGATAGCACCAGCATACCCGCGAGCAATTCCTGCTCATAGGTGGAGTAGTTCCCCCTGGCCTGGTTCCACTTCCAGTTCCAGTGGCCCAGAGGTACTAGGACCCACTTGTTGTCAGGGTAGCTGTCCTTGAGGGTTCCATCTCGGTTGAGACCTTCCGTCCCCCATTGGGAAATGGCCGAGTCGAACTCCTCCTTCTCTAGTGCTTGCCATTGGAACAACGTTCCACCACCGCCCACATTGCTGGCGTCGGTCACCAGGATAATCTCCCCTTGTGCCCTAGGCACGCCCAAGCACTTAGCGTTGGCTACCTTGTCTTTGAGCTCGTCAAACGCTTGTTGCTCTTGTGGGCCCCAGCGCCAAGTAGTACTCTTCTTGATCAAGTCCGTCAGAACGGCGCTGGTATAGGTGAAGTTCTTGATGTGGCGGCGATAGAAGTTGCACGCCCCAATGAAACTGCGTACATCATGAAGTCCTTTCTTGGGGTCTTCGTGTCGTACCTTGGCATCCATCAGGGGTTTGGCCTTAGAGGCCGCTGGGGTCCACCACCCATAGCCAACGTCAAACCCCAGGTACTGCATGGTCTCCTGCATGAACTCACACTTCTCCAGCTTGAGTCGTGTGTGGTTCTCCTGGCAGACCGCAAAGAACTCACCCAAGAGGATTAGGTGATCCTCCTGGGTATTGGTCCCGAGGCATACATCGTCGATGTGAGCCTCCATCTGGGCACCACGGGATATGAGCTCCTGCACCTTAGGTCTCCTTCGTAGGATGGACAAGATCTTGTTCATCAGCTCTTGGAATAGAGCGGGTGCGTTAGCCACGCCAAACGGCATGACCTTCCACTTGAACACCCTCCCCTGAGGGGTGATGAAGGCCAGTAGTTCCTGTGCGTTGGGCGTCAGGTCCACTTGCCAGAATCCGCTTCGCTTGTCCATCTTGGTCTTGTAGCGGCAGGAGGCTATCTTTTCCAGGGTAGACTCCATATTCGGAATGGACCCTGAGTGGTTCAGCGTCTTCTTGTTCAGCTCTCCATAGTCCACTACCAGCCGTTTGGCTGTAGACCCAGGTTTAGCCACCAGGAAACAGGGGCTGCAGTGTAGGGGGTAGTCCCCGTCCTTGTACTCCAGGACTAGGCCAGCGTCGATACACTCTTGTATCTGTCGCTCAATCTCGTCGGCCTGCTCTTTAGGAGCCGGATAGGGTCTTCTCCGGATCTTGTGACCCACGAACTCGGGTTTGAGCTTGAGGTCCATCTGTACCAGCTTGTCACATGAGGCTGGAGGGGGTAGTTCTCCGAACACCTCCAGATAGGTCCTTATAAGCTTCTGTACCCGCGGGTCCAATACCTTGATCTTGTCCTCCATGTCCTCCTCGGAGTGTAAGCTGCTTGCCCCTTGAATAGACGTCGGGAGGTGGTCCTCCACCGACTCTTCGCCCGCGGTAGTATCCTTCAGCCCTTGGTAGGCATATAGAAGGTCTTGTTCAACCATCTCCGGTGGACGATGGCAACATAGGCACGCTCGAGGGGGTTCACATACACATTCCTCCGAGAGGTCGTCCTCTTCTGGGGTCCTCACATGGGCGCCCCACACGCTCTTCATGAGCTTGAGATCTACCTCCCTTTGCCAGGTGGTGATCTTCTGTTCGAGGTCCTCCTTCAATTGGGATAGGTCTCCCATACGTCCTTGCTTCAGTGGCCATGAGCTGCGGGTAGGCTTCGCGTAGCATAGCTTTTTCGCCACCAACTTCCTCTTGGAATCCACATACTCCCTGAGCCTGGATCGAGGGTCCAGCTCCTCATCCACGGGGTCTTCCACCCTCATGGAGAGTAGGGGTTTTAGTGGGGCGACGTACTCGGCGTTCTCCACTTCCTCCACACAGGTCTGCACGAAGAAGGCGTCGTGCTCAGTTTCGTCATCTGAGTGGATAGAGCTAGGTAGCTCAGATAGTCCACACTCAGAGACTCCATCAGGAACAGGTACATGACAGGGAGAGTTGGGGGCGTTGGTGTCAGTCACGACGTACTCATCTCCTCCGGGTGTAGTCTCAACAGCATCTTGAGGTCGTAGGCGATCCTTCAAGTCACCCAAGGCGAGTCCATCGCTTTCTCGTTGTATAGCCTGGACCAGAGTCGGGTCCAGGTCCTCCCAGGGGATGGTGGTAAGACTTCCGTCCACCACGCTGAGCATGCTCCCCCATCCGGGCTTCCCAATAGGCGTCTTGCGTCCCAGAGGCACGTAGATGGCCTCATCAGGCAAACAAACAGAGCTGATAGTCAGCCTGTCCAGGAGGTTTCGCCAGTACTCGTTGCCCCCATGGGCTCCCCAATCGGGGGAACACAGGACCATACGGGAACGTTCCAAGGCCACCTTGGTCAGCACCTTCCCCAGTTCACTGAATCTGGGGTTCCCGTAGGCCATCCCGAAAGAGGGCCAGTAAAATTTGTAGCTGCAATTCTTCCCCTTGCTGCAGTAAAGGCCCAGTACATGTTGCTTGTCGCTGGCGAACAAGTCCACACTTAGGTCTTCTCGAGAGTAACCCAACTCCTTCAGACCTTGGTCTAGGACTTCCCCCAATAGTTGATAGTCCTCAGTTTTGGAGGCCGCCATCATGTTCGAGGGCTCCTCCTTCAATAGTCTCAGGTAACTCGAGGTATGTTCCGACTGCTCCAGTGGCACAGATTCTCTGCCACTGCCGTGGTCCACGTAGAGGAGGTAGGGCGCTTGCAGCGTCAGGGATTGTATCTGGGAGTGTTGTACGAAGAAGTCAGTACCCAGTACAAAGTCGAAGGCCTCAGTGTCCATCACATAGAACCGATGGGCGATAGTTCGAGAGCCCATAGGTACCTCCACTTCACAGTCTCCGCAGCTGTGCACCACATGTCCATCCCCCATGCGTATAGCGGCGGTGGTCATGGTGTTCTTCAGCCTCCCACAAGGTAAAATTTTCTTGGCCTCTATAGATATTGTGGCGCCAGTATCCAGTACCCCCAGGTATTCACGTCCCCCTAGTCGGATACGTACCCAAAACACCAGGTCTTGGGTGCCACCAGAGCGTCCCCGTCAGAACTCCGCGGGACAGGTCACCTCGAACCCCTTGTTCCGCAATTTGCGGGCCATCCTCATGAAACGGCTCCTCTTCTTAGCGTTGCCGTCATCACCACCTTCATGCTCACGCTTGGCTCCTTGTTCTTGCTGGGCCTGCGTCTGTGAGCGTGTGGTAGGACCAGTCTGCCCTCCAGAGGGCTCGGAGTTCCCCCCTGGATTAGGGTTGGGGTTGCCTCCGTTCTTGTCCTTGTTCTTGTTGTCGGGCTGGCGGTTAGCGCCTCCTCCTCGTCCACCTTGACCCTTGTCTTGACCACCTTGACCACGTCCTTTCGACTTGCCCTTGCCGCAGTCGTTGCCTTTGGCCTTGCCTCCACCTTTGCCTGAGCCTTTGCCATGATCTTCCCCCTTAAGCTTCGCCGATAGGCGTTGCTTATGGTAGCACTCATCCTCGTAGTGCTTCCGCTTACCGCAGAATGCACACGTGATGGTGCAGCGGTAATGATCCGGCAGCTTCGCTTTGGCGCCGGTGTTCTTCTCCTGCTGCTTCCCCTGGACGACGAAGCAGTCTCGCTGCTCGCAGTCGGAGGCGTGCTGCAGGTGGCCCCGCTCGTCTCTGGCATCACACCAGAATAGCTCCTTCACGTTCTCCATGGTACGGGCGTGGGCGTGTTTGGGGGTAGTCCCCTGCCCAGGTCGGGACCCTTGGTACCCTTTGCCTCCAGAACCTCCACCACCAGGACGGTAGATGTTCAGGTGCTGGTCGCTCTCCTTCTCCAGCGCCATCTCCAGGAGCAGCACGCATAGATCCTCGTAGTGGAGGGATCTAGCCTTGCGCTCAGCCGTCAAACGGCACTCGTCCCATAGCTCTCGAGGGAGCTTTGCCACCAACCAGAATAGCAGGTCGTCGCTGCCGTAGGAGCCGGGCGTCAGTCGTCCAGCCCAGTGATCCAGATCAGCCAACAGCTCAGATACCCTGCCAGGCTTGGGGTTGTTGGGCAGCACGGGTAGGTTCTGGATCTCGACCCTGATGGAGAGGTCGGTCTCGTAGGTCGGGTACTGCCTCTCCAGGGCAACCAACACATCGGCAAAGGTGGCGGAGTTAGTCACGATCTGCCTGACCTGCTTCTCCAGGTACTTGGTCTTGCAGCACTGCAGGAGCAGATCGCACTTCACTCGCCCACTAGCGTGGGTCTGGCCGGTCAATCGTAGGAACCGACCAAAGTTCTCAGCGAACTCGCTGAGGTCCTTGCCTCTGAACTCAGGCAGGTTCACCACGATCTTGGAGGTGGCTATAGCCTTCGCCTCCTGAACTCGGCGTCCTTCA
The DNA here is from genome assembly GCA_964036045.1 of Eutreptiella sp. 'Long Island Sound 2002'. Lineage (NCBI taxonomy): Eukaryota > Euglenozoa > Euglenophyceae > Eutreptiales > Eutreptiaceae > Eutreptiella > Eutreptiella sp. 'Long Island Sound 2002'. Next base: position 187,658,896 of record OZ038379.1, on the reverse strand, counting down.
GGGCGTCGGGTCTTCTTCTTCTTCTTCTTCTTCTTCTTACCCTTTGGGTCCTCGGGGTCCTCCGGGTCATCGTCCTCCGAGGGCGAAGAAGAATCCATCGACGGCGGCTCGTCGTCGGAGGGTTCTCCGCCTAGATCACTGGAGCCATAAGGCTCCACGTCCACCATTGCCCTTAGGGCTGTCAGCCCCAGCTGGTCCAGCTCGGCCCTCGTCGAGTTCGTCACGTGGCTGTAAGGCGGCTGGGCCGTTCTCGGCACGAAAGGACTTCTCGGAATAGCTGCAGTCGTCGGCATCGGTCTGCTCCTCAGGCTCCCCAGGGTATTTGTCATCCCTGCCGCCAGGTGGTTGGCCTGGACTCGGTGGGGTGACATTCCCACCGAGATAGGTGGCGCATGGGGCGGGATCATCAGGGGCTCCAGCTTCTCACGGATCTCTTGAGTGAGGTCGCCCACGATTTTTGAAGTGGCTCCTCGGAGCACCTCGTTGATCTCCGACCGCGTCAGGGACCTGTTGGAGGATCTTCCTGATCCTCTACTCCTGCCACCAAGAGACTCTGGTCCTCTCCTCAACCCACTCAAGGGTGCATACCCAGGTGCATACCCAGGAGCATACCCAGGAACATCCACATAGGCTCAGTAGCGTGTAGTGGATGGGGATAGTCGACCGCATACCATCGCGGCGCAGAGCTGGAAGCCACAGGCTCACTGGCAGTAGTTGCCTCATGGAGCGCAGTGGTAGGTGGGCCCATACCATAGGCGGGGTAGGGAGGCATGCCCGTAAAGCCTGTGCCCTCTGCCATAGGCGGGTTGGTTGTGGAAGTGGATGTTGCAGCGGCTGGGAGTGTGGTGGTTAAAGGAGAGGGTGATGCGTGGAGGCCAGGAGCGCTTGGTGCGCCTTCGAAGGTAGGGTCCTGCGTCGGGTCTTGCCCTTGTTCCTCTCCTTCGTCTGTTTCTTCTCCAGCATCCTTCTCGCTCTCGTTCTCTCTCTTCCTCTTCACAGGCTGAGGCTGAGAGACCACTTCTTCGACAGACAGGGCCCCGAAGGCCGTCTGAAGCCCATCCAGGGAGTCCTCAGCCGCGTCCACTGGCCCATGTAAGGGCTCCGCCGAAGGTACAGCGCCAGGTGCCGGCCTTGCCGGTGCCTCAGGCGCTGGCGCCGTCTTCACGTCGGCGTCCTCCTTTCCTGGATCCATCTTCTTTCACCCTTCTGCTTATTTTTGCCCGTACTCGGCGCACTGGATGTACGGCACGGGGTTGCTGCCGGTGCGTAGAGACAACCTGCCTCTGCTACCAGAAAAGTTTATAGTGTTTTCAGCACTGTGTTTTTGCTTCTCCTGCTGCTTGCTGTTGCTGTAGGGTGTCCTGCTGCTTGTTTTGGGAGATGAAAAGCTTTTGTTTGTTGAAATACAGTAAAGCCAAGTCAATCCAGGATAACCCAAGCCAGAATTGTGCAAGGAGAAGAGAATCAGGATCAAAGCATGAAGGGCTGCAGTGTAAACAGTGAAAGATGATTGGATATTCACAGAAACTGCAACTCAGGTCACAAATTAATGCATATTCACAAAGATAGCTGAAATGTTTTGGGAAAAGAGTTAGAAAACTGCCTCAGGATCACTCTCTCTCCATAGTGCCATCTTGGGAGATGTGCACTCTTTGTTTTGGGTCCCATATGTGCTGAGGTGGCAGGGCATGTGGCGATGAGGTCACTGCCATGTCACATGGGATCTTCCTACTTAGCTAGGCTGACCAGGAATTGAACCCAGGACCTCTCAAAAAGAGGTGCCCAGCCCCCTAGGGTGCATACCACTAGGATAGCTAAGAATTCATGGAAAAACATAGATAAATTCATAGGCTCTACTTTAGGTATGTCAGTGCTCAGTCAACTCAGGAAAAGATGAATAACTTCACATTGAAAGGGGATTAAGGGGTCCACTCCATATCCTGATTGGGTGTTTGGTTCCATAGGTCAAAATGTGTTATCACCAGTTTTGGTGGGACCAATACTAAGATAAAAATGCATGGATGCTCAGTGCATCTCTAATACAACTAGAGTATGCCTCAAAGCAAAGGAAAAGCACTTTTTCTTACTTCAGGCATCAAATGCACCTGCTGTGGTGTCATCATCATCACTATCAGAGGGTACTGTTTTGGGATCATGAGCGCTGCTATCAAGACCTCGCAATTATGTTGTAGTGTTCACTGCAAGCTTAAAAAGGGCCAACCATGTCAGCCTGGCACCGGGCGGCAGTGCTGCAAGAAATGGTTTTAATGGGCAGCACAAACTCTTTCCCGCAAACACACTTGTTGGCGGCCTTCCTGGCGGAAACACAGGATCAGGGAGGTGCGGGGTTAGGCGAGGCAGTGAGTGGAGTTGGTTGGGACGGTAAGCTGGGATTTGTGTATGGGATAGCGGGGGAAAGAGCATGCAAGAAAACAGCAGCCCGCAGCAGCTGTATTCTGTACATCAGTGAAAACTACTTACAGACTCATCCCAACTGCCACTGAACGCTGTTGAGCTTGCTTCTTGCTCTTGGTGCTCCACCTGCTTACAGCATGCCAGCTCTTTATTAATAGGGAATCATGTTTGTCAGATGATAGGCCCAGCCCATGGGTGAGCACTTGCACCGGGCGCACCCTGCGCTTTTTTGGCGCGAGTACACCCGAAACATCCTGATCTTTGCCCCTTCCAAATGACCCCTAAGCAGAGCAAATTGGCCACAATGACATTGCACAAACACCCTCCCCTTCCCACAAACATGGCACAATCAAGATCATAGATTTTGCTATGGTACTAAATCCCCCTTAGGGGCATCCTTGCACTGCGCTGCGCGCTACTTTTAGACCAGGTCACCCCTGAAGAGCCCGTAGGCACACCCCTCCAAATACCCTTAAAATTAGGTGATCCAAACTACCCTAGCTCAATGCAGTTGCAAGTTACCTTCCTTTCACATAATACATCATGCAGAATGGAAAAAGCCATGAACGGCGATGGTCACCACCCCAGGCATCACACCCTCAACGACAAGCATCCTTTTTTTTTTATTCAATTGTTTTTTTTTTTGGATGCTGACACCAAACTCAGTTCAGGTCGTCAGGCCATTGGTGTGTGTGGGCATCCAGCCCAGTTCACATGTACAACATAAATTGTTTTTTCTGTTCAATTATCCACTAAATACAATCCCATAATGAGCAAATTGTGTGCACAACATGACAAAATTGCAAAATTAAAGCACTGTCACATGTATGCGTGTCAATGCAGTCCGCACAATATTGCAGCATGGATAAATTGGGTCTGAGAAATGAGGAGGGAAGTATGATGTCCTACAGCGAGGGTGCTGAAACGCACCGCGCACTGCACTGCACACACCGCGTGCGTCAGAGAATGCGTCAGAGAATGCAACGCTTTACAACAGTGCAATGTACACCCTTTCAGAAGGTAGGCAGGGAAGCGCAGAAAATACATTGAAATGGGAAACTTTTGTGCATGCATCATCACCACTTAGCCCTAGATAATGCCCCCAAAGCGTGTTTTACCCATACACACCAATAGCATCACCCAACCATTGCATACAGTGCACACTGGCCACGTTTCAGCAACTTTTGGTGTGAGCATATATTGTGTGCGCCGGGCTGACGCCGCACCGCACCGTGCTCACCGCGCGGTCAGCACCCTCAGCGGGCACCATGAAAATGCATCACCATATACCAAGCCTAGGGTGCCCGTTTCACAAAATATGTGCAAGCAGAATAGGGCAAATTATGATCCGCGCCTAGCACACATGGCAATGCAACACAATGCAACACAAAAACGTAACGAAGATTGGCCCGGTTTCATCAATAGCACCAGAAGGTTGAACTGAAGACAAAAGGTGGCTAGGTACCCCGTCGGTATTGAAACCACCGAAGCATAGGTTAGCAGGGCCTTGGGTTCCCCGAAGGTCTTTCCTTAACACTTGTCCTGAGAAGCGTAGGGCGTACGTACTTCGGCTTCCTTTGTCACTCAGTAGTGGCTACATCACCCCTGCCATCTCGGGTTCCCCATGGTGGCGAGATATCAAAATGGCCACATCACCCCTACCTCCCCGGGGTCCTCATGGTGGGGAGAGATCAATATGGCTACATCACCCCTGCTTGCTCGGGGTCCCCATGATGGGGAAAGATGAAAATGGCTACATCACCCGTGCCTTCCGGGGGTCCCTATGGCGGGGGGGAGATGAATATGTCCGTGCCTTCTTGGGGCCCCCACGGTGGGGAGAGATGAAAATGGCTACATCCTCCCTGCCTTCTTAGGGTCGCCGCGGTGGGGAGATATCAATATGGCGACATCACCCCTGCTTGCTCGGGATTCCCATGGTGGGGAAACATCAACCTAGAAAAAAGTGGATGTGGTGGAAATGAGCAAAAAAGTGCGCAAAAGGGTGGAAATGGGTGAAACTGAGTGAAAATCAAAAAATGCCATATCCCCAATGTGGAAGAAGCATCCAAGCCTACTCTCAAACAGCAATGATGCCCCTAGTAGTCACAAAGTATGAGTCGCTCGTACGGCCAGACACCCAAAAAGTTGCACTGCGCGCTGCGCTCAGTGCGCCCCCAAGCCGCAAGCAACTTGAATGGCGTTCCTGCCTCATGTCTTAGAAACCAAGCGCAACAACGGACCATTAGCCAAAATGCCGTGCCTGCGTGCACCAAACGACCCCCCACCAAACGATGTGCTCTTGATTGCATTCTTGCTATCTTCAATGCAAAATTTCAGGGACAAAATACTCAATGAGCCACAAACACACCCAACACACAGATGTACATGTACCTGGTGCTGTGAGCCAGAGATGATTTGCTAGTCATGCCGATTGCCTTCAAACATACTACAAATCAGCGGACTGCCGACGGTAGGAGTGCACGGGCAGAAAAGGGAATCTCCATCTGCTTGTCCCCAGCCACTTTGGGACGGGTGCCGGGGAAACAACACGCGTAATGCGGATATGTTGACCCACAGTTGCTGCCACAGGCACTTGAACGCGCCTGCGCACGCACACACACACACACACACACGTGTACACGTGCACACAGGCACACATGTACACAGACACACAGCGAGAGCGAGAACATCGTGGAGTGTCGAAGAGTTCTCATAAGTCCAGTGCAAACAGCAGTAGTATGCAAAGGGGGCGTTTTCGCACAGCGCGGGCACAGCGCCAATTATTACGGTGATTATCCAGGTAACAACCCTGAAAACCACCCACCTGTGGAATCATGCACAATCAATTCAAAACTCAAAAATTCAAACATCTGATGCTTGCAATGGGTCCCAGGGACCTAAATTCTGCCCCCTATAGCCCCGTCCACCACAGCAGCCATTCAATGACGTCCTTTCAATCTTCTGAACTTACCAAACTCCCGGTGGTGGAGAACAGCCAACTTTTTGCACAGCGCGCACACAGCGCACGGTACGCCCCCAAAAGCGAGGTACCTTTCTGTCTTTCTGGACAGTGACGATGGGCAGAAATTTGTGGTGGTTGTGGCGGTTGGGACTGGTGGTCCCTGTGGGTCACAGGCAAACCGCCTTCTGGCATGGCCGAAAGAGTCAAAAGTCAGAATGGGAGGTCAAGGCAGCGAAACGTCCTGGGTCAAGAATGTTTGCAACGGACATCGCAGGCACAGCCCGGTGCCATGCCCCGGGTAAGACTTGGCCCCGAGAACCGCGTGGCACCACGCCACCGGGTGGTCTGGCCGCGACCGCAGTCGAGTGTGCAGTGTGGAATGTGCACGGAGCCCTGCGACAAAAACACGCACACGTAAAACATGCATGACAGGCACAAAGGGAGAGGGGGTGCAGTGGCCCCTCGTGTGACCGCAGGGCATCGAAGTCGCGGGTGTCGCTCCTTCGACGTGGTGGGGGCCTGAGTTGAGCCAAGGAGGGCACAGACACGCAACAAGCGGGGGCATGGGCACAGGTGCAAGCAGGCCAGCAAGTGTGCGCATACGCACTGTGCACGCCAAGCAAGTGCAGCACCGACAGAGTTGGCGGGTGGGGGGGGGGGCTTGGAGCGTCAACGACTGGGCCCGACAGCTGGGGTATCGTATCCCCCCCCCCCTGTATAAGCTACGCCAAAGTCCCAAATTAATACGGTCCCTACGCCTACTGTAGCTTGGACACGGGCGTAGCTTGCGCGCGACACATACAACTACCGACACCGGGCGCCCAGGTTCAAAAAGAGAGGATTGCATGGTGAGCTGGCGCAAGCAAGGGGAATATAATGCACAAGGATACCAAAAATCAGATATATGTGGGTTCAAGTGGGCAAACACTCACAACAAATGTGTCCATGACTCTATGTCACTCGCAAATTCGTCACGAAACACATGTCTTATGTGGCTGCACTACGTTTGGTACCGAATCAAAATTAGGCCCCCAATTAATACGGTCCCTACGCCTACTGTAGCTTGGACAAGGGCGTAGCTTATCTGCAGAGCGGTGGAAAGTCCAGCAATACGTCCCCACCGACAGACGTATGCCCTCAGCAAGTATCATGCGGCGCAGCCGCTGGCAGATGTCATAGACGGCGCCGTTAGGCGTAGCTTATCTGCAGAGCGGTGGAAAGTCCAGCAATACGTCCCCACCGACAGACATATGCCCTCAGCAAGTATCATGCGGCGCAAGCGCGTAGCTTATACAAGGGGGGGGGGTAGTATGTTTTGACCAGAGGGGCTTGCTTGTGGGACGATGGGGCAATGGCCAGGCCACGGCTTAGTGGCGACCGTGACGGGGGTGGGGGGGGGCAAGGGCGGAATGGCAGCCTGGGCCACCCACCGCCTGACCCACCCCCACACCCGCATCAGGACTGCTGCACAAACACATGTGCAAAGGCTCTGCAACTGATAGGGGGCTTTCTGCTGCAAGGGGATGCCGGGAGGTGGTCATTGCCAGGCCACGGCTTAGTGGTGACCGTGATCTATATCGCGGGGGGGTGGGGGGGGAGGGGGTCAGAGGCCAAGAAAAAATTTGTGTACCTAAAATCGACACCCAATTTCGGGCCCCGGTTAAGTCCCTCTCCGCAGGGAGTGACTGAGTAGTGGCACTGCACGGGACAGGGGGGGGGGTTGCGATGCGCAGGGGGTGTGGGGATAAGGGGGGTCACAGGGGGGGGGGGGGGTGCAAGGGGCATGTACACCTGCAGCCACCGCCTGCCAACGCTTCAGCACAAGTGGAATTGTACCCTAGAGTGCGGCTCCTCGACCGGTGCTCAGAGTGTTGCGGACCCTCTCCAGCCCGGCCAGGGCCAGGCAACCCGTCCCGTCATGGCAAGCCGGATGGAGCGTGGGCGAGGAGATGGAGGCCGGTTGTTCCCTGTACCCCCCCCCCCTTGCGCAAGCACGGCCGCGGTCCCAGAAGTCAGGCCAGAACGGCGGTTCAACGCCCACCCCGTGCTTAGACAAGGCCGTGCATGCGCGTGACACATGTGACAGCCAGACCGGGAATAACATTGTTAGCCATGACTGAAAATCACATCAGAACAAGCAGCATGGGGTTCCAATGTGTGGTACAATGTTGTTATGAACAGAATGCACCATCACAGACATGACTGAGCCCCTCTTTCCCTGTACAAACGCTCTACAGACACCCAATCCTCCATTCTGGACCACAAAAACAGCGGTCCCAAAATTTCCTCAAAACGGCGGTTCAACGCCCACCCCGTGCTTAGACAAGGCCGTGCATGCGCAGGGGGGGGGGGGGGGTACGCACAGTCCGTGCGGCAGAAATGGCCGCACCTGGACCCTACGACAACGTTCCCACCCAGGACACTCCCACCCACCCACCCACCCACCCACCCACCCACCCACCCACCCACCCACACCCGTAGAACGTGACAAACAGGCACTGCAAAGGCGCTGAGTGCAAAGATTCTCGTCAGGCCGACCGGACCATCAAAAAGCAGGCATGACCATCGGCGCCTAGGCGCCTTTTTGTGGGTGGATAAGCGCGACGTGCTGCGGCAGCTCACTGCGACGCGTTGGCTGTGGAAAGCAAAGGCATACAGCACTGCCCCGAAGGCAGCACCGATGGACTGGTTGAGGTTCACCCACCCACCCACCCAGCCACGCACGCACGCATGGACGCACGCACGCACGCACACACGCACGCACGCACGTACACACGCACACACACAACATCTACACACACAGCCACACACAAGGCAACAAACAGATCGGCAAAGCAGATGTCTGATTGTTAGGAGGCAAGCAAGAAATACTGCGCGATTGTGCAATTGGGGAAGCCTCCTCGACCATCCTCCATACGGACCAACGTGGCCAAAGGATAGTAATGAGGGTCGGAGGTTGGCACACTGGGGGTTATGCTCCTTTGGTGGCCGCGGGGTCAGTGCATCAATTGTCAACTTCAAAAATCCCGCCCCCCATGGAGGATAAACCCCCCCCAAAGCCAGCCTCAGCAGGTTTGTATCCCCTCCTTTCCTTTAGCAACCAGACCCCCATTTGTGGATCCCAGCCCCCCCCCCCCCCGGGCAACACCAGTGGAACACCTCCCGTTTTTGGGGGACAGAATCCCCTACGTGGGCTAAAACCCGCTGAAACCTCCTCCCCATCGCAACACCGGCGAACACACCAGCCCCCCTCCCTCCTGTTGAGGGCACAGCCATTGCAGGTTGCAGAAAGGAGCCCCCCTTTTCATACAACCAGGGCCCGACAATGATGGAAGAGACATATCAATCACCCTTAATGCCACGGCCTTGGGGGGAATGTTTGCGCGCCGCCTTTGAACCAAGGGAGCGTTTTTCGCACAGCGCGGGCACAGCGCCAATTATTACGTTGTTCATCCCGGGAACACCCCTGCAAACCACCCCCCTACAGAAGCGTGCATCATCCATTCAAAACAGCATCGGGGGTGCAGAATTCAGGACCTTGGGACCCGTGGCTACGGGTGGTGGAAAACAGCCGACTTTTCGCGCAGCGCGGGCACAGCGCACGGTGCACCCCCCCAAGGAACCCGATCGTAGCCCCAGCGAGTGTAGCCCGGCGTCCGGCGCCCTCACGTTCCCCCCCTTGGCATGGAGTGCCAAGCCACAGCCATGGTCCACAAAATGACGGGGGTGCAAGCTGCATCAACACACACACACACACACACACACACACACACACACACACACACACACACACACACACACACACACACACACACACACACACACACACACACACACACACACACACACACACACACACACACACACACACACACACACACACACACACACACACACACACACACACACACACACACACACACACACACACACACACACACACACACACACACACACACACACACACACACACACACACACACACACACACACACACACACACACACACACACACACACACACACACACACACACACACACACACACACACACACACACACACACACACACACACACACACACACACACACACACACACACACACACACACACACACACACACACACACACACACACACACACACACACACACACACACACACACACACACACACACACACACACACACACACACACACACACACACACACACACACACACACACACACACACACACACACACACACCGATCAGAGCACAGCCCCCAAACGAATATCACATCAAAATGTGCAACCAGACGCAGGCCCCACGGGCCTTCACAGACTCGTTGGTCTTGACGCGTTGGGGCCCACACAGAGAAATGCGCGTCAGAGGCCGCTCCCCCGCTGACCCGCTGTGCGCTGCCGTTGCGGCCGCATCTACACCGCGAAGCCGCTCGTGGATGACTGCGTATGCCCCAGCCCTCGTCGGTGTTGGTGCGCGGGGCACACCCTCTTCAGCCACTGGCTTGCCCTCCGTGTTGGAACCACCTCCGTACCCCCCCCCCCCCTGTATAAGCTACACCAATGTGCACAATTATTACGGTCCCTACGCCTACTTTAGCTTGGACAAGGGCGTGGCTTGCGCGCTACACATACAACTGCCAACATACACATGCGCGGGCCACATGTGCTGAAATTGGCAATTCAGGACCGATGGGATGCATCAGACTAAAAAAAAAAAAATCCTGGTGCACCAGCAGTGGGCCACATGTGCTGAAATTGGCAAATGTGACGACAAACCCATGTCTTATGTGGCCACACTACATTTTGTACGCAATCAAATTATGTACAAAATTATTACGGTCCCTACGCCTACTGTAGCTTGGACAAGGCCGTGGCTTATACAAGGGGGGGGGGGGGTACTCCTGCCGCCGTCTCCCACGCAAGGGGCGGAGTGGCTGCTGCCCGTCCGCGCAATGACGTCCCATGTCCCTCCGACCCCTCAAGCACACCAGCCTCTCGAAGGGCCGTGCGTGGCGCAACAAGAAACACCGCGTGGGCGAAGGCGGTATCAGGCCTTCGCTTAGTGGGTGGGTGGGGGGGGGGGGTCAGGGCGGGCTCCTAGTGAGGAGCCTTGTGGATGGTGCTGGTTCCTACCCAGTTGCCCATAGGGCGGGGCTCCTTCCTACTGAGCTGACTGGCATGTGGGGGTGGATCCTACTGAGATCCCCTCACCGGGGCAGGGGGCCAAGGGGCAGGGGCCCAGCTGGAGTGCAAAGGGACGGGGAGGGCAAGGGCGGGGCGGCGCATGCCGGCCCCCCTTCTCTCCGAGGCGGTCCCCCATCGGCCGTACCGGGCGCAGTGACAATGGCCGGGCCCCCGGGGTCAGCCAACGGGAACACACGCGTGCAATGGGTGACTGGCCGGAGCAAATACGCCGGAGGGCTTCGTGCCCTGGGGTCAGCAAGAAAACCCGAGGAACCAGCATCAAAGATGCCCGGGCTAGTGGAAAATTCACTTGGGGGGGGGGAGGGATTTGCTTGAAGGGGAGGGAGGCTTCAGAGGCAATTCCACAGCAACTGCAGAGCGGGTACAGGGCACTGTGAAAGCGGTTTGGGGGAGGCGGTTACTGGCGGTTGGAAATGTTGAGGCTGGTGTTGGGGTATGGGAATGCCTGTGGAGTAGCTTTGGAGCCGGAGTCTAGGGAGGGGGGGGGGTACCCCCCCCCCCCTTCAAGCGATTCCCTGGGGGGGGTGGGGGGTGGGGGTTGGAAAAGGGGGCTCCAAGGGCCAGAAGCACATTTTCATTACCGGATTTGAACGACAATTTTTTTGGCGTCAAAACAATTGAAAGTTTGTTTTCCCACCAAATCCCTGGCAAATGAGGGCTTTTCTGAGTCTGCTTGTTGTGCCGGTTCCAAAAATGCCTTTTTTTTTTTTTTGCATTTTTTGCTCGGGTCACTCTCAGCGGTCGATTTTGTGCCGGCCCTTGGAGCCCTTCCTCTTGGGGGGTTTTGGCACAAGGCCTCGATATCTGATTGTGTGCCTTTGGCGGCGCCTATTGGCCTCTCGCCACTGCTCATTCTGACCCTCTGTGGGCCCGAACGTGTTTTGGTGGTGTCAACGGCCCCTCTTGGGGGGGGGGGCGTCCGGAAAAGGAGGCATCAAGGCCCCCCCTACCCCCCAAAGTAAATTTTTCAGGGGCCCTATGGCACGAGCGCAAATCACCCAATTCCTGTTTTTTTTTAGATCTCCCCCCCCCCCGGGGGGGTACAAATACAACCAAAACCCACGTGTCTTTCAGATGTTTTCCCTGAGACATGTACGTTATTTTGGAAGGAGAACGTTTTCCCTTCCGCCAAAGAATAACGCATGACCATAACCAGTCCGCCAGGAGCACCGCAGGCCAGTCAACGGCACGTGCTCCGCCGTCCAATCGCAGGGGGCGTCCGACCGACCGCCGCTGGCCCCCACAAGACAGCGGGCCGTGCATCCCGGCACACAGCCGCGGCCAACCCCCCGCCAGAGCCCCTGCAAACACGCCGGGGGTCTGCGCCGCCGCCATCCACATCTCCCCACCTGCACTCGCCGCTCGAAGTCGTGCCGACGGGGGGAGTGCGGTCGAGGGACCCCCCGAGCCCCCTGCCTCAAGGCGGACAGTCTGCACTGCGCGCGCGTCCCGAAACACCAGGCGCCGCGCGCGCGAGCAGTAGCGACGGTGGCCAAACCTGCGACTTCCCGGCGATGACTCGCGATCTTCGGGTGAGAAGTCGTGATGCGTAACACGCGCCCCCGAGTGCACGAGGGGTGCAGGCACTCCAGCGGCGGGTGTGTGTGTGTGTGTGTGTGTGTGTGCGAAGGAAGGCACTGGCCTATCAAGGGCCAGGGCCGTGCTGTACCAAAGGGGACATTGCAGGGCCAAGGATGCCAAGGGCTAAGGGCGCCACAGAGGGACAGCGGCAGGGGGCAAGGAGGGTCGGGCGTGCAGCACGGGCGCCCCGTCCATGTTCAGGCCGGACAGACGCGGCGGGAGCGGCCGACGGTTGCGGCGGCGCCACGCCCGGTGTGGCTTGGACAAGGGCGCCGCGCACGCGTCGCACTGCGCATGGCACATGCGGAAAGACGCGGTGCGCTGCTCTGAAAACCAAGGGGCAAAATAGGCTGCACAGGCCATCATGACCCAAATCCGCTTCCTTGACACAAATACGGGGGGCGGGGGGGCCAAGTCAAATTCGCGGTGGTAAATTTCGCTGTGGGAACACCAGCCACACGTAGAACTCCTCGGCGAACCCAACGCGGTGCTCGGCGGCAATGAACTCCTTCACCGGCAGGCTGACGAACGACACACGTGAACGGACAATCAGACGGACAGCCCATTTCGAGGGCAGCGCATCGTGCACCCCCCCCCAGAGGTGCGCTCTCCCGTCAGGGGCAGTTCTGTGCCATGACGGACACCAGACGGTACAGGGGGGGGGGGGGGCGGGGGGGATTTCACGCCAAGTCAAATGCGCGGTGGTAAATTTCGCTGTGGGAAATCTCGCAGGGCCCCCTGGATTTTGTATGGTACCCCCCGCCGGAGTCCACAGAGTGTACCGCTAGTGTGCGAGAAATTCGCGGAGGACCCGGAATTTCGCGTGGGAAATTTCGCAGTCAATTTGAAACGCGAAATTTCCCACGCGAAACTAAGCGACACGGAATCCCCCTCCCCCTCCACGTATGACCATCGTGCATCTCAACACCCGAGGCATCAGACAGCGCATACGCAGCACACAGTGGGCCCCATCGGAAAATGCACCGCCAAAATCCAACGTGCGAAAACCGACGGCGTCAACGCCGGGTGTTGCTGGGCCATGGGACGACGATGGTCGTCATCCTCCGGAATCACTCCAACAAACCCTCACTGTACATTGTCATGAATACGGCGCCGGAGGCGCCGCCATAGATTGTTCATTCACCGTCTGAACATTGTCCACAAATCCGGCGCCGGAGGCGCGGCCAGAGATGCAGTAGAAGGGAAGGGACCTTAGAGGCGGCCCCAGGAGCGGTTAGGCAGGCGGTTGGAGGCGGTTGCCGAAGCGGTTTGGAGGCGGTTAATGTCGGTTACAAATGCTATTGAGGCCGGCACTTGGCGTGAGGGAGACAGCGGCTGGGCGTAGGCTGGGCGCCCTGGAGGGGGGGGGGGACTGCCCCCTTCCAATGCATCCCTGGGCGCCGTCTGGTGTTGCTTGGATAAAGGGGGGGGGGGTAGGAAAGGCGGGAAGAAAATTGCTCTGCGGGGGGGGGTGACACGGAAGCCCATTTTCCCAACCCCCCTCCCCCTCCCTCCTTGGCCGCCGTGACGGGAGGGGGGTTCAGGTCGGGGGTGCCCGACCTGCCGTGCCGGGGGGGGGGGTCAACCCAACATCTGTGGCTCAAAATGATACCCACGTCGCGCTGATCATTTTGACTACTCAAATGTGGGGGGGGAAATTATTGGTGGAAAAAACCTTTTCGGGCCAAAATTTGTGTTCCTGCGCCTTTGGCGCCAACATCCGTTCTTACACAAAACAAAGGGCCTGACACGGAACCCCGTTTCTCCAACCCCCCCCCCCCTCCTTCGGCGGGCGTCCATGTCACCCCCCCCCCCCCCCCGCAGAGCAATTTTCAGGTCGCCAAACGCCATACACGCGTGCCCCTGCGGAGCGCAGTGCCCGGTCCTCTCGCACTGCACCCAGGCGGTCCCACCCCGTGCGCCTACGACAGCGAAGGCAAGCAGCTCCACCAGAACCGGTGCCCGCAGCCCCGTGGCAAGGCACGGACGCCGCGGCGTCGCGCGTGCGAGTGCCGGAGGCGGAGGGCGCGCGGAGAACCCCCCCGAGGGGGCCTTTCCCGGGTCGCTTCCGTGGGGTCTGCGGGGGGCCCCTGGGGAATGTCGACCGAGCGCAATGTGCGCACCGCCAACACAAAATCGTGCGTCTGTCGGCTCTTCCGGATGATGTTGCGCCACGGCACGCGGCTTGCGCAGAAAGCGCACGCGCTGCACAATCACAGGCACGGGCGACCTCCGCGGAGCCAAAAGGGCCCGTCCGCACAAGAACGGGCGCACGTCGACACTCTGAACAGGGCCCCCCGCAGCCCTGGGCTCCCGTGGACCCTGGGGCCACAGCCTCCAGCACGAGGCTGGACGCCGCGGGCCCTCCACGACCAGGACCAGCCCCATCGCCAAAAATGCTTTCGAAGGGACTGGGCCCCAGAATGGCCCCCAGAAGAGGTTAGACGGGCGGTTGGAGGAGGTTGCCGAAGGGGTTGGGGGGGGTAACTGTCGGTTACAAATGCCATTGAAGCCGGCCCTTGGCGTCAGGGAGACAGTGGCTGGGCATAGGCTGGGCGCCCTCGAGGAGGGGAGGTGGGGGGTACCTCCCGCCTCAAACAAATCCCTGCGCATCGCCCATGGTACGAGCGACCAACTGACAGTCCCCGACAATGCTACCACCCACAGACCACTGGCCATGCGCGCGCGCACACACACACACACACACACACACACACACACACACACACACACACACACACACACACACACACACACACACACACACGCACACACACACACACGCACGATCGGACATGGAACAACGCCACCCGCCACCCGCCACCTTGACCCCAATGACTCTTTGTGCTCACATAAGCGTTGATCCCAAAAAGGCAATTGTTTGGCGAGGCCCATGCAACACCCAATTTTCGCCACGGAGCTGTGAAACATGTGTGAGAAAGAGACTTCATGGGGGCGTTTCTGCACAGCGCGCGCACGGCGCCCAGTAGTCAGTTGGCGTTCCCGCGACCACCCCTGAAAACCCCACACCACCGGGGGAGCTACGTCCACGAGGCAAGAGCAGCGGATTCAGGCAGCAATCTGGCATTTGTAGTGTGACATATCTTTTGTTTTAATTCCTTATCCGCGTTTTTGGGGCTGAGTAAAGATCCGAGCAGTCCTGTGCGTGGGAATACAGTAGTTACCGCGGTCCCCTTGGCCCTGGAGGAAAACGGGTCCAAAATAGCCTACTTGTCGCACAGGGCGGGCACAGCGCGCGGTGCGCCCCCCATTGATATTGTGGCGCTTTGGTTCAAAGCACGGCCGATGTCGTCCGATCACAAACCCGTGGACAGTGCACACGGGGACGTGACGATCGCGAAGGGCGTGAAGTGGCGCATGGGGCTGGCGCTCGTGCTGAACGGGGGTGGGGGTGTCCGAAAACCCGGCCGCAATGCGATAGAACGTGGCCGAGCAGGCGTTCGACAGACTGCACCCGTTCCCGGTGCTGTGCGGCGCACCCAACCGCTTCAGCCGGAGACAGTAGCTGGGCATAGGCTGGGCGCCCTCGAGGAGGGGAGGGCGGGGGTACCTCCCGCCTCAAACATATCCCTGCGCATCGCCCATGGTGCGAGCGACCACCTGACAGTCCCCGACAATGCTACCACCCACAGACCACTGGCCATGCACGCGCGCGCGCACACACACACACACACACACACACACACACACACACACACACACACACACACACACACACACACACACACACACACACACACACACACACACACACACACACACACACACACACACACACACACACACACACACGATTGAAGCGAGACGAACAGGCAGACAGACAGAGCACTGCACTGGTCGCTAACGAATCTCGTCAGGCCGTAAGAAAGTAGAAGAAGGTGTGGAAGAGCATGCGACTAGCCGCCTTTCTGCAGTACAGCAGGTACACGGTCAGAAGGCACCAACGGGTGGGGCGGTCCACTTGTCGTGTCCACCCCTGCATGCAGGAAAACAAGGTCATGCCAAGGCCTGTGCCCCAGGAAGTCCCTTACCCCGGCCTGCCCCGTCAGTCCCCGCTCCGCTGTTCCCCTGTACCATCGGGACGATTCGGGAATTGGTAACCTGCAAGTAACCAGTAACACACACACACACAACACTATCGGACATGGAACGGCACCGACCAGAGGTCGCTGCAGGCAACACCCCCCCCCTCCCTACCCTCAACCATCGCGTGGTCCCTCGTCCCCCGGGGGCCCAACATCGTCGCCGACGAGGCAGTGGCCGGCGCTGCGATTGCACAGGGCCTCCCCCTCCGGCGGCGCTGCCATGTGCCGGTCGTCGCGTTTGCGAAGGACGGGAATGGCCCCCATCAAGCGCTTCATGAAGGGCTGGTCCGCGCGTTTCTTGAGCCCTTCGAACTCGCCTGAAGTTGTGGACGAAGGGCAACACGGGGCGCACCATGGGCACGAGGACGCTCACCTGCCAGAGCTCAGGCAGCGAACATAGAGACACAAGTGCGAGAATACACATACACACTCTTGTGGTATACCGTGGCGTTGTGTGTGTGTGTGTGTGTGTGTGTGTGTGTGTGTGTGTGTGTGTGTGTGTGCCAAGGTAACAATTCCAATCATGCTCAAACTGCGAGGTTCAACAATGTTGTGTGTGTGTGTGTGTGTACTGTGTGTGTGTGTGTGTGTGTGTGATGTGTGTGTGTGTTTTTACTGTGTGTGTGTGTGTGTGTGTGTGTGTGTGTACTGTGTGTGTGTGTGTGTGTGTTTGTACTGTCTGTGTGTGTGTGTGTGTGTGTGTGTGTGTGTGTGTGTGTGTGTGTGTCACGGTCCATCACAAAGCTAGGTCATTGTTCGTCAACCACTAGATGGGGCACCGGTGGAGTACTAGAAAGGATGACAATACAGGTTGCTGGCACCAACTGCTACCTGCCGCTGGGTGGACGGTGCATAGGGTATGCCGGGTCCTGAGTCTGTGTGTCATTGTTACCTGACCGGGTGCTAAGGTGCCATCCCCGTGAAGCCCATGGCAGGCAGCACACCACTTTGCCAACGGACTATGCTTGCGGTTGGGTCCACACCAATATGGAGGGCACCATACAGGGATTCTACTATTTCCGTGATTGGCCTCAAAAAACCCTTCCGTGATTTCCCGTGATTTTCCGTGATTTTCCGTGATTTTCCGTGGTATTTCCGTGATATTTCCGGGATTTTCTGTGGTGTTTCCGTGGTACAAAAATGTTCCTTATGCATCCGCTTTGCCTCACCTGGACACCCACAAGAGACGAAACAAAGCACAAGACATTTGGGGGCGGTCCACTGCCATTTTGCGAACCGTTCTTCAACATCACCATTGCAAAACATGGTGACGCAGGCCTCACGCAGGTCCTTGCCCATGCGCTGCCTGTTTTTAACATCAACCAGTCCAGCCAGACTAAATGACCGCTCGATTGCCGCGCCTATGACAGGGTACCACAAATATGGAGCCACGGCCTCCCGCAAAACCGGAGGTCTTGACTGCCAAAATTTGATAACATCCTTGCTATTGTGTGAGGTCCCCGGTTTTGTAATACCTTTTTCCATTCGTTCCACTTGTCGCTGGTGCTCTGCGCTGTACTTCACATGTTTCGAAGCTGTTGACTTCTCCTTGTGATCAATATGTTGCCCACACGGGATACACCACATCTCGTCACCCCGGGCTTCCATAATACCTGGAAATTGCTGCGCCCTCACACGTGCTGACATTTTCGACCCCCGCTGCCAGACCTTTCGTTTCTTTGCAGCAGGAGTGCCATTTTCATCAGAAGAAGACATGTCACAACTGAAAACACACAAAGAAATACACATTCTAACACTTAGCAACCAGGAACAACAATAGCAAACAATAGGAACTTTCATTTCCGTTTCCGTGATTTTCCGTGATTTTCCGTGGCGACCAGGAACAACAATAGCAAACAATAGGAACTTCAATTTCCGTTTCCGTGATTTTCCGTGATTTTCCGTGATTTCCGTGATTTTCAACGGTGGCTGATTTCCGTGATTTTCCGTGATTTTCCTGCCACGGAAATACTAGAATCCCTGCACCATACTGGTTACAGCGTGTCACAGGTGTGCTACGTGCATAGTACTGCTCGTGCCTCTGTGCTATGTGTACTTGTGCTATGTGTACTGAGCGACCGGACCATTAGTGCAGTGACCGTCACGTCCCCGTGTGCACTGTCACGGGTTTGTGATCGGACGACATCGGCCGTGCTTTGAACCAAAGCGCCACAATATCAATGGGGGGCGCACCGCGCGCTGTGCCCGCCCTGTGCGACAAGTAGGCTATTTTGGACCCGTTTTCCTCCAGGGCCAAGGGGACCGCGGTAACTACTGTATTCCCACGCACAGGACTGCTCGGATCTTTACTCAGCCCCAAAAACGCGGATAAGGAATTAAAACAAAAGAGATGTCACACTACAAATGCCAGATTGCTGCCTGAATCCGCTGCTCTTGCCCTGTGGACGTAGCTCCCCCGCTGGTGGGGAGGTGCTCGCTGATGGAGACAGATGACTTGGCTGAACCCAGTTTGTTGTGAGCCCAGAGCGCCAGTCACTGAATGTGTCCTGTCTGTGTGGTGCGTGTGTTAGTGTCTGATCCTGGCTTGCTCTGCAGTTTGCGCTGCAGGACCTGAAGATTGCTGTGGCAGATACTCCAAGTGTACACCCACTGTTTGTATTGTACACACACACACACACACACACACACACACACACACATACACACACACACACACACACACACACACACACACACACACACACACACACACACACACACACACAATGCAAGCAGAAGCACAAACAGACAGACGGACAGACCAACAGGCAAAACCACAGAGACAAACAAATAGACAGACGGACAGACGAATAGATGGACTGACAGGCAGGCAGATCGACAACTGAGCAAATACCCCGTCGACGCTATTGCGGCCCAGCTGTTGTCTCTACATCATGTAGCCAGATCACCAAGGGTCTCAGGGCGAGCCCACCTCCACACACATCGGCCTTGGTGTGGGTGGCACCCAAGTGGCCCACAGGCCTCGGTGCCACCGCTGCGCGATATCCCGGGGTCTCAAAGGCCCAAGGGCTGACTGGTGCACTGGCGAGTCAGGGGCCCACTGGGAGATACATCTTCGCATACCGGGTGTCCAGCTGGGCCTTTGAGGGTACGTTTGCCTGGCTCGCGCCCCGCATCCAAATGAATGTTCCTGTTCCGGCCATGGGCCAGGTACGCGGGCGCACCCCTTGCGGACCTGACGGCAGGTCCCTTCGGGCATGCGGTCGGCGTTGGGGTTGGGGTGTGGGGGGCTGTGGGGGGCTGTGGGGGGCGTCCCTGCTCCGCACCAGGGGCCTGAGCGACCCAGGCGACGAGCGTGTCCGGATCGCCGCACTCGACAGTCCCCCCCGCCCCGTAACGCCTCCCCACCGTCCCTCCTCCGTTGGGGTGTGCAGTGCTTTACCCCCAAACATCACCCCTTCCTCTAGCCCAGGAACCCTAAGCACAAGCACATTGTATGACTGTTGGCGATCAATTGAATTCCCTTTTGTTCGCCCAACAAATGGGTCGATCACATGCACCCTCCCCTTGTAGGCCCCATCATGGCCACCCACCTCGGAATCAAGGAATCCCCCTCTTCTGCGTGACGGACCACTCAAGTGGCCACACCGAAGAGTGGGAGTCGCTAACCCCAACTCGAGGGGCCGCACCAAAGCGTGGGAAACTTAGCCTGGCGCATGCCCGGCGCGCCAACGTACTCTCTTTGCAATGACAGTGTATAGCCCTCCTCATGTCATCGTAGACCCTTCCCTGTTCCCTTCTCTTCACTTTGCATGCCTAGACTGAGGTATCCTTGTGCCTGGCCGACAGCACCAGTGAGGTAAGGGAACCCCCCCCCCCCCTTTACGTTGGAGATATGGGGGGTATGGCGAGGTCCTTTGCAGAAAGCTTCCACAAAAATGATGGCTTGGACCTCGGTCCGAATCGATGCATAGTGGCCACAACAGGCCGACCAAGTTCTGAACCCCCCCCCCCCCCATTGCTGGAGTCGGCAAACCCCGCGTGGACTCAGGGTGTGCATCTGGATGCCCCTGGTCAAAGGCACGGGCAACAGCCCGTCTCCGGGACGGCCGACCCCCGGAGTAGTCGAACAGGACAAGTCATCCGGGGGCTCCGTTGACACAACCAAAACACGTTCGGGCCCACAGAGGGTCAGAATGAGCAGTGGCGAGAGGCCAATAGGCGCCGCCAAAGGCAAACAATCAGATACCGAGGCCTTGTGCCAACCCCCCCCCCCTCCCCCCGTGTGGACCCTCTGCTCACGCCGCGGGTTTGGGGGTCCAGAAATGAACTGGACACCCCCCCCCCGCCCCGGACAAGTCATCCGGGGGCTCTGTTGACACAACCAAAACACGTTCGGGCCCACAGAGGGTCAGAATGAGCAGTGGCGAGAGGCCAATAGGCGCCGCCAAAGGCAAACAATCAGATGCCGAGGCCTTGTGCCAACCACCCCCTCCCCCGCCAACCCCCCCCCCCCCCCCTACAGAGGTCCCCAGGGGGGGGTTGGGCGAGGGGTCCAAATCGAAACATTCATTGGTGGATGATTGTGTCTCCGTCCTGTGCAGTCTCTCCGCATATGCCCTGCGCGGCCCTTCTATGCTAGGTTGGGCACATCCCCGTCCGTGCAGCTGCACCCGAACAGAGGATGGCAGGGGGGGGGGGGGTGACGGGACCCACCCACCCCTGAATCAAGGGCCTTGCCCGGCCCAATCTGTCGCCTTCCGAGGGCGTACTGACGGAACAGCCCGGCCCGGTGCAACCGGCATAGATCACGAACCCGCCGCCGGAACCGACAAAACCTCCGAAACGGCCCCACGGAACCGACACAACCTCCGGTTTTTTGACGGCTTTTTTGCCTGTGTTCGTGCTCGGTATGGTGTCTGTGGGACTGATACCATTCCTCTGCGGGACCAGACACCGGCACACACAGACCCACAGGCGCGCGCATCCCGTGACCCGCCCCACACCCACGCGCAGCGCACGTGCACAGACACGCGGGTCGCCCGCACCCACGCAACCACCGGACGAATACCCGCCGCCAGCGGCTGCTTGTCCGGGACCAGGAACACCTCCAGCGGGTTCTTTTTGGGGGGCGTGCCGGTGCGCGGGGGCGTCCTGCTTTTGGCGGCCGCGGCGTTGGGAAGGGGGCACGTGGTCACGGGCTTGCGAAAGGCGGATGAGACGGGGATGGGTGGGCCCGAATGAGGGCGGCAGGAGGCGTGCTGCAGAGGAGTGGGTCACGCGCGGAGGATGTGCGGGAAGACGGAGGCAGTGCACGGGATGGGGTCAGGCCTTTGCTTAGTGATACTGGGGGGGGGGGGTCAAATTGGCCCCCCGGGATTTTGGCTGACCCACCCCCCCACCCACCCACCCACATCAGAAAATTTTTGCTCAGGAAAAAAATGAAATTTATCAAAGGGGCCCGAACTTGGAGGTCGATTCTCGGTACGCAAACTTTTTTTTGGCCTCTGCCCCCCCCCCCCCCCCCCCGGTATAGTATCAACCAGCCACTAAGCAAAGGCCTGGATGGGATGCGTGGGGCAGATGCACAGCTCCAAAAGTACACCAGCGCAAGGGAACAACTAGTTGATGGGGGGGGAGGGGGAGAGCCCAGGGATGCATTGGAATGGGGGGGGGGGGGGTCCCCCCCCCCTCCAGGGCGCCCAGTCAACGCCCAGCCCCTGTCTCCCTGACAGCAAGGGTCAGTTTCAATGGCTTTTATAACCGACAGTAACCGCCCCCAACCGCTTCGGCAACCCCCTCCAACCGCCTGTCAACCCGCCTCTGGGGCCGCCTCTGAGGTCCCTTCCCGTCGAATGCATCCCTGGCTGAGCCCCACTTTCCGGACCCCCCCCCCCCGGCCGAGGGATACAGATGTTGCTGTGCCTTTACGCCGCAAGGCACAGGCTGCAAGCGACAGTCAGAACAAAAGGCTCTGCGGCGACATTGCCGGCGGCGCCTTTCGCAGTGACAACAGAAGTTACCCTGAAATGGTGTTCCCGGGGGCTCGTTCAGCCGGGTCTCACGGGTCGAGGGCGGCAAGGCCCCGCCACGGCTCTCAGGTAGCTGGCTGTGAGGCGGACCGGCTTGCGCACTGCCTAAGCCCCCAAGCCCCAGAGCACCCCAAACCTGGGGGGAGGGGTGCCATGAGGCTGAATAGGTGTGTGTGTGGGGGGGGGGGGGGGGGGGGGGCTTGCTTGAGCGGGGGGGGGGGAGGGGGTCCAGGGGGAGGGGTGCCATAAGGCTGAATAGGTGTGTGGGGGGGGGGGGGGGCGTAGAGATTCTCTCGGCCTCCTTCCTCCCAGAACAATAGGCCTTGCGCAGGTAACTGGTCAGGGGTGCACTGGCTGCGGGCCCTGGGGCGTGTGGGTATTGGTACGCTGGCTGGGGCGCCCTTCAACCCGCGGAACCAGAAACTGCACGTCTGCCCGGATCGCTCGCCGTGATGCCACAGACTCAGACCAAATAGCATCATCAGGGCGCCCCCCACGAAGGAATGCTGAGCTATTGCACATGTGCACAAGAGGCAGGCAGTACAAAGCGCAGAAAGAAATTTGGCTCGTCAGTGGCCTACAAGACCATAGATACCTTTCTGTCAAAAAGTGAGACACGAAGATGCCAGTGGGTGGGCCACTGAGCAGGCAAAGTTCAGCAAAGGTGCAGCGGTACGTCTCTGACCACCGCCATGCAGCAATCACTGGATCTTACTATCAATTAACTACTGAGTTCACAGATGGTTGCAAAGACAGGCCCCCTCCCCCCCGGTGAACGGCAGGGCCCGGCAGGTTCTGCATCCCCCCAGGCCCCTCACCCACCCGCCAGCTTCCGACCGGCCGGCAGGCCTCCCGGCGGTGACCCGGTGCGCCGCCGCCACCGCCGGGATCTGCGGCGCTTCCCCCCGGGCGGCGTGAACAGCCGGCCCAACCCACGGGTTCGGTGCCATGGAGCTTGGCTACTCATGATCTTGCCGATGGGTCAGAACTCTTAACCGGCACGGGTCTGGCGGCGCTGAAGGAGGCGCGGCCGAGTGGATGTCCATGGGCAATATGGCGGGGTCGGTCCCGCCATCGCCTGCTGCTGCTGCTGCTGCTGCTGTCATTGGTTGTAGCTGGAAGCAACACCCCCCCACTCCACTTGAATCTCATGGACAGCAGACAATAATTCCACCACAGAGCGTGGGAAAATCTGTCACGTGATTGTTCCCCCGTACAACAGCAACAGCAACAGCAGCGCCGTGGCGATTGGCGGTTGGCGGTTGGCGGCGGTTGGTGGTTGGTGGTTGGTGGCGGTTGGCAGTGGTTGGCGGTTGGCGGTTGGTCGCCGCTGGCGGTTGGCGGTTGGTGGCGGTTGGCGGTTGGTGGCGGTTGGTGGTTGGCGGTTGGCGGTCACTTGGGATGGTCCTTAAGGGCGGTCCATAACAAAAAAAAAACTGGTTCCTAAAGGGACCCCCCCTGACCAACAACCTCCACAGCCACAGTCAATATCAGCAACAGCAGCCGCAATCACAGCGAACGCCACAGCAACACGAACTGCTGCTGCTGCTGCTGCTGCTGCTGCTGTTACAGACGTGGCTGCCGTCTGTTGGCCTTCCCGACGCTGGCCCCTTCGCGCACGCCTCTGCCCCTCCCCTTCTCGCAGCACCTGGTCGTGCTGGTGCGTGTGTTCCAGCCCTGCGCCTCGTCGACACTCTGGCGATGGAGCCCGGCAGCTGCTTCCCGCACGGCTCGTCGCCTCAGAGCCATTCCTGCAGTTGGCACCCCCAACACCCGCAGCCCGCATAGTGCCGTGCCTCTCAGGGCTAGGCCCCGCAGGGGAAGCGCTGTAGCCACTGCGCTGGAACAGGGACGGTGCACTGGACGATGCTCTCGGCCCCGGCTGTGCTCCGACGGCGCTTGATTTAGAAGCAGCGGAGTGGGAGAGCGGCGGTGGCGCCCATTGCTGGGCCGCGGGCTTTGGGGGGCGTGGAGCAGGGCTCTGGCCGATGGCGGTGATATCAGCGCTGCTTTTGGTGCCTGCAGTAGACAAAGCCGAGTGCCCAGCCCCACACCGAGACGGCCGTGCGCCAAGGAGATGGGGAGACAGCAGCACGAGGGAGCAGGGAAGCAAAGGGGGCCAGTGGTGGAGCACCAGATGGGGCTGACTGCGACATGAGGTGTTCTGTTGGTGGTGCCCGGTGCTTGGCTGCCCCGTGCCCCTATGGGGCTGATGGTAGTCCCACGCTGTACAACATGACCACAAGGAAAGCCCCGCAGTCAACACAAGACACTTCTGGTGACGTTGCATGTACAAAGAACAAGGGCCAGCAGCCGAACAAAGGGCACCAAAGGGCACATGAGGAGGAGACCCCAGCAACCTCCAGCACAACTTCCAGCACAACCTCCAGCACAACCTCCAGCCCAACCTCCAGCACAACTTCCAGTACTACCTCCAGCACAACCTCCAGCACAACCTCCAGCACAACCTCCAGTACAACCTCCAGCACACCTCCAGTACAACCTCCAGCACAACCTCCAGTACAACCTCCAGCACAACCTCCAGCACAACCTCCAGTACAACCTCTAGCACAACCTCCAGCACAACCTCCAGCACAACCTCCAGTACAACCTCCAGCACAACCTCCAGCACAACCTCCAGTACAACCCCCAGTACAACTTCCAGTACTACCTCCAGTACAACCTCCAGCACAACCTCCAGTACAACCTCCAGCACAACCTCCAGCACAACCTCCAGCACAACCTCCAGCACAACCTCCAGTACAACCTCCAGCACAACTTCCAGTACTACCTCCAGTACAACCTCCAGCACAACCTCCAGTACAACCTCCAGCAGCCTGCAGTAACCACCAGTAGCCTCCGGTAGCCTGTTACACTCCACTATGAAAGGGTCGGGTCAAAGGGTGAGAGAGCCTAGCCTTGAGCCCTGCTATTCCCTCTGTGTGCTGGTGAGGGAGGTGGCTGGGTTCTCCTGCATTGCTATTGACGTGGGTTGGCACCAGGTGTGCCCATAATGCTCCTTGGCTTGAATACAATTGTTTGTAGGCACCCTGCGCCCTTCTTTGGCACTGAACCGGCCACTCCCCTATATGAGGGAATCAGCCCTTGGCCCTGTTACTGCTGCGCACTGCCGTTGCCCTTCCGAATGCATGTGCCGTGGAGGGCGAAGTGGTGTACCATTGGTGCAACCAAGGCTGCTCCGACTCCGTTGGCCTCTACGCCCTAGCTGCGTGCACCAACGCCGACATCGATGCCACACTAGCAGCTGCTTGTAGAGCTACAGCTGCAACATGCCCAAGCCAAGTGATCCAGCTGTTGCACTGTCATGTCACACAGCCACAGCTCTGGGGGCCACCCACCGACCAACAATAAAGAGGGTATCCCCACCCCCTGCCCCTGCCCCTGCCCCTGCCCCTGCCCCTGCTAGAGGGAGTCTGCCCCCGCCCCCCACTCCCCCCGAAATCGCTGCAAAACGTCTTTAAGGCCCGAAGTGTGCAAGTCAGCCGCACGATCTCGCTGGAGCATCCGAGTGGACCAATGGATTGACAGTGTTGTCAGAATCAAAAAGAAAATCATTCTTTCGCCTTTTTCATGATTGATAATCTGTTTGAGAACTTCATAGGGTGCCGAGTCAATCTGCGTAAGACAACCACCTATAGACCCAAAAACCGGCAACCCCCAATTTCCATCAACATGGCAACCATAATCCTTGCATCTTGCATGATTGTTCACCATCCCTAGATAGGTATCAGCCTAGAGTGCTCTACTTGGCCCAAGGCTCATGCCCCGTTTGGCACTGGTTAAGCAAATCCAAGTTTGCGAGCCTGCGGCTAGAAAACCGAAAATACACGGTTGAAAACCAGCGATTGGCGCTCTGCGCCCACTGCAACTTTGGTTCATCCACGTCATCCCTCTCTCTCTCCACACACACACACACACACACACACACACACACACACACACACACACACACACACACACACACACACACACACACACACACACACACACACACACATACACGCACACGCACGCACGCACGCACGCACGCACGCACGCACGCACGCACGCACGCACGCACGCACGCACGCACGCACGCACGCACACACACACACACACACACACACACACACACACACACACACACACACACACACACACACACACACGCGCGCGCGCGCGCGCGCGCGCGCATACAAATGCATACCGAATGACGTTGTTACGTCTGACAAAGTCCCGAGTGCAGTCGCAAAGGATGTGTCACTTCCTGCACGGCAGAGTATGCGAAACCAGGAGCTGGCGCGTGTGTGGGGGGGGGGGGGGGGCATGAGCCTGGGAAGATGCCCATATTTTGCATGCAAGGTGGCACGAAGCTGTGATGAGGGGCCTGCTGGGTACGGGACTTAAGATGGCGCTGCGATAAGGCATCTGTTTGATAAAAGACCAATAGATATCAATCCAAAGAAATCCCCAGACAAGAAAAATGGTGAAAGGCCCAGTGACTTCCTTGCTAGCGACGCGAAAATGCCAGAAAACTGCCATGATCCCGAAGCTGGCGAAAGAAAATGCGAGGCAGCTGAACCGAGGCTCTTGTCGCAAGGAAAGGCAAGAAAAAGCCCCTGACAAGTTTCCAGCCAAGAGGATCTGTTCTAAGCTTCATGCCACACCCCCATATCTCGTCTTCAATGATGTGAAAAAAAGCAGAACCCTCAACCTCGGCTGCACACACAGTGAGCGCAGTACATTGCCCACACGGTTCGCTCTGCATTGGAGTAGCTTTGCTGTGCCGAAACGCAGCGTTGTGCGCAGGTGGCGGCGCGGGGCTGGGGGCAGCCGCGACAGCGGCTGGAGGGGTGGAGGGCAGTGAATGGGGGCGCAAGCACTCGGGGGCAACGGCACGGGGGTGTGATGAGGCCCCTCCAGGGGACGTGGTGATGGTCCAGGCACCAGGTTCGACGCATTCCCCACAGCTATTTGTCCCAACCCTGACTAGGACTGCAATATTGGAACCCAGCCGGTGGGGAAACCACGTGGATGTTGGTGCAGTATCGCAGTCAGGCAGGCTGGAAATTCATGGCAAAATTCAAACTAACTAAACTTAATTCCTAAAAAAATTAAGAGCATACCACAAAGAACCTAAATAAACCCGAAGACTTAAAAAATCTGTCGGACAAGCAGATTCACAATGCTTACAACCAATGCAATCTTCTGTCCTAGGAGCCGAAGCAATTTGACCTGCCTTACAACCATTCCACGGTTCCATCTCTAAAAGTTGAGTAAAAGCAAAAAACTTCCTTTCCTCTGAAATCTATACATGCCAACCAAAAGCATACAGCTTAAATTGTATGTGCTGCTCTCCTGACGTGAGAGGTCTGAGCATCTCGTTTGGCCGTACAAGGTGGGGGGGAGTCCTGCGGCTCCTTGGCGGGGCGGCCACATGGCAACCGACGTGCTCTTGCAGGTGGGTGCGTAGGGCGGGCTGCAAATCCGCTTGCAGGTGGCCTACCAGGTGGATGGCCATGTATATGGGGCCCATCAGGTGCCCTGGACACTCATGGGTGAGGCGTCCTGCCGGGCAGTAGGACGAGGCCGCTGCCGCCAGTGCGATCCACAGCTCTGGCGGCAAGGTTCCCACTATGGTCACCAAGGGGTCCAGTGACTCTTTTGGCTCCGTTTGCCCACCCCCCCCCCCGTCGGCCCTGACCGCCGAGGACTTTGCTGCTTTCGGGCCGGCCTGGACCGCCTGCAAAGTCGCGGTCTTGGGATGTCCCATTCTGACCCCCAGGAGGGGCTTGTGACAGGCAGGGATGCATTGGAAGGGGCGGAGCCCCCCCCCCCCCCATCCAGGGCGCCCAGCCTATGCCCAGCCACTGTCTCCCTGACGGGAAGTGCCAGCTTCAATGGGGTTTGTAACCGACAGTAACCGTCCTCATTCGCTTTGGCAACCTCCTCCAACCGCCTGTCAAACCGCTTCTGGGGCCGCCTCTGAGGTCCCTTCCCTTCTAATGCATCCCTGGTGACAGGTTTGAGTGACCGTTTCATGACAAGAGGAGTACAGAAAACCCATTGCAAACACTCGTTGGCAGGGAGGATGGCACAACGATGGAATGCAGCAAGGACGTGGGCCCCCCTGGCGACGGCGCCGTTCCATAGACAGAGGGAGGGCTGGTGGCACACATGCCGAGGCGCACTCCGGCGCAAGCAGGCGGCATACCCGTTCCCAGCCCCGCCGACTTCGGCGTATGCGCAGCCGGAGGCCCCGGGCCAATGGACGATGTGTTCTCCGACATTGTGTTCTCGCCTCCCGTCGACACGGACGACTCTTTGTATGACTCTGCACAGCAGCACCGCGGGACATTTGTAGCCGTACCCCGACGCTGTTGCGGGGGCGGCTGGACAGGGGGAAGGCAAGACTGTGCACTCTGGCTCCGGGGGAGGGGCTACTGGTGCCACGCAGGGGGGCTGCCCCAGAGTTTAGAGTTTGGCGCTTGGGGTTGGGGCGGAGGAGGGGCGCTGAGCTGGGCAGCGGTGCGCCTTGGGGATGGATGGCAACAGACGAGACCCGTTGGTGCAAAAAAACGGAGACGGCCACTCGTTTCCTTCAAATGCTTACCCCCCTGTGTGACATTCCGTCGGGTTGTTGCTCCTTTACGGGGCCCTGGACGGTCATCCGTTCTTCCCTTCGCATGTTGCGTTGGGTCGCTGCTTTCTGTCGGCCGCTGCGGCCGGTGCTCCCGCTGGTGCCGTTTCCGCGTTCGCGGAGCCCAGTAGTTGGTGTGTTGGGACTGTGCTGAATGTGGCATGGTGTGCTGTTTGCGTGTCAGCGCCCCCCCCCCCCCCCTTGTATAAGCTACGCCAAAGTCCCAAATTAATACGGTCCCTACGCCTACTGTAGCTTGAACACGGGCGTAGCTTGCGCACATACAACTACTGACACCGGGCGCCCAGGTTCAAGAAGAGAGGATTGCATGGTGAGCTAGTGCAAGCAAGGGGAATATAATGCACAAGGATACCAAAAATCAGAGCTATGTGGGTTTAAGTGGGCAAACACTCACAACAAATGTGTCCATGACTCTATGTGACTCGCAAATTCGTCACGAAACACATGTCTTATGTGGCTGCACTATGTTTGGTACCGAATTAAAATTAGGTCCCAAATTAATACGGTCCCTACGCCTACTGTAGCTTGGACAAGGGCGTAGCTTATACAAGGGGGGGGGGGACTTTCGAGCGCAGACCGGGC
This sequence comes from Eutreptiella sp. 'Long Island Sound 2002', assembly GCA_964036045.1. Lineage (NCBI taxonomy): Eukaryota > Euglenozoa > Euglenophyceae > Eutreptiales > Eutreptiaceae > Eutreptiella > Eutreptiella sp. 'Long Island Sound 2002'. The sequence continues at coordinate 187,629,386 of OZ038379.1, read as the reverse complement.
GGGAACCTTTGCGAGGTGATCCTTACACGTAGCTGCACAAATGCAAATCCTCAGGACCATCAGGGCACTGCCCGTGTGGTGCACGTACCGAAGCTGCCAGAACCACATGTGCAAGGCCAAGCAAGAAAACAGGCATCGTCTTCAGGGAGAACTCCAAAGGGAAATCCAAAAACAGGGGATTTCCGGGCTGACTTGTGCCCAGTATGCACTGTACGGCACGCCCCCTGTGTGACATTCCGTCGGGTTGTTGTTCCTTTACGGGGCCCTGGACAGTCACCCGTTCTTCCCTTCGCATATTGCGTCGGGTCGCTGCGTTCTGTCGGCCGCTGCGGCCGGTGCTCTTGCTGGTGTCGTTTCCGCGTTCGCGGAGCCCAGTAGTTGGTGTGCTGGGGCTGTGCTGAATGTGGCATGGTGTGCCGTTTGCGCGTCAGTGGCGCCCAATAGTTGGCGTATTGAGGATGGCTGGTTGTTGCCGGGGTCGTTTGACTGTTTTTGCTGTCCACGCGCCTCCGTCCACAGGCCGTCCATAGCCTGCCTCGCTGTGTTTCCGTGTGCGTGAGGCCCAGGTGCCCTGTTCCTCAACGCGTTGTCCCGGCCGTCCACCATATGTCCTTTTCCCCCTCACGGCTGGTCTGCCCCTGATGGGCTCCCGCTCCTGTTGCGCAAACAGCCCATTTGGGCTGTCCCCCCCACCCTGATGGCCTGGGGCATGCTTCCAGGAGGGGCAACGCACTCCGTCACTGGACACTGAAGTGGTGGCTCTCATTCCCCGCCTCTTAGCATTGGTGAAGGTCCTAGGAACTTGCTCGGCACTGCCTTGTGCCACCCCCCAGTAGCACGCAGCGGTACCACTGCCCTGTCCACAGGACACGTGGCCAAACTGGGTGTTGGTGCAGCAAAATGGCCAAACTGAGTGCTGGTACCCAATCGTGTTCACACCATATCCCATTCGACACTGTCGGCTCGTAGCGCGACTTCTGGTGGGTTTCTGTTTTTCCTACTTTGAGGGTAAACTCCACGAGGACCCGTCCTTGGGGGTGGGGGGGGCTTTCAGCTTGCAATGGGTGTAGCAGGGGGCAGCTGTGACAGGGGAAGTGAGTGTAGCAGGGGCATACAAAGGTTAGGGGGCACATGCTGAGCAGGGCAGAGGCCCAGAACGCGGCGCAGCTTGGTCCCACGTGCAGCACCAACCCTGCAAACCTGACATGCACAACGCGTCATCGGACACGTCCTCCAGATATGAGCACCGCCCCCGGGACAGGCCAGGCGGACCAGGCTCTTGGTACCCGGGCTCTCCCGGCAGGCGCCCTCTCTTGTCCATAAGATCAAAGTCGTTATCACTGAGCTCATGGGCCCTGCGCAAACCGCTGAGTGTGGGGCCCTCCCGGCGGCCCGCAGGAAGACCACAAGCAGAACTCTTCATGCGACCACCTGCAGAGAACACGGGGCTCTCCTACCTCAACCGCCTCCTTCCCACAGCCCCCCTACCTCAACCGCCTCCTTCCCATAGCCCCCCTACCTCAACCGCCTCCTTCCCACAGCCCCCCTACCTCAACCGCCTCCTTCCCATAGCCCCCCTACCTCAACCGCCTCCTTCCCACAGCCCCCCTACCTCAACCGCCTCCTTCCCACAGCCCCCCTACCTCAACCGCCTCCTTCCCACAGCCCCGTGACCTCAACCGCCTCCTTCCCACAGCCCCCCTACCTCCTTCCCATAGCCCCCCTACCTCCTTCCCATAGCCCCCCTACCTCCTTCCCATAGCCCCCCTACCTCAACCGCCTCCTTCCCATAGCCCCCCTACCTCAACCGCCTCCTTCCCACAGCCCCGTGACCTCAACCGCCTCCTTCCCACAGCCCCCCTACCTCCTTCCCATAGCCCCCCTACCTCCTTCCCATAGCCCCCCTACCTCAACCGCCTCCTTCCCACAGCCCCCCTACCTCAACCGCCTCCTTCCCACAGCCCCCCTACCTCAACCGCCTCCTTCCCATAGCCCCCCTACCTCAACCGCCTCCTTCCCACAGCCCCCCTACCTCAACCGCCTCCTTCCCACAGCCCCCCTACCTCTACCGCCTCCTTCCCACAGCCCCCCTACCTCTACCGCCTCCTTCCCACAGCCCCCCTACCTCTACCGCCTCCTTCCCACAGCCCCCCTACCTCTACCGCCTCCTTCCCACAGTCCCCCTACCTCGGCCGCCTCCTTCCCATAGCCCCCCTACCTCAACCGCCTCCTTCCCATAGCCCCCCTACCTCAACCGCCTCCTTCCCACAGCCCCGTGACCTCAACCGCCTCCTTCCCACAGCCCCCCTACCTCCTTCCCATAGCCCCCCTACCTCCTTCCCATAGCCCCCCTACCTCCTTCCCATAGCCCCCCTACCTCAACCGCCTCCTTCCCATAGCCCCCCACCCCAACCGCCTCCTTCCCACAGCCCCGTGACCTCAACCGCCTCCTTCCCACAGCCCACCTAACTCTAAACCGCAAGGTTGAGCTCGATCACGTGCACGAATACAAGCACGGGCACGCCAAACACAACTGCTTTGATAAAAAAAGACTGCAGAGCGGAACAGTGCCGGGCAAACAGTATCGAGAGTCCATCACCCCAACTCAAGGGGCCACACCAAAGCGTGGGAGTCCATCACCCCAACTCAAGGGGCTACGCCAAAGCATGGGAGTCCATCACCCCAACTCAAGAGGCTACGCCAAAGCATGGGAGTCCATTGTGTTCGTGCTACAAACCACCACATATGAATGCATGAAACACATGTCTTTCCTTGCCTTCTTCTGACAGCCCTCCTACCCCAACCGCCTCCTTCCCACAGGTCTAATATAACATACCATCTGTATCCACGCTGCTTGCTGCATCGAGCCCGTTAGGGCCGGGGGCATAAGACCCATTGAACATGCAGTCGTCAATGTGCATGGGTGGCTTGTGAGGCCTTGTGACTGCACCGGCATGTGCCTGCACCTTCTGTGCAACGCGGCGCTTGTATTCATAGTCTTCAATACGTACTGCATCACGGTAGGCTCTGCGTGCTTCATTGCGCTGCAATCGCGCCTCCAGCTCGAGATCCGTGGGTTCATCAGGGCCGGGCCTTTCATGTTTGGCCAAGCGTTCAATCTGAGTACAAAGCACATAATGTCCACACGGAAGGTGCTAAATGCTATTGGGCACGTGTCTCCCTCTCCCCCCCCCCCCCCCCCTCCCCCTTCTGCGGTGCTCGCCTTAGCTCTCTGCCGTCCCTCCACTTCGCCCTCCCCCTACCCCTCACCCTGACCCTCGCTCTATCCTAGTGCCATCTCTTCAAGTGCGGCAATAGCAGCAACTTGAAGACACCTATCCCCATGTGCAGACTTTGCCTTGCGGATGAGACCAATATGTCAACATGTTGCACGAGTGGATAGGGCCTACCAGGTGCTTGCCTTCAAAACGGGCTGACCATAGATGATGATAGGAGAGTCGTCCATCATGCCCCATGAATACAAGAGATGACCGGAGAATGAGGCACAAAGGGGGGGCAATCTTGGGAGGAGGCGTTGCTTTACCACTGACAAGTGTCATGGTAGAAAGACACCCCCAACCTTGGGAAGAGAAAACACGTGCCCTGGTGACAAAGGGAATTTCTTTTAACAACAAAGCAGGTCAGCAGACAAGTAGGCAGGGCAGCGGCCAATGTGGCAAGGCCGATGCATTCATGGCCTTGGATCTGCCACCCGTGAGCAGCGACTGAAACAAACCGTGGCCACTATCACCATGAGACCTCAGGTACAAGGTGACATGCCCTTGTGTGGTGTGTGTGTGTGTGCACGCGCGTGCGTGCTTGCTACTTCCTTGTCTCCAAAGTGGGGGCTGGCCTTAGGTACCCCATCACCATCGCTACTTGCGGCTAGGCCATGACAGACCGTATGGATGGGTGTTTCGTTGAAAGGAAAATAAAAAGCGGATAGAGTAATGTTTCTGCGTAATAGATCCCTAGACAACAGGTCTAGCAAGCCATTTGAGTCCTTCACTTTGGAGGGTTACACAGGCATTTCAAATCTCTCCAATGTGGACCTCAACACCATGGGGTTACTAAAATGAACCCGATGTAATGACTTCAATGGCTCACGTGATGACCATGCACAACCAATGCGTTTTTGCCGCGATACCAATGGCGCTAATGCACACTCACCTCAGTTTTGTTGTGGCACGAGTCATTTGCTACCCATGCATACCTATTCTGGTTTTGCCGTGTGGATGGCTCAAACAGCAACATGACTCATACTATATTGAGACCTTCAAACACGGTGGAGTGGCATAGATACATGGCCCATACCATAGGTGGAGGAAGGGAGGACTGAAATGGCTATGCAGCACTCATGATATTAAGTTGAAAAAAGCAAGGAGTATTTGTATGGCTACATAACCCCGACTAGATTGGGGTGCTTGCTTCAAATGTGAGCTCATGGACTCAGGGTCCTCTAGGGTCATCTTGGCGTTGCCCACTACCCTCTTGTTATTCTTGTATGTCTTGTCTCTTGCTTTTGGCTGTTTTGGTGGATTGCTACTGGCCCTCGGTGCCAATGGGCGGGACACCAAGGATGAAAAGGATGGTTGGGGTGCCATTGCATTTGCAGTGATGAAAAAGGAACCCAACGGTTAGACGTTTTTGCACCACGGATGCATTTGCGAACGGGTTTTCCGCCTCCTCCTCTCTATGATCACTTACGATGACAGAAAATGACGCATTGGGTGAGGAACTACAACCTCTCTGAGGCCATCCCTTGTGGTGCCACCTTGGACGCCCCCAAACAACCGACTTCGCAATTGGGGAGATGGGATGCTGGGATGCTAAGATGGGAGCCGGGATGCTGCAACCAAGTGGCTAGAAGATACAGACCAATGGGGGTGCTCAGTGGCAAATCTAATCCTTCCAATATTTTGGTCCCCAATGGAGGGGTTCGGTTTGGTTGGACAAGGCCTCATCCGCAAGGGTGGGTACAATATTTTTCCTGAGTGCATTTTTCCTCGTTGCATTTGTCTATACACACTTTTTGCACCGAACGTGCGATTGGATTTTTGTGCTTTACGAGCTTTTTTTTTGCCATGCTTTGTACATGGCACGTGTGCAAAGGGCGGCAGGAGGGGGGGGGGGTATGGGGTAGCTGATCAGGATCAATTTTGATCCAAACACTAGGCACTGGGGAAGGAATTATTTTAGGGATTGTGCTAGAGTGTATAAAATATTGCACTGCGAATTCTTTGTCGTGTACTTTGAACCATTTTCCTTTCTTTCCTTTCCTTTTTCTTTTTTGGGGGGGGGTGAAATTTTTGGATCTTTCTTTTTAGAGATGAATTGGTGAATCAGTTTGTTGTTCCATGTTAGATGAGGTGTTGGATCATCTTTTTTGAAGATGAATTGGCGGATCATTTCTTTGCCATGTACTTTCATGTTACACTTGGGTGTTGGATCATTCTTTCTAAAGATGAATTGGTCCATAGACACATAGTTGGAAGTATAGTGAGCCAAATGGTCCAAGAATGATCCATATCCCCACCCTCGAAACCCCCCCCCTCCCACGACGACTAGGGTAGCGATCACGATACTAAGAGGCCCAAAGTGACGTCAAGTTTTTTCGTTACCTGCCTTGCCACAGCGTGCATATATCTCAAAAGCTACTCTGGCAACCATCCACAATGCAAGGCATGGGTACGTCGGCATTCCCAATGGGAGGCACATGGCCGAATATAGAGGGCCCCACAAGGGCCTTCCCAATTTCTTACTTTGCAGCCGACTCAAGTCCTCTTCCAGTCTTGCACTCTACATTGCCTGCCGGCGCAAAATGAGATGCACACACATGTGCAATTTAACTTCTTGGGGCTAGCGGCACAAAGCCGTTTCACACCTGTGCAACCTCCTCCATGATGCGGTGGTGCACCATACGGGACAAGCGTGCTTGGATCTCTTGTTCATTCGGAGGGTCATCGCCGATTGAACTTTCTGCATCAGCATCGGAATCCATGAAATCTGGTGGGAAAACCAAGTCCACAATCAAGAGGGCACGTGTAGCAATGCTTCGTATAGACAATGTACCATGCGGCCCAAGGGATTGTAGAATTACAAAGGTGGACACAACAAGTAAGAAAAGGCCTAGAACTGTTGATTGCCCATGCATACACCACACACCTCAAGTGCGAGACCACACGACACCTCACTCCCACCAATCTTTTGACGTTCCTCATCTTTAGCCACAATGAGCCAAACTTGGCAGATTGTCCCGGGGGGTTTGCCATCGTCCATACCGGGTGGCCGGAGCACTCCCGGCCGGCACCACTCCGTCTTACTTGCAGTGTCGAACCCCGTGTCCTCTTCAACCGGCCAACATGCATGGCCCACCACCATCCAAAGGTAAGAGAATAACGGAACAAAAGGCACACTTGTCCCGACCATGGTCCACGCTGCGATCCACATGGGAAATCGCATTTGGAACCACCTTCAAACCTTGCTCCTTGACCACACACCTACCCTCAAGCAACTCCGTTGCCAAGTAAACTCCGTTAATCGAGGCTTGTGCTCTAATCGAGGGCCACTATTTGCGAGGTGGTAGTTTTTGTGGAAAAAGCTTAGAACGGTGGGTCCATTGGCCACGGTAACCTCCAAATTGAGCCTCCAAGTGAAGATACATCCAACGCAAGGTGTTGAGCCTTCAAGTGAGGCACATATTTGGTTCAAAGGACCACAACTCAAACGTGCAACACGAACCACAGTGGATTGTGAATCACAAGGGGTGAAGAGTTGGAGTAGCACAGACAAAGTACTTTTAGCATAGATCGCCAAAACGACCATTCCCACCATTCCCATTCTGTCCCACATGCAACATTGCACGAATACGAAGGCGGTTGCAAATGTACCAATGGCAATACATTTGAAGATACATCAATGCCCAATCTCTTTGTATTGGACTGTTTTCTTCCCTCACGACCATAGTGTCTCCTCGGGCGTGCCCAGCCCTCGCCGCAAACGGCCCGCGCTCTCCGTGGCACACAGCCGCAGTCGCGCCGCAAACGGGCCGCGCGCTCCGCAGCAATTCCCGCATTCCCGCATTGTTCTAAATCAACGGGCCTCATTTTATAATTGCCTGTTTTCCAGCCTCTTGGCCGTTCTGGTGTCTATTTAAGGTTGTTTATTTACTTCACCTTTTGTCTTGGATGTTGAGCTAGAATTTGGCTCAAATGAGCTTGATGACAATAGAGGGTATGATACGGAGGGGTTTTTTAAGGCTCCCTCATTGTGCTTAAGAGGTTGCAACTCCGAGCACCTTTGCTCAGATTTTTACAAGCAGAACCCAATTGCGGCTGCCTGATTTTCAACCTTTTGGTGCTTGCAGTCTCTACTCACAATCACACTGAAGGCACACCGCAAAGAAAGCTGCTCACCAAGACGGTTCACACAGAATTATGCACCTGTGACGCCCACCTTGTGCACCCCACCTTTCGTTTCTCTGCTAACGCAAGAAGCGCACATTGTTGGAGCAGGGCACATCAGTGTGTCACTACTTACACATGTCACATATCTTGGCCATTGCCAACAAGGGTTGGGCGCCGTGGGATCCGCGCCCTACCCTTGTTGGTCCCGCCGCAACCGTGTGCGCTCGCCCTATCCCCTTGGTTGCGGGTACGAACCGGCTGCTATGCATACAAATCCAGCTGCAGACTACAAACGGCTAAAAAACCGTGACGGGTCATAGGTTGAAGTGCAAACAACGAGTGACGTCGGGGCAAGACCACCATCACACAAAAGAGCAAAACTTAGGCTAACCCTTGTGTTTTGTTGCCACTTCGCTCGAAACTAAAAATTGCTCTTCGCCGTCTCTCATCAAGGTCCACTGTCAAATGCACAGCCTCCGTAATACAGCAAAGGGGCTATTCGTGTTGGGCTTGGCTGGTTTACCCGAAGTCATCTTTTGTTGCACTAGCCCATTGACACATACAAGGAGAAACAACATGCACAACCAAAGGATGAAATAAAAAAACCGTAGTCGGTCCTGCATTGTGGTGCATTGGATTCGTAGTTTATCGGGTGTAACTTCCAACATTCATAGTGCAGTGCTTGTTTGTGTTCACCGCCAATCGCATTTCATGGGTGCATTTCATCTTTACATCCATGATCAACCACTGTGTGTGAGTTGATTTTCAAGCAAGTTGATTTGCAAGTTCAAGGTTAGCACATCAATTGTGGCCATTACTTTGATTTTGTGTCGGCGATGTCACGGAATGGTGTTGCTTTGGTTGCTTTCGTCATGTCGCCTTCGTCGTTGTACATTCGAATTTTAAAATTTGGGAACAACTGCAGGCAACAATAGTGCATTGATGACATTTCATTGTTTCAGTGTACCATTGACTAGAGGAATTGTGTGGATGTTTGCTTGACCCAAGAGGAATTTCCACTATGTTTCCTGTCCACTTGTAAATGAAGGAACCAATGTTCGATCCATTTGACATTGCGAGAAACATTTCCGAATTTGACATTGAATAGGACTTTACATGCTGAAAGGCAAACTACAAAAGTGGGCAAAATGTTGGAGTAAAAGGCAATGGCACCAGGTTAAACTCACCCCTGAAAACCTAATACTAAACCCGAACGTGCAACGTCGACAATGAATGTACCAGAGGGCACCGCAGGCACTGTTCGTCCGTCTAGGACAGCTTTCGCAAACAGGTCCAAACATGACAACTTCTGAGTCACCCAACTAGACTTGAAACATGCGGCATCGTCCACGGGCACTCTCTAGCACTTGGCCCAAAGGACAGTTGCCACCACAACAAGGTCACTCACTGCTGGTAGCTACCACGACGCAAAGGCCATGTGTCATTGTGGTCATCAGTGTGTCGTCGTCGTTGTCAGTGTGTCGTCGCTGTCGTTGTCGTCAGTGTGCAAGCGTCTACTGTGAAGTGGGAATAGTGGTTAGAGTGCGTGCCTACAATACCCACGTGGGTACTATGTGTGGCTATGTGTACTTGTGTAACTGCCCGTGAGTGTACTGGTTGAACATATCGTTCAGATGGACACTTGGACCATGTTCAGACATGATTGGACCACGTTTAGACAGGTGGACGATCTTGTGTGAACATACATGCCTAAGCAGGCGTGTGATTATGTATCACATGCATTTTTGCAAAAAAGACTCGCTAAAACATTAGAGTGGGCACTTACATTTGGGACCAAAAGTCGGTGCTCCGGTCGGCTCGCACTGTGCGCTTCGCATTGGCCTCCGTTCTCCTTGAAAATTTATGATCTGGCACCACCACCACCATCGTTCACTGTCCTATGCCAACAATCGAATGGGTGTATTTCAACGGTGGTGGTGAAAACCAAATGCTTCATTCAGGCATGTGCTCCGGCAAACTTTAGCCTACCATAGCCGGACATGTGTCATATTGCAGGTTTTTGTGGACATCCCAACAATGTGGGCTCTGTCGGTGTTTTTTGCAGCAGCGGGTCTAGTGCCGTGTGCCCGCCAAGATAGCCTTGCTGGCTCTATTCGGGGTGTTTGCAAATGTCTGGATATCTCATCACATCAACAATCCATCATCTAGGATGTTGTATGATACCACCACCAGGCGGCTGAATTTTCACACCATCATGCAAGAGTGTGGTTTCAAACCATACCCCTAGAAATGACGAGTTGGGGCTTTTCCAGCTTTGTGCGTGAAGTTGTAAAGGTTTGGTTGTTGCACGGGTTTAGCTTGTAACCCTGTGCGCCACTTTCGTGTTAGTAGGATCTCGAGCCAAAAGGGGGGGGGGTTCCGATTGAGAATAGGTTCTTTGAGCCTCCTTCGACATTTTGCTACCTTTTGTTACCAGGCATGGTCAAGTGAGGAGGAGTAGCTGTGTGCACTCCGATGGAGGTATCCGCAAAATATGCAGCGCTTTTGCGCCAAATTTTTTCTATGCGACCGAAGAAGAATCAGGATTTGAACACAATCAAGGTATTTGCTTGTGCCTGCACGCAGCAGTGCCACGCACCACATGGAGCACATGAGTGCAGCGAAAGGGGGGACAAGTAATGCACCCCAGCTACACACACCCCTCGCCCTCACTAGGTGGTTGGACTCCAACACATAGAAGTGGGGCAATTAATGTGGATATCGGAGGGGGTGTATTATGAACGGCGACTGGAAACATTGTGGTGCACCACTGAAGCTGGCACATCTTGTACAGGGGGGCAGCGAAAACAGTCAAACGAGCCCCACAACAACCAACACAACCTCAATACGCCAACTACCGGGCGCCGCTGACGCGCAAACGGCACACCATGCCACATCCAGCACAGCCCCGGCACACCAACCACTGGGCTCCGCGAATGCGGAAACAACACCAGCAGGAGCACCGGCCGCAGCGGCCGACAGAAAGTTGCGACCCGACGCAACATGCCCCGTAAAGAAACAACAACCAGACGGAATGTCACACAGGGGGGGGGGGGGGGGCTTCGCGGCGGGTTTGGCGGCTTGTGCCATGCTGTGCAGGGGGCAGGGGGCAGGGGGGGGCTGCGTCGAGGCCTTGTGCCACGGAATGTACACTGCACAGGGGCACTGGAACAGAGGAAGCCAGATGTTCATCTGTCCGGCCCACTCGCTCCACAATTGCGGTCTCTGTGGCCTCATTCTTGTGCATAGTTGTGGCAATCACAACACCAATTGCCTTGGGCTGGTAGTGACCTGCTCATTGTGATTTTCAACGTCACATTGCAGCCCCCGCTTACAGTGTGTCTCAGTCCTCTGCGCCGAGGTATATCATCTTTTTTTTTCGAACCATTTCTCGATTCTAAATGGGCCATCTCCCACTGGATGCGTTTGATGGGGGCAGGACGCTGAAGTGGGTGTCCCCAAAAAAGCGGTTGCAGGGTGTTGGAAAAGCGGTTGGGGCAGGGGTTTGCTTGAAGGGGAGGAGGGTTATGGGAGCTACAGAGCGCTTTCCGGGGACTGTGAAGGCGGTTGGGGGCAGTTACTGGCGGTTCGAGATGCGGTTGGGGCTGCCGTTGGGGTATGGGAATGCCTTTGAGGTAGAATCGGGACCAGGGGTTTGAGAGGGAGGGGATACCCCCACCCCATGCCCTCCCCATACCCTCCCCATACCCTCCCCATACCCTCCCCATACCCTCCACAATCCCCCCCCTCCCTTCAAGCGATTCCCTGGTTTGGGGGCAAGGACTGGCGGTTGCTGAACCCTTGGGGGTGGACAGAAGCAATCGAGGCGGAAGGAACTGTCACCCTGAACGGGACAGTCCATCCCTGTTTATCCCCCTGTCCAATCGAGGGTGTGCCCTGTGTGTGTTGCGTACCAGGAGTACCTTGGATCGACCCGCTCACCCCTCCCCCTTCCTGTAGACGGGAACAGTGGGAGTGGACTGACCCTTTGTTGTGCTGCTCGCAGAAAGCCACATCGTTACTGGGGAGCCCGCACTTGGACATGCGGTACATTCATGTGACGGGCACCAATGGCAAGGGTAGCGTTTGCTGGAAGCTTGCACGCACCCTAGAGAACGCGGGCTACAAGGTGTGCGACATTCTTGAACCATTTTTTGTTCCGTGTCAGTTGCGTGTGGCAGCGGGGGGGGGGTACCCTTTTGGGTCTTGAGTACCCGTTCGGCTGCCAACCTCTTGCCGACAGCAGTGGCCCACAGAATGGCTGATTGTATTCCACGAAGGGAGGTCCTCACTCAGAAGCACAACCCTGCAGTGCAGCTGCAGCTGCTGTAAGCTGGTGTCCCCTGGCAACCCTGCGAGAAGATGAGCAATTTCTCAACCTTTTTTCCGCCAGCTCACCGCCAAGGACTGATTGGCGATTACAGTACCCCCCCCCGTCTGACCGTTGTTTTCCTGGGTTTTTCTGACCACGGTTTTTGTGGTCAGAAATGCAACGTGATGCGGTTGTGGTGTGATTGTAGAGGGCAAAGGGGGCTGGATCATGCTTGTGGTAGTTCCTCCTGCTCATACCAACATTCTGCCTGCAACCCCATGCTGTCTATTTTGATTTGGTTTTTGGCCACGGTTAATGTCGCGATGTTAATGTTGCTGGCATGGCTGTTATGCACATCCGGTCCACTGGTGGACATGTGCCGGCCACAATTATTGGTCCTTCTACTCTCGGGGATGATTTCTTTCATGTGAAGTACATGTGGAATGGGCATGCGCTTCATGAGCATCATGCTCCTTTGGCCGTGGCAAAATTTACACTTGATGCGAAGGGCGTAAAATGGGTCAGAGTGAGGGGGAGGTATATTCTTTGGTATCGTGCGCTGCACGCAAGCACGGGTTTGTCTGACCGTTGTTTTCCTGACTTTCAGCGTGCTTGCGCAAGGGGGGGGGGGGGGGGTCCCGTCCGACACCAGCAAGAGCACCGGCCGCAGCGGCCGACAGAAAGCAGCCACCCGACGCAACATGCGAAGGGAAGAACGGGTGACTGTCCAGGGCCCCGTAAAGGAGCAACAACCAGACGGAATGTCACACAAGGGGGCAGGGTCCATCCAAAAGGTGGGAAACTGAGCACGTGCTGCACCTCGTCAGTGCAGGCTGTGTGCGTTTCGATTGTATGCTGTTCTTAGTTCTGTCTACAGATATTTGGCTGTAAACGAGGAAGCCATCAAGCAGGCTTGTGGCCTCTTACTACGCAACACAACAATTTTGGCCGTTATTGAAATTTCTTGCGCACCTCATTGATTTCGATCCTACTTTATTTCCCCCTTGCTATGAGTCAAATATCTCAGAAATATGTTTTTTTCGAGGCCCACCTCACCAGGGGGACAGCTACGTGGGGTGGGACAGTGAGGGGGTTTAGGCTGCTCGTGGCTGTTTACACACTGCGCACATGTGGGGTTTGGGGTGCGTAGGCTCCATTGCTCCAGCATATTGTCACCTCACCCCAGAGTCAAGTTGTACATTTGTCCATTTTGATGTGAAGTGAAATGTGAATTCAAATATGCAGGAATTAGGGCTCAAAAAATAATGTGTTGGAGACATGTAGGAAAAAGGAACCAGGTGCTGCCCCAACTGCACAGTCCCCGTAGATAACTCTGGTCATCATATGAAGTTTTCGTCCCAAGATGGCCCATCTTCAAGGCTTTTCGGGACTTTCAGAGGGCTAAAGCGGATCTCCACAGGGCCAAAACGGGCTAAAAACACTTGTCGGAGCATTCCAAGTGGTCTGGGAACACTTTTGGGAAAAGTCATTTTTCAGACCCTAGAGAACCCACGGGGGTTGCTGCCGGCCAGCACCCGACCCCAAGGGGGGGGGGGGGCGTAAAGGAGCAACAACCAGACGGAATGTCACACAGGGGGGCACCCCCTGTACGGATCCCAAACCGGTTGTACGGAACAATGGGTTTTGTGGGCGCTGCAGGCGCCGGAGATTTTCTTTTGGTCCTGCGGCAAGGGGTGAATTTTTGTTGTCACCGCGTGTGTTTAGTCTGCCAAGTTCACGTTTCCTTTACGAATCCCCTACTTTACCTCCTGATAACATGTTCCAGCAACCGGCAAACAACCTGCAAGCAATCCCTCACAGCCTGCACTCAAAGAGTGGAGACCCTGTGCATCCCTTGCACGACAAACCATGCTCAGCACTTTCTTTCCTGGTTACCTTTGCAGCCCATGGACTGCCGTAGTATTCCAACATCATGGTGTCGCCTGATCCACCTCAGCCAGACACAGATCGCAAGTTTTGGCAGCTCTTCGCATGCTTGTGCCCTGCTGCAGTCCCACTCTTAGCCCCGTGAGTTGGGGGGTTCCTTTTCACTCACTGTTGCCAGGTTGGGTTGTTCAGCTCGCCGCACATTTCTTCGTATCGTGAGCGCTTCCGCATCAATCGACAGATCATAAACGAGGTTTGTCGCTGTGCCCTTCAGTCACCGACCCCGTACCCACCTGCTTGGACATTGGCGGCCCCAGGCAGGTGGCGTGCGGAGGGTCACCCAAAGAAAAAAAGAAACTCAGAAGTGGGGGGCTGGGGGGCAAGTCCAGGGTACCGCACCACTGCATGACGCAGCGCAGCATGCCAGAGTACTGCTCACTGCTTGTTCCTGTACACGGCCATGCTGCTGCCTGAATCGCATTCCTTCACCCCGGCCGCCTCCACAAGGGAATTTCACCTGACAACCTGACAACCTCGTGTTTGCAGAGCCCCCCCCGTTTGTGCTCATTTATGCCATTGCCAAATACAACCCACGAGTGTCCAACCGTCGGTTATCAGACGTGGAGAACTGGTCCGGTTCGGTTATAGACCAGCCGCTCAGGAAGAACGGGCTGCAGTACCTCGGATGACCCAGAGATCATCTGCTGGTTTCAACCTCTGCAGACTCTACTGCGTTTTGTGGCGAGGCCAGTAGATGTTACCTGTTGTACTCATTCATCATCGCATTTTATCCTACTGGGCACAGTTTCCTATTTTCACATGTCTTTGAGGAGGTCGGTGCATACAACTCCAGTCTAAGTGCTGTTCCTGCGCTTTGGTACGCAGACATCTTCGACACTTCGCTTTATTCAACAGCACATGGTGCTACACATCGGCTGCCTGTTCAAACTGGAGTAGCCACACACTTTGATCAAGAAGATCAACAAGTGTCCGTCAGTGAGCCATCTCAAGACATCCAACGAGTTTCGTACCCTGACACAGAGATCTTGTCAGCTACTGGCAGCTCCCAGCTAGCCCTCCTAGCAGGGATCCATGACCATGGCTTGATCCAACTGCACTCTGGTCTGGACCTCTCTTTTGGCGGAAGAACGGAATACACCACAACAATTCTGTTTGTGATGCGAACGTTGCTATGCTGGGGCCCTAAACCCCCACGATCTGCTGTTGTGAATGCAGCCTCGTGCAGTATTTGTGACCGTGCGCGAAATGCAGCGCGGTGCCTGTGCCCAGCGGCGGCGGCACGATGGGGCCATATGCGGTTGTAGCCCTCACCGACGGCTCTCCTCCGAAACATTCCACTCCCGATCCACGTCGCACACGGGGTGAACAGCAGTGAAATGTTGGGTTGGTGTCCAATTGGCTTGCATTAAATGTGTGGCGTCTCTAGATTCGTGTAAGGATTTCATTTTAATTCTTTTCCGCGGCAGACTGATCAGAATTCTGTGGAATCTTTGGTTGAATGAAAGCAAGAACTCTCCGTAAGGAAGCAGTCCGATTCCATCAAGAGCCCTTGTCAGAGGTGGTTCAAAAAGTATCTCTGGGGGCCATAGTAACTCTGAATTGATGATCAACACTGCTTCGAAGCCTCAAAGTAAGCAGCTTTGTCCCCATCTGACTGTCGTTTTCTGTGAGTTTGGCCTTGCTTGTGCATGGGGGATTGGGGCCAGCTGGCATGGTTATCAATGGCTATGTACCCACGATGCCAGCGTTCACAGGCGAGTATGCAGCCCTGCGCAGTTGCAGTGCGCCGACTCACTGGACAAGGGCACGGAGGAAGGAAGGGAGGGTTGTGTGGGCAGCCCCGTGTCTGTTTCTCAGGCGGCGCTGCTCGGATACCTTGACAGCGTGCTCAACATGGCGCAGGACAATCAGCTTGTCGACCACTTGTCGTTTTTTGACGTGGCGGTGTTGGCCAGTTTCTTATATTTCCAAGACGCGCAGGTTTTCCCGTTCGCATATCTGCCGCTCCGCTGTGGTACTCAGCCCGTCAGCCGAAAGCTTCCAACGTGACTTCGCACAAGCTTTCTCCCCGGTCAGAGGTTGCACACAGTGGAATGAACCCCTGGCTGGAGGGTCCGGCAGGCGCCAGCCGCCTGCCTGCCCGCAAGGAGGAGGGACGCCACTGTTATGCCGCTTAGAACCTTGTTGTCCAGAACGCATACTTGACGGTCAACGCTACACAAAAGGGAGCCATGACTGGATTCACTTGAAAAGCACCAACACTTGGCCTGATCGTCGACCGTGCCCACCATTACGCCCAAGAAAGTTCCAGATTTTTTGAGAGTGAATTGCTGTGGAGCCAACATACTGTCACCAGACTTGCCGCTAGCATCTGCCCGCTCAGACATGATCGGATGGAGCAGGGTCCTACTGAGCCACACGCTGGACGCAGCACGTTCCTACTGAGTTCTGGTGGTGCGGGAGGCGGGTATTACTGAGTGGCCTTTGATACGGGGCCGATTGCCACTGAGAACCAGTTTTCCTACCGGACGCTAGTGGCACGTCTGACCATCACATAAACGTTGCAATTTTTATACGTCACAATTTCCGCTGTGAACAACCCGCAGTAGACCCATTTCTTCGCAATTCAGCTCAACTTGTGCACGGGTTGCAGGTGCCGCAGGTGCATCAGGTGCGTCTTCAAAGACTCCCTCTTCATCTCACGGGGAAAAAAGAACCATCAATGCCATGGTTTTGAATAGTGATGGCAGCAGCACCTCCTCTGCACCGTTTGGACAGGCCGCTGTGTGCACAATGGGGAGGAGGAGAAGGAGGAGCAGGAGGAGGAGCTGTGGCCCTCAATCACCAAGCCAGGAGAGCCGTGCTGTCTGCAGGTCTCCAGGCCGACCCCCATAGTCTCCACCTCAGAGTTAGGAATGGCTGGGGACTGATATTGTAGAGGCTGCACGTGGTGCAGACCAGCGTTTTCCAGTTGTGTGCCTAACAGCTGTGGGGGGGCATGCGGGACGAGCGAGCAGAGCATGAGCAGAGATCACACCCGCCAAGGTGTGCAAGAACGCAAAGCATACCGCACAAAGAGGAGCACCAGCCAGCCACAAGGTCACTGGGGGACCATCAGTGCACCGGGCATCTTTTTTTGACCATTCCCCACCCGTGCCTGTTTTTGCCCCCCCCCCCCCCCCCGGCAAACTATCTGCCCCCAAGAACGCAGGGGTGATGTAGCCGCTTCTGAATTTGTCCCCTTCTATTGGGGACCCCCGAGAAGGCATGGGTTATGTAGCCAATCCGCCCATTTTTGGGCCCCCGAGAAGGCAGGGGTGATGTAGCCCCCTCTGATTTTGTCCCCTTCTATTGGGGACGAGAAGGCAGGGGTTATGTGCGGTCTACTTGGGGGACTTCGCAAGGTGAGGATAAACTTGGGGCTAGAGATAGGATACTTACTACAAAGGTACCGCGCCGGGCAAACATTCCCCCACTGCCTGCTGGATGGCCGCATGGTTCTTCTTCCAGAGGGCCAATCATGTCCGCGGGTACCAAGTCACACCCCCCCTCACAGAATGCATTTCTCTTGGCCTGCGTGCGCTGATGGCAGTGCGCGTGGCGGCACCATTCGTGGCCCATGGGCATTGGTGACCCCTTTGTGCCTGTACCAGTGGAGTTGCGCGACGTGCCACTGTGCAGGTGGACGTTGTGGTGATGGAGGTCGGGATTGGCGGGCGGTTGGACCCCACGAACGTGATCCCTCCGCCCAGTGTCGCGGTGATCACGAGCGTGGCTCTGGAGCACACGGCGTGGCTGGGGGATACGCACGAGAAGATTGCGAGGGAGAAGAGCCACATCATTAAAGCGAAGGTATGTGGAGCCCTGCAAAACCTGTGGGGATGCTAATCCTGCGGCACGCGATTTGGGTGATTATCATGGAACATGGGAAGTTGTGCCCTTCGTGAACCGCATTTTTGAATGGGGAGTGGTTGTTGCAACATTTTTGTCCGTTTTGCGTATTATGACCCCAAATGCTCTTTGCTCAAGATAGTGACCCAGAGGGTGCAAAACAAGCCCCAAAACAGCTGTATTTGTGTGATTTCAAGTTGATCAAGTTTGTCCGTAGTGCTAGGTGAGGCTTGGCAAGCAACAATTTGTGACCGTGCATGCCCTTTACCCAAGATAATAACCGGGAGGGTGCAAAAAAAGGCCCAAAACAGCTGTATTTGCACTTTGAACACATAAATGTTATTGTGCCTCGCCATTGTGCCCGTTTGGCCTACTTCCTTCACCCGAAATTGAGGAAAATAATGCGGTGCTAATTACCCCACAGCTAATTACCCTTCCCCTGGGGTGCCTGCGGTGCGCGTGCAGCGCGCAGGAAGCATTCCCCGTGCATGGGACGTGCCACGAATGCACTGGGGGGCAACATGTTTGGTAGTCTGCAGCTGGATTCGTATGCATGGCAGCCGGTTCGTACCTACAACCAAGGGGATAGGGCGAGCGCACATGGTTGCGGCGGGACCAACAAGGGTAGGGCGCGGATCCCACGGCGCCCAACCCTTGTTGGCAATGGCCAAGATATGTGACATGTGTAAGTAGTGACACACTGATGTGCCCTGCTCCAGCAATGTGCGCTTCTTGCGTTAGCAGAGAAACGGAAGGTGGGGTGCACAAGGTGGGCGTCACAGGTGCATAATTCTGTGTGAACCGTCTTGGTGAGCAGCTTTCTTTGCGGTGTGCCTTCAGTGTGATTGTGAGTAGAGACTGCAAGCACCAAAAGGTTGAAAATCAGGCAGCCGCAATTGGGTTCTGCTTGTAAAAATCTGAGCAAAGGTGCTCGGAGTTGCAACCTCTTAAGCACAAAGAAGGAGCCTTAAAACACCCCTGCTGACATTGTGCAATGGGCCCAGTGCCAACACCGGGGAGCGCAGGCTGGGCCATTGCGCCGGGGCTGGATTCTATGCTCAGCATTGGGGGTGAGGCACTCGCTCGAGACAGGCATGACCACATCGATGTTCACGCTTGTCACCAGCTGTCCCTTGTTTGGGAGAGGGTGAAACCTGTCATCACATTGGAGATCTTGGAGATGTCAATGAGGACCCCACTGCCGATGTCGTTGTGGATGAAGTGGTTGATGGGGAGGTGTTCCGGGCGTCTGACGAGGGTGGGGAGCAGTTTCCTGGAAGCATGGGTGTGCAAAATGGATGGCGGTGCGTGGCACACCCGGTGCAGTGATGGTAGTGTGTCCCATGCAGAGGGTTGAAGGCGGATCCCACGCACTGCCAAATAGCAACCGAGCAAATGTATGGGCAGGGCGCCTTTTAAATTTCGGTCAAAAAATTTCTTCGGCGCCTCTAAAACTCAGCACCACTGAGGGGGGCTGGACCCCCCCCCCCCCACTGAAAGCACCTCCCAGCCTGGGGTCTTCGTGATGACCGCATACCGGGCACTGATCAGGCCGTCAGGGGAGGACGCCATGGGCAGAAGGTGCATTGTGGATCCCCCCCCCCCCCCACCAGGCAGGGGGATGCCCGCGGCAGTGCGGATGCCCGCAGTAGTGCGGATCATAGCAAAAGGTTCAAGGGCGAGAGGCCAATAGGCGCCGCCACAGGCTAACAGAGCCAACCACCAAGGCCTTGTGCCAACCCCCCCCCACTGAAAGGAGGTGTGTGTGGGGCCGAGCGACCAACAAACCCCCCCTCAAGCCCCTCCCACCACTCCTTTGGCAGCCGCAGCCTGACATCGAAGTCTCCTGTGCAGGTTCCTGCAGTGCTCGGCCCGTGCGTCCCCGAGAACATCGTGCGGGAGCGGGCCGCCGGCACGCAGTCCCCCGTGTTCATCGCACGGCCGCCCCCCGGCGGCACTTTTGAGGACGAGAACAAATCCGTCGTGGAGCTGTGCCTCCAGACGCTGAAGACTCACGACCCCTTCTTCAAGGACTTGCGGGGGGATGCGGCGGTGCTGGACAGGTCTGTGTGACACGGGAGGGGCTCTGCTGCCCCTCCCCCCCCCCCCGCCTTGGGGGGGGCGCATGGGTGCCTGATCCGAAAGCCCCAAAATTGCTGTTGTCTAGGTGGGAGTAGACCCGTGCCCCCGTGTGGCACCCACAGTTTTTGGTGGCCTTTTTCCGGTTGGGGATGTGGACTGGCCCCTTTCCAGTTGGGGATATGGACTGGCCCCTTCCCAGTTGCCCCTCTTGTATGCCTTTGCACAGTTGCAGTTTGGATTTATAATTGTAAGGACAGAGGATTTTGAACTTGTTAGAATCAGATTGCTCTGTTGTGTTGCTGCATCCGCCTTGGCTTCACTTGATGTTTCCTCCTTCTCCTTTGGATCTTCTTTGATACATGTGCCCGCAGTGCGCCCACAGTGCAAAAACTTGGCCCCACGGGTCTGGGAAAGGGACTCCGTTGACAGGGCCATGGATCACTACCCACAAAGTTCTTTGAGGAGGGTTTCACTGGTCTTATATGACGCGACTCCTCCCACTCGAACTAAAGTGGGCGGAGGGGGGGTGGCTTCTCGTAGAAGAGGAGGGGGGTCCGCGTACCCAGACTGGGCTGTGCAGCAGAGTGCAATGCCTCACCACCGGGTGCAATACGCAAAGTGAACACCCCCCAAGAGGGGGACTAGGGAGTGTTGTGTGCCTCGATAATTCCAATGCCCCTTCACACAGCCAGGGCGAGGGCGGGGAGGCCGACGAAGCCATGTCGTGCGGCACTTCGGGGGCCAAATCAGAAGTGCATCGTTCAAGATTTGGTTCATCAACCAGGCCTCCCCTCATTCGTGCGATTCTGCTGGGCTCTGGTGGGGAGCTGGTGAGGGACTGCCAGGGCTGTCCTTAAGAAGCCAGTTTTTTATTATTATTAAGGACAGCCCTTAAGGACAGCCCCCAGGGACCATCAACCGCCAACCGCCAAAGGCCAACCGCCAACCGCCAACCACCGCCAACCGCCACCAACCGCCACCAACCGCCACCAACCGCCACCAACCGCCAACTGCCAACCGCCAACGTTTGAAGTAGAGGTCTCATGACCAGGAAGCAGAGAGCGTCCCCGTGAACGTTCGCTTCCATTGGCATTACGAAGGTCTCCCCCCCCCCCCGCCCCCCTGAAGGACAGCCCTGGTGACTGGTGAGCGGGCAAGTCGACCGTCTCATGCGGTCACGCTCTTTTGCCCTCGGGACGCCGCACGGGCGCACCCCCCCCCCGTCCCCCCGTCCCCCCCTCCGGTGCTGTTGCAGTACGCCCCCGTGCCGCTGTGAAGTGTGGACCGCGGACCAGCTGCGCACCGTCACGGACCTCCCGGCGCTGCCTCACGCCGTCATCTTCGACGTGGCGCACAACCCCGACGCCGTGCTCCAGTTCCTGCGGAGGGTCAAACAGGTCTGGGCAGCCGTTGGAGGGTCCGGGCTGGGCCCTGAGTCGAGGAAGGGCTTCACGGCACCGCCCGTGGGAATGTGCGACAGTCGGTCCGCCGCAGAGCAGTACGCCCGCGGGGGCCCACATGGCGACCCCGGGCCCGTGTTGCCGCACTTTTGGGTCTTGTTTGGTCCGGGGCCCCGGGCGCAGGGCGCGGCAGGGGCAGCTCAGAGGCGACCCGAGCGCTTGGCGCGGGTCCTCCTCTCGCACCGGGTCTACCAAAGGGGGAGGCTAAGGGGGCCGGCATGAGGCCGCGCCGCAGCCTGCGTCTGCGCTGACCCCCGTGCGCACAGCGTGCGGGACCTGAATGGGCTGCCCTCTTTTGGGCCTGTTTTAGAACTGGGCTTCACCGGGGCGGCTACCGTGACGGCGCCGAGGGATGAGGGGCAGGGGAGAGCGTCGGCGCCCCCCAGAGGATTGGAGACCCCGGGTAAGGGGCACGGGAGGGCCCACAGCGAAGACACCCGCGCCCTTGGCGCGGGTCCTTCTCTCGCGCCGGGTACACAGAGGGTTGGGGTTGAGGCTTGGGGGGCGGCACGGGGGCTCTGCCACGTCCTGCTTCTGCGCTGACCCCCGTACGCACAGCGTGCAGGACCTGAATGGGCTGCCCTCTTTTGTGCAGGACCTGAATGGGCTGCCCTCTTTTGGGTCTGTTTTGGAAGCATCGTTTTTGCGGTTGCAATCCAACGGAGAGCGTGGTTTGTAGCCTTTGTGCAGGGCGCAGGAGGGGTCTGTATGGGTGTCCAAGTGTTGGTGCCGGTGTGATTCCATGTGCTCTTGTGTTCTGGGGTGTGTGCTGGCCTGTCGGGCCCCCTTTTGTACTCGTGAAGGGGGAGGGGCTGGCTGATGTCTGCAACATGTGCCCTGTGGGACGTGCCGTGTGGTAAGGGCCCCGGGCAGAAGTGCTTTGCAGCGAGCCGACATGTCGGCGTTGCGGGCCGAGGTGGAGGGCTTGAAGCCCAAGGGGCCTACTAGAGGAGACACCAAGGCCGAGGAGAAGAAGAAGCAGCGGGGGGATGGGGGCAGGAGAAAATTCTCGGCGGTGCTAGCCACCAAACTGATCCCCGCGACGCGCTCCCCATCATGAGGCACGGATTATGGGTGGCGCCCAACAACTTCTACTGCCCCCATGGGCTGGGGGTTCCGTAAAGGCTGTGTGATTGGGGGTGGGTGGGTGGACGTGTTTTGGACCCGATGGATTTAAGCGGACATGGGTTCGGCGGATTTATCGGCTGCACCGCCTTGTGTATGTACCGCCTTGCTTGTGGACCGCCAAACCAACCCTTGTTTTGCGCTCGACGCAGGGGCCAGCCCCCCCCCCCCCCCCTTAAATAACAAGACTCCTGCGGTGGCCACAGACCGCCTTGTGTGTGCACTGCCTTGTGTATGTACCGCCTTTCCTGTGGACTGCCAAACCACCCCTTGCTTCGGGGGACGGGTGGGAGGGGTAGGAGTGAAAGGAGGGTGGGGCCATCTTTAAGAAGAAAAATGGGGGGGGGGGTAACGGATTAAAGCGGACTTTTGGCCGGCCGATGGTCCGCCGAGCTGATAAGTCCGCTGACTCACATACTGATCGGGTTTTTTGGGGTGGGGGGTGGGGGCAAACGCACTTTTGGGTTGGGGGTGCGGGTTAAACCTGGGGTACTAATACGGGGGTTTACCGCAATAGACCGGGCTTTCGGCCGGCCGAACATCCGGCCATACTTTTTGGGCCAAAAATTGCGCGCTGCCGAAAGTCCGCCGAGCCGATAAGTTCACCGAAACCCAGGTCCGTTTAATCCGTTGAGCTGGGGGACGGAATGTCACACAAGGGGGGGGGGGGTTCCGTCGGTTTGTGAACGCCCTAGTTGACAGGCAGATCTGGTGGCTGCTGCCTGGCAGTGGTCTGCAATGTGCCGCTGCATCACCACCGCTTCACTTTCCAGTGGCTTGTCCACTGGCGTCTTCGTGTCTCATTCTTTGTGACAGAAAGGCACTGACGGCTTGTAGGCCACGGACGAGCCGGATTTCTTTTGGTGCTCCGTGGCTCGGCTACTGCGGTGTGTCAGTTCCCCAGGCAGGACGATCAGGGGCATGGATGGGAGAGAGCCCCACTTTGGGTACCCCTGATACGGGCTGGGGTTAGGTAGCCCTGTGTGATCTCCCCCGCTTCAGGGACCCCTGCGACAGCCGGGGTGATGGTGCCACTTCTGTTTCTGATTTCATGTATATATATGGGGGCGCCTTAAGCGCGGTGCGCGCGCAGTGCAACTATTTGGGCGTTTGGCCGTACTGGAGACCCATGCTTTGGGATCATAGGGGTATCATTGTTACCCTGTTGCATAGGTTTTGATGCTTTTTCCACATTGGGGATATAGCATTTTTAGATTTTCACCCAATTTCACCCATTTCCACCCTTTTTCACACTTTATTTGTATTTGCAAGGGCTATTTGGACCATGTCTTTGTGCAGGATACTACCCATCTCTTTGAATTGTGCTATGCCTGTCATTCCAAGCCAAGTCGCATTCGAATTCGCCATCAAATTCTCGTCCGGCCGGTCGCATCAACTTATGAGGGTTGATGTGGATGGTGAAGCGAAAGACCCGCCAGAGGGTGAGTAGTTCAACTCCGAAAAATCTCGTAGCGGAAATTGCTGTTGCCACAACGGTCGTCGTATTATGTCAACAAAGGTTTCGATGCACATACCAAAGGAGGTACCCCCGGCCGCCTCCCCCTCTACATTAGAGGGTGTTGAGGGTGGCAACCAATACGCTGTTCATGGCTTTTCCAGATGTGCATGATGTGTGTTATGTGAAGGGAAGGTAGTTTGCAACGTTTTTGAGCTGGGGCAGTTTGGGTCACCTAATTCTAAGGGCGTTTCCAAGGGGCGTGCCTAGGGGCTCTTCGGGGGGAACGGGGAACATAGTCTAAAAGTAGCGCGCAGTGCAAGGATTCCCCCTATGCCCCCCCCCCCCCTAAACCCCTTGTGGGCGGGTCGGTGCGGGAACTCTTTTTAGGGGGGTTAGGATTCGCAAAGTTGGCCCTATCCCCCCCCCCCCCACCCCTCTCCCTAGGAGGATTAATGCGTTTTCCCCTTGCCCAATCCAACGAGAGGTACGGCGCTGATGGCCAGAACACGGCTGTTCTCGCCCTCGACACCAAAAAAAGGTAAAAGTGGAGGACTGGTCGAACGGCGGCAGGAGAGCACTGTTAGTGCACAATTTGGGCCCAAAGTTTGGCAAAATCCCATCCCACCCCATGTCAGGTTAGCCCGGGTTAGCCCTCGCGAAGTCTTGCGTGGCGCCGCCCCACCGGAACTATTGCTCGCCCCTGTGTCTGCGCTTTGTGCTGATTGCCTCTTGTGCACACGTACAATGAGGGTGTTGCACGCACCGTGCAAAGTTTCGATATACACCAGGTATCATCCAAAGGCCTCTGGCGACCATCCATCCTCTGGCGAGCATTTCGGAACACCCGCCAAAGTGGTTTGCGGTGGGCCTCTTCACCGGGTAAAATCTCCAGAAACATCAGAAAGGTGCCGCACCGTGCAACAACACCCCCAAAAGCCCGGAGTTCATTCGCGGGGGGTTTCTGAGTGTCTATTTTTTCCCGACCTTTTGCGAAAGGCGCCTAGGGCGTGCTCGGCTCTTGACAAGCTTTTCTTTCCTTCTTGTGACTGCATGTGCTGCATGTTGTGCTGAACTCGCGTCCAACAGCAACACACGTGACAGCTCACACGATACCATACGGGGGGGAGGGCGGGGCTGGGGATGGAGTCGGGGAACTGGGCCGCGATCGGCGGTCGGGGGGATCCCGGACGTTGAGGGAGGGCGGCCTGTGTACACCCAAGGGCCTGGGGCAGGGCGAGGAAAGAGGTCACGGGTCAGGGGGTCGGGCTGCCCACTCCCCCGGCGCCCGCGCCCGCGTTCCACTGGCGCCGCCCGTGTCCTCAGATGTACCCCGGCAAACGGCTGGTGGGCCTCGTGGGGATGGCTGCGGACAAGGACGCGGGCAGCGTGGGCCGCATCATCGCCTCGATGCTCCACAGCCTACACGTCGTCCCCGTGCAGCACATGCGCCTCATGAAGTGCCAGGACCTGCACGCGGCCTTGTCCAGGGCTGCCGAGGGTACACAATGCACCGTGAGGGTACGCCCCCTCCGCCCCCCCCCCCCTCGCCCCAAGGGATGCATTAGAATGGAAGGGACCTCAGAGGCGGCTCCAGAAGACGGCGGTTGCAGGAGGTTGCCAAAGCGGTTTGAGGCGGTTACTGTCGGTTGCAAATGCCGTTGAGCCTCGCACCTCAGTGGCTGGGCATAGGCTGGGCGCCCTGGAGGGCAGGGGGGTGCACCCCCCTTTCCAATGCATCCCTGCCTGCCCCCCAGCCCAACTCCACCCCTTTTCATGAGGGCCGCGGATCACGACAGAGCACTTGTCTCTTGCATGGCCCCAGGTTCGACTCCACAGATTTGAAGGCTGCACGTGACCCGCGCCGGGAGTGTGGCCGCCGCCTCCGAACACTCCCAAGGCCCCCACGGCGCGGTGCCTGCGACAGGGAGCCTGCAACAAGGTTTGAGGGGTAGACACCACACCATCTCATTGTAGAAAGGATGAAGTTCGACTTTTCTAGGCCTAGAAAAGTCGAACCCCTGGAGAAAGTTCGAACTTTTCTGGCCTAGAAGTGGAACGCGACCGCAGGCCAGAAAACTTCGAACTTTCTACGGGGGGTTCGACTTTAGGCTCTTGGCCTAGAAAAAAGTTGGAACTCCGTCCTTTTCTACCCCCAAAAGAAACAAAGGGCCCGGAATGCTCGGCTGACCCGGTTGCGCTACCGAATGACTTTTCAGAGGACTTTTCCAGACTGCGAACAGCAGTCGAGCACTTTGGGCCCTATTCCTTTTTAATACCATGTAGCTAATGCTGGTGGTGACACGCGCGGTCGTGAACCAGACGTGCAGCGTCACCACATAATACTTCTGCGGTCAGCACACCTCTATGAATGTGAAAGTGGAAGCTTGATGACGCATACGCTCAGCGCAGCTGCAGGATACTGTTTGGCCACTTATGGTGCTCACGCCCTCATTTTTGGCCTCCGGGGCAGTCATTTGCTGAAGGTGGGGTCTACCGCACGGGGGTGGGGGTGTCGGTGGGGGGGGTATGAGGGCAAAACAGAGTTTCTGTACCTACAATGGGCCTCTCACTTGTGGCTCACTCGTTGTTCTATTCCAAATTCCAGTTTTCCCTTGAGGAATTCGGGGTTCTCGGGTGGGGTGGGGGTCCAAAGGGAGGCCATTCCCCCCCCCCCCCCCCATCGGTCAGCAAATGACTGATCCGGGGACTGACGCCGAGGGTTGGGATACCCGCCGGGGCGTGCACCGGCGTGTCCGGGGGTGGCCCTCAGAAACCGGGACTCCTGCCCCGAAGTGCTGCCGGACCGCCGTCGGTCAACACCCACCACCGCCCGTGCAGCGGGGCACAACACCAGGCTTCGTTTATAAGAATTAAGTTGCAATGGGGGGGGGTCTGGGTGGGTGGGTCTTCAGCTGGGTGGGTGGGTCTAAAGCTCTGGACCCCCCCCGCTCTTATAATTCTGAGAGTTTCCTGGGTTGGGCTCCTGCCACACCTTCTTTCTTTGGTCACAGGAGCCTTGTCTGGCTGTTTGCTGGTGCCCCTTTCTGTTGTGTCGTTGTGCAGGTGGCAGGTGTGCAGGTGACAACTTTTCACATGGCGGACTTTTTTTTGATAACATGTTAAACCTGTGGACCCTTTGTTGCACAACGCTGTCAGAGCTGGTTGGTAGCCCAGTTGTGAAGGAACTTAACTGCAATTCCAAAGATCCCTGGTTCAAACCCTGGTGTTGTGAAGTTTTTGGTGTGACACCCTTTGGGGATGCCTAACCCGGGAGAGCGCCTTGGCTTCAATTTGGTTCACAAAAAGTGCTCCCCACAGAATTATAAGAGGGGGGGGGTCTGGGTGGGTCCAAAGTTGGGTGGGTGGGTCCAAAGTTGGGTGGGTGGGTCTTGTCCAAAAGACCCCCCCCCCTCTTATAAACGAAGCCTGCACAACACCCGGCGGCGTTCGTTGTGTTTGCCCCCTAAGGGCCTCCCGCCCCTGAGGCGACTCAGAAACCGATGGCCGTTCCCTTGACTCTCGCACCGGAGATGGCACGAGGTCGCCCCCGCGCCTTTTGGAGGTGTGGGCGGGGGCGGGGGGGCGGGTGTGTGCGCGCCCACACCGGCTGTAGTGTGTGGGCACCATCCGCTGCAAGTGGACGCGGTCCGCAGAAGTCAGGCGCTGGCTGCGCGGTGCGGACGCGAAGAGACGAGGCGCGCAAGAGGGCCTTTCACACAAAGGGGGCCCGGGGCACGCGACAGTGCAGGGGTTTTGTGAGAACTGGGGCTCATGGTCGGATCATCGCTGCCCCCACCAGGGCCCCTTTCAACAACTCAGCACCTCTGGGGGGTGGGGGGTGGGGGGGTGCCCCCCCCCCCCCCCCACAGTGATTGGGCCAGATTTTCAGCCAATCAATAAATCAGTTTAGACCAAAATGTTTCCTGGGCGCCTTTGGGGGGATGTGGGGGGCGAGGCAGGTGGTGGACGACCAGAATGCGGAGGGGAGTGGGCAGCTAACATCGAGATTAACCCCCGCACCAACCAGCACGACCCCCAGTACGCCAGCTACGGGGCTCCGCGAACGCGGAAACGACACCAGCAGGAACACTGGCCGCAGCGGCCGTCAGAATGCAGTGATCCAACGCAGCACGCGAAGGGAGGAGCGGGTGACTGTCCAGGGCCCCCGTAAAGAAGTGGCAACCTGACGGATTGTCATATGGGGGATGGGGGGGCTGGACCCCCCCCCCCTCTTAAAAGGAGCCCTGGCCCCCACCGCCTCCATCCCCCCCCTGCCAGCCTCGGGATCGGGCACCAACGGTTGAAGCATGGCGCCGCATGCCGCAACACCTGTTTTTGGGGCCTGTTGGTGGGGTTTTTGAAGCATGCCGCAGCATGCCGCAGCACAGTGAAAATTGGGTTGCGACTTTTTTGGGGAAAAATATCGGACCAAAATATTAATTCCCTCCCTGAGCGGTCATTTGTCAGAGATGGCCAGTACTCTAGTGGTTACATGGTGCATTTGCGATTGAGAGGTTACAGGGGCATGCACATAGTCCAACCTGCCCCCCCCCCCCTTTTTTGCTGTGCTGTGCTTTGACAGATCATTGCCTTCTTCATTTTGTCTTCTGATGTCTACTGTTGAACCGACAAGGTTGACACTTTAGACGAAAAGGAGGAGCAACAGGACCACCCATGAAATGATTATGTCGTGTTCATCTTTGCGGGGTGTCGGGAGATGCATTCCTTTGTGTTCGGTTCTGGGTTTTGCCACTTTTGTAGCCTTTGGAAAATTTGCGTACCCCCCACCTACGGTGTGAAGCATGCCACCGCATGCCGCCGCATGCCACCGCATGCTGCAGCACGCCACCGCATGCCGCCTGATGCCACCGCGTGCCGCCGCACGCCGCGGCACACTGGCATGTACTCCTTACTTCCTTTTGCAGAACGCGGTGCATAGGGACTCCCCATGAAATGATTCTGTTGTGTTCATCTTTGCGGGGCGTCGGGAAATGCATTCCCTTGTGTTTGGTGCTTGGTTTTGCCACTTTTGTAGCTCTTGGAAACTTTGGGTACCCCCCACCAATGGCTTAACTCACGCCGCCGCATGCCACCGCATGCCGCCCAGGCCTTTGCTTAGTGGCTGGTTGATACTATACCGTGGGGGGGGTGGGTGGGTGGGTCAGGGGCCAAAAAAAAGTTTGTGTACCTTAAATCGACCTCCAAGTTCGGGCCCCTTTGATACATTTCATTTTTTTCCTGAGGAAAAATTTTCTGATGTGGGTGGGTGGGTGGGTCAGCCAAAATCCCGGGGGGCCAATTTGACCCCCCCCCCCCCCCAGTATCACTAAGCAAAGGCCTGATGCCGCCGCATGCCGCCGCACAGCATGTTTTTCTTGGGGACCGCTGGTGCCAGCTCAGGCCCCCAACCCGTGAGCCGCCCCGCACGCCTCGCTCCGGCGTCCCCCGCGGTGCACGTTGTCCCGAGTGTCCCCCGGCCCGGCCCGGCCTGCCCCCCCCCGCACACGGCCGCTGCCAGGTCTACGGCGAGGGTGGTCTGGCAGGCCCCGAAGAGGCGGCAGCGTGCAGGCGGATGCTGGCGGAGTGCTTTGCGGAGGTGGGCACGCCGGAGCACGTGGTCTGCGTCACCGGCTCCTTCTTCATCATGCGGGCGATGCGGCAGGCGCTGGGCTTCGACGAGCCCTGTGACCCTCCCCTTTGAGGCGGTGTGCCACCTCCTTTTTTCGGGGGGGGGTCCCGGGGGAACGGGCTCTGAAACGCCGAAGGCTGAGCAGGAGAACGGAAGCGACGTGAACACGCCCTTCGTCTCGGGCCGGAAGGGGGCACTCAGGGGTAGATTACAATGGCTGACAACTGCAGGAGGAGTGGGGGTTACCCCCAGTGTTTTGCTCAACAACTCAGCATCTCCTGGGGGGGGGTTGGTGGGGGGGGCTCTGACCCCCCCACCCCCCTCGGACCCCCCCACCCCACCCCACCCCCTCTTGGTGATTGGGCAAATTTTTATCCGGGCCTTTGGCCAATCAAAATGTTCTTATGGCGCCTTTGGCGCAAGTCAGTTTAGGCCTCTAACAACTCAGGGTCTCCTGGTGTGGGGGGGTCCCCCCAACAGCCCCCCCCACCTCCCACCCCCCCTTAAGGAAAACTCTGGTTACCCCCTCCCCCCCTGGACCCAGATTCCATAGTCTGGGAAAATGAGCTTACAAAAGGAAATATCAATTTGGGCCATTTGTGGTGCACAAACTTTTGGGTTTCAGACCCCGCCCCCTCCTCTCTTCTGATGCATGCTTGGGCGCGCTCTTGTGCATTAAACCCGCCCCCCCCCCATTTAGAATGACCCGGTCGTTAAATTCGGATAGCGCGGTGCAAAATTTCCCGGGGGTCGTTGTAATTGGGGGGGGTCGTTCTATTTGTCATGCATGTGCCACTGTGAGCAGGGCAGAGGGCACGCCTACACTTTCTCAACAATCCCAGAGAGGGTGCTAAAGGTGTCACATTCTGCCTCCTGTGCAGGCCTCTGGTCCAGCCGAGCTGCCGGAGGCAACATACAGAACTTCATGGCCACCGTGCCACAGATATGTGTACAGATATGTGTACTTCTCCATTGCATTTGTGCTGCACTGCATGATTCCTTTTCCGTGATCATGTGTGTCTGCACCTGTTGAGCAGTGCAGTTTCAATTGAAGGCCATTGCCTGTGCACCTGTCCATGAGTCTCAGCAACTGTTGAGCACTGCAGTTTCAATTGGAAGTCCATTTCCTGTCCACCTGTCCATGTGTCTCACTCTTTGCCTGGGGTTTGGGTCTGAGAAGGGGTCGGTTTATTTGGTTGGCATGCTCCGGGAAACACGGGGGGTCGTTGTATACGGGGGGGTCGTTCTAGTGGGGAGGGTCGTTCTAAACGGGGAGGGGGTTTAGACAGGATGGCGAGGAAGAGCACGAGGTCTGGGGTGGTCCATCATACCCAATGCATGCGACACCTGCCTTAGCGGCACACCAACCCCCCTTCCGGCCAAAACTCTTACCAAACCCCCCCCAATTCTAACCAAAACCCCCCGTGAAGTGCGGAGGGTGCCCTTCTCCACATTTGGTGTGGGAGGTGCAGCGCAGGGCCAGGGGGTTCCGCACCAGCGAGTGTCAGTGCGGTTGTGTACGGCGGTTGAGTTGGTGGTGGTGGTGGGGCTTGTTGGTCCTGAATCCCTGTGAGACCCCCAAGACGGCGGTGGCCGCAGATCCGGGGCTGCAGACCGGCTGCAGGGCGGGGGGACAGCGTTCGCATTGAGGGGATGGCGTGGGCACCGCCGAGGGCGTCGCCGGCGCTCTGTAGCATGTGCATTTTTGGGGGGGGGGGGTTCGGTGGCCTCGCATTGGCACTTGGGGGTGGCGGGGGCAGTCAGGGGCTGGTATGTGCGTTCCTGGGGATGGAAACTGGCGTCAGGTGTGTCGCGTATCCAGGCGTCGCGTGCCCCCCCCCCCCCTCCCCGTCTCTTTATCCTTCTCTGCGGCGCTCCTCTTTCAGAGGGGGGGGGGGGCAGCCAAGGTGCAACGGCCCCAACCCTCCCCCCGGCTCCCTCCCTGCCCGACGGGACCCTGTAGAGGCGAGGGTGCCTAAACATGCCCGTGCCCCCCTCTCAGCGCTGTACCAGCCGCTGGCGGCGCCGCATTTGCGGCGCACCAGTTTGTTGAGAATGCGGTGCAGGCCCCGTTATGGAATGCAATTTGTTACATTTGTTTTGCCCCCGGGTGTAGACCCAGAAGCCCCAACTGCCTACCCACTCAGCTTTTCGCCCCCTTCCCCCCAGCGTTCCTTTAATTTTCATTTTGGCGGAGGGGGGGGCTCCCCCCTGGACCCCCTGCCCCCCTCCACCCTTGCTCTCAATCACGGAAGAATCAGCACCTATACCAGGTTCTTAGGTCATTCCACTCATTATCGCCCAGGATTCACCACATTGGACTATGTATGATGTTTCTGGTGTGGCAACAGAGTTTCGAAGAGTGCGGCTAGCATAGGTCGCATTGAAGATGGCAAACACACACATATCCGCTCTTACCTTATCTGATGCCACCACACTCTTGCACAAAATTTGCCACATGGCACACGTTGGATTAGATTTCAATCATCTTGTGGCCTGTAATCACCCTAACACCGGAATCAGTTTAATTCCAGCTGTACTGCTATTCTGGCGCTGGTGGGCCGTCGGGGGAGCGGTGCAGGGGGCGGCGGGGCGGGGCGGGGGGGGGGGGGGGGCACCATATGTTCACCACCGACATTACATGCTCCTCACGATTGAAAGGATGCACGCCATTTGGTCAATATAGCCACTGTCATTTACTGCAGCAGCCCCCCTGCCACACCCGGAGGCACATTTTAAGAAGACCGCAGTCTACTTCAGGGCAATCGGTGGGCAACAGGCAGCACTGCAACTGAAGAGGCGCTAAGGCTCGTGGTGTTCTGTTCCGACAACCCACTGCACGGTCCACTGTACGGGGCTGGGTTGGCCCACCCGCGCGGCATCAGGGGCCTCAGCGACTGCATTGCAGCCGTGGCCGCGAGGTTCGTCGCTTCCTCGTTCGTGTTCATGTTCTGCGCTGGGTGTGTCCTGCATGAGGGATATAAAGCACGGGACTTCAGCACCTGTGGTACCCCCAAATAGAGGCTTTTCCCGATGTGCCGCTGTGGCGCTCTTTGGAAGTGTGCTCATCTTGCACCGAATACACCTTTCTTTTTGAGGTAGCACATAATGTTGTCAATGGTAGCCTTCATCACATATTGTACACAGGAAAAAGATACGGTCATGCGACCACTACGTAGCATTCCGTTCCAAGCATAATCACAAATCGCGCTGGCCGGATGTTGCGCCAGGAGAAGCACCTCTTTCTTATTCCCCTGCCCCGAGACGGGGGGCCGCTGGTGACTTTTTTTGTTTTCTGGTCTTTGTGGACGGCTTGGTGGCTCCCCCAGCCTCGTCATC
Source organism: Eutreptiella sp. 'Long Island Sound 2002' (assembly GCA_964036045.1). Lineage (NCBI taxonomy): Eukaryota > Euglenozoa > Euglenophyceae > Eutreptiales > Eutreptiaceae > Eutreptiella > Eutreptiella sp. 'Long Island Sound 2002'. The sequence goes on along the minus strand of OZ038379.1, from coordinate 187,596,775 downwards.
TCTAGCTCCATTGGCTGGAAGGGGCGGTAGACACAAGCCGTGGGGCACAAACCCACGATCTAGCTAGAGAATGATTCCCAAGGGTCACTGAAGAGTGGAACTGTCAGCTTATTCAAGATCATGCTGGTGGAGGCAATGCTGATGCCACCCCCCCTCCCCATTTGCCCTTGATTCTGCCAAGCAATTGTGCAAAATGGTGACCCACATCTCTACAGTGCCATTTGCCGCACAACACTCCCAACGGGCACCACCCCCTGGCCAAGCAAATCCACAAAATGTTTGACCACTGCTGATTCAGTCTATTGACCACCACCCCTTGTAGCACAACCAACTCTACGATGGCACTTGAGGTAACACCCACATGGCACTGTAAATAGCCCTACAATGGCACTCAAGGTGGCGCTCACAAGGCTCGATGCCAGTTGGAAAATCGGCCATTGTCGGCTAGTCAGAAATTTTCCATTTTTCAATCGGCTAGTTCGGTTAGCAAAGTTCATCAAAGGCACCTGAGGGAAAGTTGGCAAGAGTGTGAAAAAAAAGGGGAATAGAACAAGGAAAAATGGGAAAGTTGTCCCAAGTTGTTTGATCTTTCTCCGATTTCCCTCCAATTTCCTTCGCATTTCACACATGTTTTCTACATTTCCCACTAGGTATGTTTGGCAGCTTCTCAGAAAATACCCATTTCCCACCATTTCTCCCCATTTTCCTCCATTTTTCCATTTCGCCCATGTTTCTTTACCTTTGCGGCTGTACCCGCGTGCGTGTCCAAGGGACAGGAAGTGGAGCATGTGGGTTGTCAGTTGGGGGAGTACATAATTGTGTCTGCCTAGGTTCTTGCTTGTGGGGCGCCTCCCATAAAAGAAGACGTCAGCAAACTGGTCGTCCCCCACATGCTTCTTCACTGTGCCATTGGAGTCGCTGGGCAGCGTGGAGGTGATGCTAAAGGCCACATCCTCTACTTCCTTGCGGGAAACACTGAATTAGAAGATGGGATAATGGCGGTTCTTGCCAATTACCTCAGCGAAGTAATCGCTCACCACACGGGTTGCCCGGATACGAGTCGGGACTTCTACTGGAACCCGTGCTCCACCAACAGTTCCAGACTGCTTCAAGGAGTGCCAAACCTCCCACTCTCCTGCCTCAAAGTCCCCCAATTGATAGGTGTATGACATGTGTTGTTGTGCCGTGGCGGCGGCACACGAATAAAATTCACACCGCGAAGGTGCACGTAGGTGCGAGATGCGCAAAGGCAACAAGAAAACCAGCAGATATTGACGTTGTGTTTTAACACGCAAATTTAGGCACCGGTACCAATTAGTCCCCTCGTTCAAAAACAAGCTCTTCGACCAGTCTTTGGGACCCAAGGTGGTTGGTTGACCCAAGGTGGTTGCCGGCTGCCACGTAATCGGCTGGGAATCCACTTTCCACCCATCTCGCTTGTCACCACCATGGCCTTTGCAACCGCACCCATTGCCAAAACCGGAGCCTTGGCTATCACATCGGTCCGGTTCGTGGTAGGCCCCTCTGTGAAATAAAGCGATGGCTAGGTGTGAAGTGTACAAAGGTGTGGTGATGAATTGATTCAATGGAGTCATGCATGATGGACCCCTTGACTTGGAACGGACCAATGGTGGCAGTGTGCTCGAAAAGAATTGCGGCACCTGTGGTTGGTCGCTTAACAGTGGGTTCAAAAGTGTTGGAACCCCCGCTAGAACCCCTTCTAGCAGTCCGATGGAAGTGGGTTTCAGTGTTGGAAGGGTGGGGTTCCACCACTGGAAGGGGGGGTCCAACGGTTGAAGGGTGGGTGGGTTGGGGGTTCTAGCAGGGTTCCAACCCCCATCTAGTGGGGATTCCGGCGGGGTTTGCAGCACTCAGTGTATCCCAAGGCATTGTACATCCACTGCCTTCAAGCCTGCACCACATGTCTCACATCGTTGTGTCACCTTTTCCATTAATGATGAAGTCCTTGGATTTTTCGGTCTTTGCATCATGGCTTGACAAGGCCAAGTGCTTCGTTCGGACTCGTCGATGCGCAGCTCTTGTCGGTTGTGAACTTGAATGCCTCACAGCCACCACCCTTGAACACGAGGCACAACATATTTGTTCACAAAAAAAAAGAGCGTCCAATATTGACCCCCACCCACCACGAGTTTTAAAAAGGGGGTTACAGCGGAGCGCCTCTAGCGGTGCACCCCATAGGTGATGCAATCACTTAGCCCATGTATGGGCCCCCGAGAAGCCACGGGTGAGGTCGCCATTTATAATTGTTGTCGGTTCCTTTTACCGGGTGTGGGGGACGTTGGAGACAACAGGGGTTATTTAGGCACTTTGCCCACATGTGGCCTCTCGAGACAGCAGCGGTGACGTAGCCTTCTCGGAATTATCCTTCCCTTAGCGTTGTGGACCCTTGAGACGGCATGGGTTATGTAGCCACTTTGCCCACATGTGGACGGGGTGAGGTAGCCATTTCTAATTCACATCCCCGCGCGGACCGTTGGGAACCCTCGAGACCGGAGAGGTGATGCTGTCAGTTTGCTAACTTGTGGGCTATCGAGACGGCAAGGGTGAGATATCCATTTCTGATTTTCGTATCCTTGCTGAGGCTTGCGGGGGGGGGGGGGGGATGTTTGTTGGGGACCCTTGAGTTGGGAGGGGTGATTTAGGCATTCTCACTTGCAGACACTTCCACCTACCTTAGTGTTGTTTCTTCATCGAGGCCCCAACATGGGCACAAACCTTTGAAATTCGAACTCGTTCTTCCCCGGGGCAACTCCCAATCGGGACTCAAGGCACCACCGCATGTGTCCAATTTAAATTTCCAGAAGTTGTAGCGCCCATGCTTGCCAAGGAAAATGTCACGGGGTACGTCACGTTGACGTACTTTGCGGGGGCAGGGGGCATGGGGGCTATGGGAGATGGAGGTACAGGGGCAGCACCAGTGCTAGCTAGTGGCATGGGGGCGGCATCCGTAAATGGCCGCTTTTCTTTGTGCAAGTCGGGCCCTTGTAAGCTTCTGTTCCATTGCCCATTGCCCATTGCCCATTGCCAATCACGTTCTAGGTGAAACACTAGTTGAGCGCTGTCTCAACTTTTGTTTGCAGCCCCCTACTTAGGCAGCTTTTCTGTCAAGTTGCACTATTCTTGTGCCTTGCTTTTGCAAACATGGCGGTTTGTACTGTGAGCTCTCTTCGACGAATCGCACTGGGGTTCGTTTTGATCAGGACACGCATGTTGCAGTTAGTCGTTTGCGACCTTGTATGATGTGCTCATGTGTAATTGGCATATGTTACCTCAACGAAATCGGTATCTTGTACACTTGCTCCTTCACTTAGTAGTATATCTCTTGGGGTAGTCCGCCCAAGTGAATGCAATACACAATGGCACATATTGGTGTGGAGAGGTTGTTGGGGGCCAACAAAGGAGAGAAGCACCAGAACACATCCTCAATGGTCCAATTGGTCATTATAGCCCGCCCACAACAATATGCGAGCTTAACGTGCTAAGCTGTATGTATGCAAACCTTTGCACATTCTAGTGAAATGTTAAGAGTTTTGATTTGTTTTCAGAATAGCTATGTTTCAAAAAATTGTACTTATTGCAATGTTCCGTTGTACAAGGGGCTTTCCTCTTGATCGGGCTAGCGGTCAAGCACCATTTAGTGGTAGAGAACCACAAGTTCAAGCAACATATTGTTGGTATGCATAGGGTATGGCAGAAGGAACGTGTTCCAACTGGTACAATATCTACTAAATTAATCTACCTAGCTACTTAGTTCATGCCACAAACCTGCATTGTTAATTCATCAACACCACATGTGAACCCATAAGGAAGTTGTGGACCATCAGTTCTTCAGGCGCCGCAATCTATTCAGAAGCGGCAATCTAGAGTAAAACATTTCAATACGGGGACTTCACGAGAATTTTTACTTTGCCATTGCTCGCAACAATAGCATAGAAGTCGGCCTTTAGAGTGTTTTTTGAATGTTCTTAGCCGCATCAACTTGTTCTTGGGCTGACGTCCCCCAACGAAAGTATTTACAACAACATATTATGATATGTACACGGTTGCTCTGATGGTAAGGTTAGATGAATGCTGAGTTACCCTGGGGGGAAGGGGGGGGGGTTCAAGAAGGGGCAGAGGGCTGAAGGGGTTGAGAGGAGGGGACAGAAAGTCGCTGGATGGGCGGAAAAAGTTTCGGACGTCCCGGGAGGCGCTGGAGTGGGGGGGGGGCAGGGGCAGACGGACCTGGGCATTTAGTAGCGGTGGGCCTAGAGGGGAGAGGTAGGCGTGTTTGACGGTAGCGTGCCTTGGAGCGTGGGGGTGGGAGAGGGGGACTGGTCTTGGCGCGCTTTGGGGGCGCCCAAACGATTGTGGTCTGATGGGTTTGTGATGATCGATGGCGTTTTTGTGGTTGCTGTGGGCGTGAGTGCTGAGGAGGGCGGGGAATGGCCGAGGGGGGGGGGGGGCGTGGTGCGGATGCGCGGCTGGATGGGCGTTTGGAGTTTTTAGGCGCGCGACGAGTGGTTGGTTGTGCTTTGGCTGACGCTGGCTTGGACGGTTTTTTTAAGGCGTGTTTGGGGAGAGGTGGGGGGTGCTGGTATGCGGGGCGGGTCCGAGGGGGCATGTGGACGGAGGTACTGAACGCACCGTGCGAAACCGAGAAGGGGTTGAGAGGGTCGGGGGGGTGCGCCCAAAGTATTGGGTCCCAAGGGAGAGGATTCGAACACAGCCAGTCATGTGCTTGGTGGACAGCCTTGTCCAGGTGCTTTACGCGTTCCTCTAGGGCTAGGCCAAGTATGGCCTTGTGCTCGGCGCGAGTGGAGCCCGGGATTGGCTGGGAGAGGCAGGACCATAGGGACTTAGGCACCAGAGTTCTCATGAAGTTCCTGCGGTCAGCCTTTGAGGGTCCAGAGAGCCACCAGTGCAGGACAATGGGGCTGAAAAGGGGCCCCCAGGAAGAGACGTATGCCTGGACGTGCTGGTCTAACGCTTTGCAGAAGGCCAGGCAGGATAGAGGGTCGAAGGGATGGTGCTTCCCGCACCTGGAACAGTGGTAGTCGTGAAGCATATTGCTCCACTGGTACCCGTGTACATTGTAGCACCCGGACGCCAGTTTGAAAAACAAGGACGAAAACCAGGAAGTTTTATTGTACAGGCTGAAGCTGGGGCCGACCGCTACGTTGTTATGGGAATGCTGCGGCAGTAGGTGGCGGAATTGCTGCGCCTTAAACTTGTGGAGGACAGGCAGGGGGTGTACCGCCACTGAACCCAGGGGGGGGGGGGGGGGAGGAGGTCTGGGGTAAAAATTAGGCTGTGAGCTGCCCATTTAGAGAAATGGTCGCAGATTTGGTTGCCAATAAAATTGGCGTGACCTTTAACCCACATGATGTGGAGGGGGTTGGTGATGAGAAGTAGGGCGCTGTGTACGGCGACGGTCCATGTTGTCGTCTTGGAACGGGCTGGGCCTATAGACTTGGCATTTTTGAAGGGTGGACACCACCTGTTCGTTGTCAATCAACAAACATACTTCGTATCGGGAAAGTTCCCTGGGGATCCAGCGAATGGCTGCTACCGCCCCCCAGAACTCCGAACCCAGAGAAGAGGGATGCGGTGAGGATAGGCACAGGACTCTGGTTGTGCCATCGGGCAGAAAGGCCGTGACGGCGGCCGCATGGCCGGACTCACCGAAGGAACCATCGGAATAGAGCCACACCCGCTGTAGGCCGGGGGCCGGCGGCCTGGTTAGTGCCTCCGCGGCATCGTGGCATCCCCACTCGTCGAGAGACTTCTTCTCTAGGTAGTGTTGTGCCTGCAGAGCAAAGAGATGGCCGTGTTGGCTGATCCCCAGTGCGTGCGCATTGTGCGGTGGCGCTGGGGGTTCGGGGATGGTCTCTTGAGGGCGCAAAAATTCAGGGACTAGCTGGAAGTGAGAGGGGCGGGAGTAATCCATGACGGCGTGGCAAGGCATGTGCATGGTGTAGGACGTGTGGGTATCCACCGAGTAGACCCCGTCGTGGAACGAGACGTTGGCCCATTTGGAGGTGGCCTCGGTCACTCTTCCTGTGGCCTGTCCTGATTTGAACCTAACGGTGAGCTGGGTACCAGGCGTTAGATCCCGAATAGCAGTGGGTCTCCACGGGCCTATGCTGTGGAAAGATATGCCTAGGGCATGGATGGAGTCCATAAAAGAGTTTTGCACCGGATCCGAAGCCCTCTGGTTCGGGCTAAGTAAAGACTGGACGTACAGGGGGCCAACTGACTTTGGGGCGAGGCCGCAAAGGGCCCGTAATCCATAGTTCACAGTGGCAACGTGGACGCTGTGCGGTAGAAATTTCATACCCAACCCTCCCTGTGGGCGAGCCACGAAGCGGTCTTTGGGGGAGACTAGACGTGTGATGCTTCGAGACGCAACTCCCGCCCAAATGAGTGACTGAAGCTTTTCGAGCTGGTTGGGGGAAAGAGAGTGGGTGATTAAGCGGCAGGCGAGCGCTGGGACCAGCTGAGAGTTCGTCAGGCGGACCTTCTCACTAAGTGTAAGAGGCAAGGGAGAGAGTCGGGCAAAATAACTCTGGATCTCCGCCTTGAGCATGTGAAACAGGCCCCTTGCTTGGTGGCTAGTAAAAAGATAAACCTCCAGGTATTTATAGCATGTGTGCGGGCGACCCGTTTTTTTGTTGTACGTGAGGAATTCCGAGCCCCTGGGTGTCAGAAACTCTTTTTGGGGGGCTGTGCCATTGGCGTGGACTTTGGTTTTAGACATCTTCATGTCCAGACCCCAGTCCCTGGCTGGCCCATCGAAGTAGTTGAGACTGTTTTGGATGTAGACGACGTCCTCACTTTTGATCAGGATGTCGTCGATGTAAGCGTGGTGGCTAGTGCGGGCATTTGCCCGGGGGGGGGGCACAGTGGCAAAAAAATGGTGGAAGAGGGAGTTGAGATAGAGGATGAAGAGTAGGGGGGAGAGGGGACATCCTTGTCGGAGGCCTCTGGTTTGGAGGTAAGCGTGGGGAGTGCGGCCATTGATGATGGGGCTGTCTTGAGGGAAGGAGTATAGTTGCTTTATGAGAGAAATTGTGGAAGTAGAAAAATTTGCCCGTTCGAGGACGGTCCAGAGTGTGCCATGGGGCACCGAATTAAAGGCTTTATTGAAATCGATGAACAGCGAGTAGCTCTTCTTCGATTTCGCATAAAGGGCTATGAGATGATACAGATGATCAGCGCATTGGTGGCCGGGAAGGCCACCGTGCTGGATTTCTGAAAGGATGTCGTGTGCAAAAGCCTGAGCGCGCAGGTGTTTGCAGGCAAAAGTGGCCAAGAGTTTGTAAATACAGTTTAAGAGGGCAATAGGACGGTAGTTTGAGGGGGAGAAAGGGTCGCCCTTTTTATAAAGTAAACATATTTTCGCGCATAGCCGGTGCGGCGGCAGCGGTGAATGGAGGAAGCGGTTTAAAATGGAGTGGAAAAAACGCTGGATGGGTTCCGGACAGAGGGCCAGGATGTAGTTGTTTGTTTTGTCCGGTCCCCCGGCTTTTGACGGCTTACTGTGTTTTAAGTGGTTCAGGAACTCCTGCCAGGTCACAGGTGGTATGTGGTCGTTCTTGGCAGAAACGGGGCATATGGGCGAGTGGGACAGGACCTCTTCGACGAAGTCTTGGGGGGGGGCGTAATCTGGATGCCCTCCAAGATGAAGCAGGGTGTCCCCGTAAACTTTAGCTACATCTGCCGGGTCACTCAATAGCTCTTTGGTAGCTGGATCTCTGACAACGAGAGGCTCTAGGTCTTTAGGGCAGAGGGTGCGAGCAACAGTGCTTTTCATCTGGACCCCCCGGACCAGACTGCTGTGAAGCTTTCTCTTCGCTTTGGTTTCGTCCGAGGACCGTAAGGTGTTTACCACGGACTGAACTTCCGCAATGTGCTCGGGAAATGCCGGGGAAGAAGGGGGCGGGGGTGAGCGTAATAGTTTCCTGAGCTTGCCGTAGCCCTCTTGGTCCTTGCGCTGCGGTTTCGGACGTGTGATTTTGTGGTACGCAGACCCAACCTGCATAAGGAGAGAATCAGTGGCGGCGATGATCTCTTCCAATGGGGCCCTGGCAGGGGCGTCTTGGAGGTCCCGGCACCAGTCGGAGATGAGCTGTACGCTTTTGGAGAATTGTTGCTTTTCGTCACTAGAAAGCTTCCGAAAAATGCAAGGGGGGAGTGGGGGCTGAGACAGAAGGATCGGGGAGGGGCACTGGAAGACCGCAACCACTGGGTGGTGGTCAGAGATGGTGTAGTCCGTGAGGACCGACGCATCCAGGAGGGGAAAGTGCGACACCAGGCGAGGGGACGCAAAGATGTAGTCTAGTCTTGCTTCGCTGTCCCAGCGGTCGCTTGCGTAGCGGGTATACTGCCTGAGGGAGGGGTGCTCTGACCTGAAAGTGTCCACCAACCTAGATGGGAGGTATTCCACTCCCCCCGTCAGCCAGTGCCACTCATGCAGATCGACCAAGCTGTACTGGTCAAGTTCGGGATCCAGAACGCAGTTAAAATCACCCCCCAGGATGTGATTGGGATGATCGTTGAAATAAGAAGCAAGAACTCGCTCTATGGTGTCACGGTACGGAGCTCGGGCCCCCGTACGCACCGGGGGGGAGTAAACTGAGAAGACGTGCAGGGGAGTTGCTTCCGGAAGGGATATTTTGGCACCACAGATAAGGCCGTCGCTGTCTCTGGGCGGGACACAGCTGGTATATCTCGCGATGCGCGGACCTGCAATGACCGACACCCCGTGTTTGTGGCCGCAGACATTCGAGAAGACTTTAGCGCGGTCATTGCCGAAGGCGTACCGCTGTGGGAGGAGGAGAGGGGGAGAGTTTAGCTCTTGAAGGAGTATAATGTCATATCCCTCGTTTAGGAAATGCAAAATTGACGCGGGCGTGTTTTGGCTCTTTGCCGTGTTGAAGGACACGACACGGATGGCCGGGACGGAGGGAAGAGAAGGGGGGGGGGGGGCGCAAGCGTCTAGGCTTGAAGGGCTTGTGCACTTGGGGGGGGGGGGGGGAGGAGGGTGTCCGAATGGAGGAATAGCGGACATCCAGGGGGGAGTCCGGTGTCACGAGCGCTGGTATGTGGGCAGGGTCCTCATTGTGTATTGAGGGGTTGGGGTCGCACTGTTCTAGTGTAGAAATCCGTGAGTGAAGTGCTTGTGCGTATGCTCTGGGCGAGTGGTGTAGGGCTGTGTCACAGGCAGTACGAAGAGAGGGGTGTATAGACACTTGTGTCTGGGACCAATACTCTCGGGTTGATGTGTGCTTGCTCCACAGGGAGAATCTCCGCGATGCGAGAGACGATGGCGGTGAGGGAGGGACCGTGCACGCCCAAGCGGGCGAGGACCTCTTGACACCGTCTCATGTTACATCTCCTGCGGTGGCACTGACGGGTGGGAGGGGGGCAGAAAGAATATGGGGACGGGTGGCATTCGGTATACTCATCAGAGCTCCCCACAAGGGGAACCACAGGACTTTGTGGTCCGGCACACAGTGAGCGCAGATCAGCCCGGTAAGGGCATACCTGGCGGTCACAGGGGTTAAGGAATTCATGTTACGCACAGGGGGAGTGGCAGAGCGATGGCCTTGCCATGCCTGAGAACATGCAAGAATGGTGATGGAGGGTATTCGTGGTCTTGAAGCGCAGACCACGTTTCGTGTGCACAGAAGGGTGACGCCGAGCGCAGGTTCATTAAGTCGTCTCATGTTGCCCTGGGTCAGGGGGCTCTGAGGATGTCGTATGGAGGTCCGTTCCTACACCAGTGTGACGGAAGACAAGGGATACCCTGGAGTCTCGGGGAATGCGCCGCTTCTCCACTGTGTCATAGTCGCGGGCTGGGATTTGGTGCTTCCACTTGTCGCGGGCTTCCCCAGAAATTAGGAGGAGGCTGCGGCGCTGTAGGAAGACTTTTTGCCTTTTCTTAAAGAGGGTGGATCCGGGGAGGGGACGCGGTTCGAAAACCATTTCCGCACCTGACCCAAAGGAGCCATCCAGGACATAAGGGCCTACCTGAGGGACGTCTACGTGGCTCCTCAGGCCACTGCCGGGCTCGTATCGAGCAACTGACCACATATTGGGGCATAAGAAAGAGGAAGGCAGGACCTGGGCGCAGGCAGAGAATGCCCGTAGCCCAATCGCTTGAATAAACTCAGAAGGGGTGGGTTCAAAAGGTTCAACTTCTTTTGATTCTGGATTGTACCTGAATCCGAAATGAAGCATTGTGCGGTGCCCCTCGGACAGCCATTGGTGATTTTCATCTGCACTGAAGGACATCACCAGGGCTTCTTCTTCTTCTGAGAAAAATTCATTGGATATGAAGGCTCCTGCTATTTCCGGGATGGGGTCAAAAATTTTCCCCGTTTGGAGGTGGAGCTGTGCGATATTTTCTGTGAGGGAGAGGGGTTTGCTTGTGGACAAGTAATGGTCCCTCGCGAGACTTAGTTGTTCCGCGCTGCCGTAGGCAGTCGCCGCCTCGATGACACGTGATAGGAAATCTTGGGCTTCCGAAACTAGGGGGTTGGCGGGACCCAAAAGGTTGTCGCGCGCCGCCGTGTCGGGGCACTTGGGGTGAAATACGAGTTGTGATACAGTGAAGCCTTCCGCAAGGAGCGCGGATTCGTGATGAACATATTTTACTCGGTAGACTCGCACCTTAGCCATGGGGGCGCTGAACAAGGAAATGTGCCGAATTTTCCCAAGCAGGGAGACCCCGAACATTACATCAACGTCCGGCGTGGATGACGGGGCGTGAACTTCTACAAGTTCTGGATCAGGAGGCTCGGGGAGGGGGTTGAAGCAAGCCTTCACTGGGGAGGGTGGGGGAAGGACATCTTTGTGCACATTTCGGGGGGAAGCGGATAGGTCCATTTTGTGTCCCGGGTGTTTGGAGTGCCACGAGGAGTATCCTCCCCAAGAGATCATGGCTCCCGTAGTGCCCCGATACGTGACCAGGTTATTCTCTTGGAAGAGCATGTAACTCATGGAAGTGAGAGAATCTCGTTGGGGGAGCAAGGGGATGTTGTGATAGTTGATGCACACGTAAAACTCGTGGTGTGTTCTGGGAATGGCCCCTAGGATACCGCACCGTCGCGCGGCTTCGCTAGTAAGGAGGGATTTCCACACGTCAATTTGTTTGAAGTCCGGCGTGGCCTGTTTGTATGCTTTAGAAGGGACAACTTTGAAAGTTTTGTCCTTCCCTAGATCGGAACCACGGATGCAAAAGACTTTGCCAAGCGTCCACAAGGGGTGTTGTAAGATGGTGGAGAGAAGCTTCTCGGCGAGGGGGGTTGGAATGGTGTAGTCGAAGCGGAACATATGTTCGGAGGATGATTGTAGAGGCTGTATGCGTTCCTTTGGAAAGAAAGCATTTTTGGAATTGACCGAGATGTGGTCGTTTTCGAAATGGAAAAGGCGGTTGACGAGGACAAAAAACTCCCGGGCGTTACCACGGCGCCGCCTATACTCTCCTCGTTCCCGCTTGGATTTTTTGGAGAGATGTTTTGGAGAAGAGACGGTGAAGTTCGGGAGCAAATGCCGTGCAACTTCAAATCGTAGCGTTGTGCGCACTGCGGCCACTTGGACGGTGCCGTCCACCTTATTTATAGCCCATTGCAGGGAAGTCTGAGGGTGCATGATGTCGCCGTAGCGGATGTGTGCGTGGTGCTTGTGACGGGTGGAGAGGTGAAGGTGAAAATATGGGTATTGAGGAGAGTCAAGTAAGTTGAGCCGCACGGAGCCATCGGGATTAGGTGAGGGGTTGTACGTGTTGGCATCCGAAAGCCGGTCTACTCCACATACCCAAGGGGCAAGGGAGATCATGCCGGGGTTCAAGGGGTTCATGTAGAGGGTCTCCGCCGAAAGGTTGTCTTCCATTCCCGGGAGAATGAAGGAACCTTCGTACACAACACCGGAATCAAAGGCTTCTTGCAAGGCTTCGTTGATGGCATGGGCCCACTCGGTCCACGTGTTGCCGTATTTGTATTTGGAGTTGTAGTAATCTTGTGGGTGTGGGAAAATGTAGAATTTTGGGTGGTGATGAAGGATGTCTTTGAGGTACCTAAAATTGTCATGTCCGATTGTGGAGTAGGCATTGTTGCCGGAGCAATCAATGTCATGGAAAAAGGTGCACCCGTCGCTCGCGCAAAGGTCTATTGTTGGGTGTACTTGGTCATAGATGATTTGCTTGTGGTATTTCTCCAACACGAGTTGATTTGTATCAATTCCTAAGGTATCATGGGCATGCGTTTCTCCCCATAGTGCTTGTTGATCGTGTGTGTTGATCTCACCTTTATGTTTAACCAAGAATTTTGCAAAGACACCATCCGGGGCAAGGGAAGGGTTGAAGAAGGGCTTTCCGGCATTACCATCATCTTCATCGGGAGTAGGGTCTTCCCCTTCTTCGGCCTTTTCGTGTGTTCCTTCGGGAGACGGAATAGCGCTTGGCGTAGACTGCTCCTCATGTGGCGTTAAGAGGGAGTTGTCGGGCTCAACCTCATTGGTTCTCCTTGCGTTGCCGTTGAGAGCGGCGTTGTTGTCCATTGCCGAATCTCCACACGGGTCTTCGTGACATTCTTCTTGTTGTTTCGACTCTTCGGCATCACGTGGATGGCTTCCTTCGGTGTTCTCGTGTGTGCCTTCGGGCACGGAGTCTTGCACCTTCTCGGAGCTGGTTGGCGGTGCGGGCGCTTGGACTTGATGTTGTGGTTCTTGGGCTCCTTTTTCTTAGGCGGTGTGAGCTGTTGTCTCGGCGAGTGGGAAGAGTTCTTTTGCGACATTTTCGGGTTGTTCATCGTCTGAAATGACATTGGATGACGTGCCTTCTTCACGTGACGGGGAAAGGTCGAGTGAAGGGTGAAACGGGTCGTTCTCGTGCTTAAGCCGACTTTGAGTCAGTTTGGCGTCCACTTTAGCCTGAGTTCGAGTAATGAAGTTTTTCACGGACTTTAGCTGTTTGCTTTCGGTCTTGAGCGTTGCGGAACGCTCCTTGGGCCCAACTTGTGACATTGCCAAGAAAACGGCGTTGTGAAGCTAGGCAACTAGGACGGCGCTCACGATTGCGGCTTTGCGCTAGGCAAATAAAATTGACGGCAAGGTTGTTTCGCTTGCCTCGGCTCCAAATTGCGGCTTTGGGACTTTTGATGGTAATCCACGGCTCCACGGGATCAGCCCAGAACTTGAACAGCCCAGGATTTTCGTTAATCACCGAGCAGCCTGGACTGCTGGTGGATCCATAAATAAATTTCTGAGGGTCAATCGAAAAAAAATAGACACTGAGAAAGTGAGGGCCTTTAGAGTGTTGAACATGAGTCGGTGGGAATTTGCACACCCTTTTGCATTGCTTTATTGCATGAGTGCAATTGCACAGGGAATACTTTTGCCCATGACCAAAGGGGTTGCTTCAATTTTGTAGCAGTTGCCTCATCACCATCCCGCTTTGTGCACGATTGGAGTGGGCTCCTCATTGTCAATTTTTGTCGCCTAGGGCTCTTTCATAGGCTGTGCCAATACAATTGTCATTAGTGCTATAAGGGAATGTCCACTATGCATATGTCACATGTGATGCAACGTGCACCGTGTGTGAGTCAATGAGGTGAGCATGAGATGAACCGGGTGCGCAAAAAACTAGCAAAGACCTAGCGATGTGGCTTGCGCAGACACTACTATCAAGTTGGGAGGTCACTTACAAATCACTACTATGGTCAGGTGCTGAGCGGGGTGATTTGTGTTACGAAGGGTGTGTGCTGTCTAGAAGTAGTGGAAGATGGGACAATATTGTCTTGGGGTTGTGAAAGAGGCCTTCCAATGGAATTTCTATGCCCTTGTGATGTGCTCCTCTTCCTCCTCTTCTTTTGCACAACCGACGAAAGTGCAACCTGGCCGGAGTAGTCACAGAAAGTCACGACCTTAGCATTCTTGACGGTATCCTAAAGCTTTCTTTTAATCGAGTCGTGGGGTGAAGTGGGGGCAAGTGGGGATGCGCTCAATGCGTGGATGCATAGATGAGGTGGTTCTGTATCAAGTTCCTCACCCTCTTTGATTATACTCACCGCGGTGTCACTTTTCATGCGAAGCACCTTTTTGAGCACCCGTAACGCCTGCGTGTTTAACAAATTCCCGTGCTGATGCATGGAAAAAGACACGACCGGCATGGGTTTTCAACACATTTGTGTCATTTGTCTTTGCAGTAGGTGACCTGTCAACACTCATAATGCCATCTAGTGCTCTGCCATCCTTTTTTCAAGTAAGGATTGGAATCGGAGATCGGTGTAGGAGGAGATTTTCCGGCCTTCCAGCAAGTCACTTCCTCCTCCCATCCATTTTCCGGGATGGACATACGACACAAACACAACGATCTGCATTGATGATGTCCAATGCTTCTTGGATGAATTTTTTTTGGCAAAAGTGTTAGGGTAAGATCAATGTCCTCCAAGTTTCTCCAAGGGGCGGACATGTCACAAAATAGTGGGTATGACATGTGTGCTTAAGGCATGCACGCACCACATCTACTTTTGCGCTCGTCTCCCATCGTTGCGTAGGGCAACCGTCGGGTTGACTTTTTGTTTCCCATGCTTTAAGACCTCCATTTGGATTTGCAATACCACTTGGCCAACAGTAAATTTGGTGACAAAATGTTGCACATCATTATGGACCTCATTGTGAAGCCCCCCCCCCCCCACATCTAGAACTGGATCGTGGTGGAGTGCGACAAATTGACACAATGAACTGAGAATTGTGACTATGACCATATACCCGTGTCACGGGGGTGTATGCGAGTCCTGTATACGTTGCTCATGGCCCCACACACACACCTGCCTTATGTGCTCTTTTGTTTCAAAGATTTTTTTTGCTCCAACAGTAGAGGCTCATTGGGTGCTAACACTTTGCTTGCCTCGTGCTCATGAAGCAAGGCACACTTGCACGCGTGGGCGCGACCCGTGGGGTTGCATATTCAACCCCCCCCCCCCCCCACCGCCCTCTCCCTCTCCTTTGGGTCCCGAATGCACATGAACGACGGCACGCGGCTAGGGTTAGCAGGGGCCGAGGGTGTCTCAATTGAAGGAGATGTTTGCCCTAGCAGCCTACACTTAGCGCTTGCAGCGCGGCACCCCTTGTGCCCCCCGTGTTGCTGCCCGCACAGGCGGCGGACAATGTGTGGCGCACCAAAGCGGCCAACAGGCTGGGTGATCTATAACCATTCCCCTTGGGAGTTTGTACGATATGGCAATACCCCGCCAAAGGTTGTGTAACGCAGGAGGCTTCACGTAATGACAGGCGCAAGGAAGCACATGGAGTCTTGGAGTGGCGTTTTTTGGATACCCAAGACGAGACCCATAGGCAAGAGTCACCCCTCCGGCTCCACACATCATAGCGTGTGATAGTGCCTTTCTAGAAGCGCATGTGAAGAAATGTGCAGCGTGAGTGCCATTAGCACAAGTTATACAACAGCCGTGGTGCAAATTGGTACAGCCACTTGCAAGTGTGGGATGTTTGTAGCTTATGGGGTGCCTACAGTGGCAAGCTGTTGGCATTTAGGGGAAGGACAAGGGCTGTGTGGAGCGTCTACAGTCCCGTCTGGTGTTCTGGGTCGCGTGTTGAGAGGCCAGTAGGGGTGACGATGCACGCACCTTAGGGTGCTACGTGTGATGAACAACCACTTTCAAGGTGGATGCCCGCCGAAGTGGGGAACACTTTGGGCAGCTGCCATGCCCGATGAGAGTTAACCTTGGGAAGAACGAGTTTGAAGTTCAAAGGTTTGCATCCATTGTAGGGCATCAATAAAGCAGGACGATTGGGGAGAGTGGAGCCGTCCGGAGTAGAGAAGGGGTAAGAAAAAGATGTTGGGCTCACAAGCCCATTGGAACCACATGGTTGCATAGACCAGACTAGTCTGCCGTGGCGCACAAACCGCAAGTCTTCACATCTATTGAGGGACCCAAGCATAGACTTTTTCGCCGCGGCGAAAAGTTCCAATTGGCGATTGAAATATATTACCCCACGCCTCGACACGTTCACCGTGGCAGACGAGTCCCAGTTGGTTAGACCTATTGGGGAACCCAAGCGAGTGCTTTCCCGCCGCGATGGCGAAGTCCCAACCGGTAGCCGCCCACGCCTAGACTTGCTTGCCGTGGGAGACCTTTCTCAATTGGTCATATCTATTGGGGTAACCCAGCTGTAGATTTTTTTGCCGGGTTGGAAACCCCCCAACTAGAAACTGGTTTATGGGGGCCCACGCCTGTACTTGTGGCGTACAAATTTTACTTGCTCGTATGTGTTAAGGATCAAAGGCGTAGACTTTTTCTGCCTTGGTCCCAACTGGGAACCAGGCCGTGGAAGCCCACCTCCGTGTGTGCATTCTACGCAGGGGGGGGGGGGGGTAGGTCACATTGCCATTGCATTTGTTTTAGAAATAACAGGCAATGGGAACAAGACAGCCGTTGTGATTTGTGTTTTGTCCATGAATTTTTCTATCCTCTTACTTTTTTGCCTTTAGCATGTAGGTACATCCGAAAGGTTCTCAACAAAAATTATCTATTAGCCTTACCACGGTCAATGCAGTTCAGGGACCGATTTGTCGCATTGGAGCATGCATACGTGGGACCGTGCGCGTGCATCTCTCGTGCTTTCATACTTTATTGCCTTTTAGAAAATACACTACTATTCGTCGCCATGATGATCCACTACTATTTGTTGCTTGACCGCCAAAACAAATGTCTGATACAGGCCCTCATTGCCCATCATAATAGCTCCCAGTACAAGAAACAAAAAACACAAGTAAAGTACAAAAATCTTACACCTTTCCGCTGTGGCAAAAAAATGTGGGCTTGGCTTCGGCAAAAGATATGACCGAATGAAATATGTCCGCCACGGCGGACAAGTCTAGGCGCGGGCTCCCATATACAAGTTCCAAGTCGAAAATAGTCCGCCCAGGCAGAAAAGTGTGGGCCTGGTTTGCCGACAAGATCTTACCACGTGGGATATGTCCACCACGGCGGACATGTCAAGACGTGTGGCCGGAAAACCACGCGTAGCGAGACCATGAAGAACAGAGGCGGGTGGACAAGCACTTGGTTCCCTGCTTCCGCTCATCCCCTCCTCTTGGGGCTTCCGCTTTTGTCCTCTTCTTCTTGCTCGCACTAACCCTCCATTCTCACTCGTCATCCACATACCATTCTCTATGATTGCAGCCTGCACTTTGCTATGAACTAGCTCTAAGGTGTCAGCAATAATTGGTTTGAGAGCGTGCATATATGAATGGCGCTTGTTGGTCAACTTGGTGTCCTCCAAATGCTTCCACATTGCGCCTCAAAGACCGAGGCCAACAGAATACTTATTGCTCCACTGCCATATAGCCCCACCGCACAAAACAACTAGGAGGTAAAAGAAAAAGAAGAGGAAAATATTGGCACATGTTCCGGAAACAAAAGAATCCTAGATGTTGCTAGGTCACCCTTCTCCCTGGTTGCTCCCTTTGTCGCTCTCTTTCTTTCTCCTTCGTCTTTCACCCTACTCTTCCCTACTCTAGGTGGAGAGACAGTCCGAGCAGCCGGCGGCATGAGGGACTCCAAGGCACTTTCCTACATGCTAGAGGGCAAAGCCCGGCGCCAAAAACGCTCACATGCATAGTGCATCATCGGGGGCGAACATGTAACATGCACCACCACGGGTTGTTTATGTGCACACGTATTTCCCCATCCTCCTTCAACTGCCATTAACTCTCTTTGACCGACCCAAGCACACAACCCATGTCTCCCTCAACTCACATCACTGAACGCGTGATGTCACTTCAAGATCAATTGGTATGTGGTTGTTGGTGGGCTTCTTTTGGCGACGGCGGGTTTGGTTTATGTGTGTTTATTGGTTGTGCGTCCTAGCGGACCTGAGTTGTAGTGCACGTGTAAAATAACTAAAACACCTCACACATGGTGTGCACCATCACATACGATTGTGTGGTGCCTACGTGCAAGAATGCTTAGCAACTACGCGTCGTAAATAAGGGACAAGTGGCCTACCTAGTCATACACACAAAGAAAAGGTAGATCTTAGCTTCGGACTCAAGCGTTCATCATGAACGTGCCCTTTACACCCTTTGAAGTTGGTGACAACACAACAAGCTTTGAGTGTGTCGCCTGCGTGACCTTTGTGGTGGAAATGCGAGGTTATGCAATGCACACCGGTTGCAACCAAAGAGCCTCAATTCTTTGAAAGTTGGAGTGGTGCGCCAAGAGCAAAGATGGCAACACAAGCAATCCAGGCTGGCATCGTACCTTGGCGATAGAACAACACACCAAATAGTCCAGGGCACACAAGATGCCGGCGACAACAATGCAGTGAAGCTGGTGTGTACGGGGTCTGGGACACGAACTCTTCCCAAGGACATAGTGCAAATAAGGCTCACTGCATCGTTCATGTGTGGAGGAAACAGTGATGAGACCAGAGGCATCAGTACAAATAGCAGGTTGCATAACAAATGCAGAACCAAAGACATGTGGGATGTTGCCATACCAATCTAGTCAACTGAATTTTCAATCGTTCTAGTTTCCCAAACACCCAGTCGGAGCGGTGGCTCGGTACAGCGATTAGCCAGCGGTCTGAGCCTGTACTTCGCAGTTGCTGCAAGTCTGTCACCGAAGGATGGTCTTGCACCAGCCACATGGTGGCTCCCGACGTCCCAGAGGGGCGTTCCTCAGCTCCTAGGTCACGTTCAGCTGGTACGACAGGTTCCCATGAGGGGCAGTCGTGTTCAGTGCTCGGCAGGCCCATTATGTGGTCCCAGGTTAGAAAGCGGTCCCAGGCGTGTATCCAGTTTTTGGTTGGCGTCCATAGTTTCGTGTGGTCATGTTGCGGTGCAGTGAGTTGGGTACGGATGGCTTGTCACGTGTCCATGAAGTGTGCAGCACCTGCCGCAGGTACCACATCCCATGTATGCCATGTTTGTGCATGCGCATACTTTTTCCACAAGCGTGTGAGGGTGGGGTATGCCATAACAGCGTCACGGAACCCGTGCATGATGGGGTGTAGCGGGGTACATGCGCGCATATGGAAAAATTGGAACGCGTCGCCCGGCGCGGTATGTGTGTCATCATCCGTGGAGGAGTCTTCTGATGTGTTATGCTGTGAGGGGCACTGTTGGCCTGGTATGGGACAAGAGTGGAAATTCAATTTGCGTGGCCATATGGACCAGCGGCACCTGGCCGCTTTGGATTGCTGAGTGTGACAGGTCGGCCAGTCTCTGTATCTGGGAAATAGCATCAGTAGCAGGGACGGGAAAATGAGGGTCACTTTCATTTGCCTGCCGTAGCGAGTGCAGGTGTTCACGGAGTTTTTGCAGAGGTGGTTCCGCGGTAAATGACTCTAGATCTAGCTCCTCATGTGAGGATCGATATGTCTTCGGGTGCAAAGGATGATGTGGAGTTGGGACTATGTACAGGTGAGGCAGGCGGGGACGGAATGCCAAACCGTTTTCGGCGTCGTAGCGCACGCGCTGCTCTAGACGGTGGTTTTGGTTTTGGTATCAACGGCGTGAACCGCTGAGGTGGGCGTCGCACACGTTGTGAGCATCCCAGGAGTGGTGGTGGTCGTGCATGCGAGCGATGTCCTGCAGTGGTAGGCAGGTGTGGTCGTGGTGCACACGCGATTGGGGCGTCCTCTTGTTCAATGAGGCGAAGGGGCCTTTTACGAAGTCGTGGGCCCAGCAGTGTAGGTAGCACGGCCTTCAAGCACTTTTGGTAGCGTTCCAACCGTGAATTCCAGCGCAAGCGGTCAGCACCTTCGAGCCATACATGTTGGGACCTCCGCAATTCGTGTGCATGTGTGATGAACGACCGGTTTACAAGGAACAGGGTATGCAACGTATGTGAGGTGCTGAAGTGTAGGACATGGCGCCACATGTCGATGGGCAACACGTCGAACAGGGCCAGCGCCATAGTCACATGGGGCTAATGTGTTTCGGTCGCCACGCATGATGCAGAAGTGTGCTTGTCGTGTATGGCGTCCTGCAATTTTTCTGCCCGATCCACGGTGAGCCCAATGGTGTCTTTAGAAAAGAAGCGGGGCTCAGTGTCGGAGCCTTCAGGTTGGCATAGGAGTTCTTCATGTCCATGTACATGGAGCGCTTGGATCGTAATCATCTTCGTGAAGGGCGCATTTTTGGCGTGTGGGTTGATGCAATAGACATGTGTGCCCGGTTCGGTAGTCATCACATTCGGTGCCGGGTGGCAACGTGGCGGTGCATCCGGCCTTTTTCCAGTAGGCGGGGAATCCGCTGCCGATGCCAGTAGTTCATCCAGTGTCTGCACAACAGAGTCACACGGGGATAGCGCTTGTCCCTTCGGCTGCTTGGGTAAGTCATCCGTGTCCTTTGCAATCGCCGCTTTTACCGGAGTGGAAAGGTCCTCAAGGGACGCACGGGAGGCTTTTACGCACCGGCGTGCTGGTAGTTGTCCCTTTTTGAGGGCTGTTTTTAGTGCATGAGCACCTGGTTTTAGGGGTACGGCATCCGGTTTTGGATTAGGGACTTCGACCGGACTTTTCTTTTTGAGGGCACGTTGCAAAGCAAGGGGAGAGGCCTCCGGCGGTGGTGATGGTATGGCGTTAGTGGAAGATGACTCGGCAGTAGCATCAACATCCATCGGGGCTTCCGGAGTCCCACCTTGGAGATCAGAAACAGCGGTAGTGTTGCAAGGAGTAGCAGTCGATGGTACATGGGAAGCGGTGTCATGGTGGCCTTTTGCGTCCGGCCTGATAGCGTCTCTACCATCATGTTTTCGCCATGCTTGCATCTCCGCGAACATAGAGGCTAGTCGGTCTTGTTGAGAATCAGCCCGTTTTTCCGCTGCATCTTGGCGTTGCGCAATTTTTGGTACGGATGAATTGATCACCTTGAAGTTCTCGTTTGGGGCGTGTGTGTGTTTTTCCATGCCGGTGCCCATGCGTTTGTCAATCAACTCCGTGATTTGGATTGTTGATATGCTGGATGTAGTTTTCGGAGATGGTGTGGTTGTGAGAGACGGTGACGGCGTGGATGGCGGAGTCAGTGCCACGTGTTCCCGGGTAACATGCAATTTTGTGCCGTCGGGGAATGTGCCTTGTTGAAATTGTGCCATGAGCTCTTGTGCACCGCCTTCCGATTGGCATTGAATGATGAGCATAGATTCTTTGGCTTCCATCTCGGCTTTTCCTTTCACGAACGTGGTTATTTTGGAAAGGCGATCCGCCGTCCATTCACATCCACTCACGTAGAGTACCCAATGTGGTTGGGGTGTCGGGTCTTGTGTTTTTCGAGGCGTAGATGGAGAATCATCCTTGTGGATCGGGAATGGCGTTTCACCGAGTTTCAAACTTGATAGCGGTGGGTATATTGGAACAATATCATGTCCTTCTTTTATGGCCTTGAAGAAACGGGATGTGTTTGTGTTAATTCTCCAAGCCGCCGGGTGATAACGGCAATTCTTCGGGCAATCCGCCCCGCATTCATCCGTCCCGCAATTGAAGCACATCTTTCTTTTCTTCGGCTTTCCATTTTTATCCCGATCGGTGCATATCCCCAAGTCGTGGCCAAGGGGGGGGGGCGTTTCTGCGGAGAACGACAGCATGGGGGGTTTTACATACCCCCCCCCCTTTTTTCGTTGGCCAAAATTTTAGGCAAAATCAGGGTTTTCACATTACCGAAACCCCCCCCCCCCTTTTGGGGGGCAAGGGTGTGCTTAGCGCACCTCACACTACCACTATATACCATTTTTGACCACTTGTGGGCCACTTCTGATTCTGCCCCCCCGCTCTGAAGCGGTGCAGACCCCCCAGGCGGCAGGGGTTATGTAGCCACCTTGCCCACTTGTGGGCCACTTCTGATTTTGCCCCCCGCTGTGAAGCGGTGGGGACCCCAAGGCGGCAGGGGTTATGTAGCCGCCTTGCCCACTTGTGGACCACTTCTGATTTTGTCCCCCGCTCTGAAGCGGTGGGGTCCCCCTAGGCGGCAGGGGTTATGTAGCCACCTTGCCCACTTGTGGGCCACTTCTGATTTTGCCCCCCGCTCTGAAGCGGTGGGGACCCCCTAGGCGGCAGGGGTTATGTAGCCACCTCGCCCACTTGTGGGCCACTTCTGATTTTGCCCCCCGCTCTGAAGCGGTGGGGACCCCCCAGGCGGCAGGGGTCAAACTAAATGACGGGTCCTCCGTCCACATGGCCCCATACATCAACAAGGTTTTCAACCGCAATTTGGAGCATGATTCTGCGGAGCGGTTGCGAAGGGTGAGAGGTGAAGGACAATGTCCGGGACCACGTGTTGCACCCCCGCCTGCAGATGCGATTGCGCCCGGGACACCGTTTGCGACGTTGGTAACGTACAATTCGCCATCAAAGGGTAAGTGCACATCAGCAGGGGTCTTGAGCTTGCTGAAGTCTACTTTGGAAGGCACAACGATTGCACATCCGTCGGCCATGGGCTTGAAGCACACCCAAGGTGCGAAGCTTAGTGGAGAATTATTGTTGTTTTCCCGGCCAAACGCGGAAGTGGCACTGCAATGGAGTGGCAGGTTTGGTCCAACCATCGACGTGGACGCAGCGAGCACCACGTTTGTGGACTTGGACATCACCGATGAGGGAAGATGGGAAGTAGACCCGAACATCTTGAATACGTTCATCGATGCCGCGGCCCAAGACATCAAGTACTGTCCCGTGATCGTAGCAGAGCCATACGATGGAGTGAAGGCTTGCGAATTGCGGCTTGCGAATGGTGTACGATGTTGCCTCTTTTGTGATGCGGCAGTGCCCTTGCGCATAATGTTGGACCACGTGGCAGAGCACATTGCTAAAGGTGACGCCGTGGCGGATGCACGCCACCGTGGAAAAGCGGAGCCATGTGGCTTTTGCGGCCGTTCCACCGGGACCTGCAAAACCATGTTGAATGGGACGAAGGTGTGCACCAACTGCCCTTACCGGTATAGCTTCAAGTACAAGAAGGCATTGGAAAAGAGGCGCAATGTCCCAAGGAAGTGTCCGGTTCCGATGTGCCCCGCATCCCCATTCACATGGAATATCAAGTACCACCTGCGGCTCGTGCATCCTAGCTTGGACCCCGAAACAATTGAAGCAATTGATTGGGTTGCGGAGAAGCAGATTGCCTGGCGTGCTCGGAAGACAAAGGCGGAGAAAGGAGAAAAGGTGCGGCGGATTACCATTCATATGGACAAGGAAGCGGAGGAAGGCATGGGACAAGCCACAACCACGGGTGATGAAGGAGGGGACAAATATGGCACACAACGACCTACAAGTGAGGCCGATGAAGATTGGCGTCCAGAGCGTCGCGCGTCCGATGAGTCAGACGGGTCCGACACGGATAGTTTGTCAACGACCAATTCTAGTAGTGGTGGGGCGTCCTCTACATTGTCGGAGTGTAGTTCCGACAACAGCAGTTGGGACAGCAGTGCCAAAGTGGTCGTTGCGACAGGACACAAGAAAGTGTACAAGAAGACCGCCAAGCAACCCCGCGGGCAAGGCAAGCAAGTGAAAAGTGGTAAGGCACCTGTGGCAGCTTCAGTGGCACAGAAGCGACAAGCACCAAAACGGAAGCCCAGTAGGGACTCCAAAAGGCAGCGGAAGTAGAAGATTACGTGAGGTGCAGAAGCAGGTGCATAAGACGTTACGCTATGGCGGGGGGCTTGGGACCAACGCAGTGCAAGCGGTGCCTTGAGCTTAGGCGTCACAAGTTGCCCACCCTCTATGACCCCGTATACACGCGATGTGACAATATTCTAGAATTTCTACTTTGAGTATGCTATGTGACATATGTGACCAAAGTTGTTGGACGCTAGGGAGTTTTTGGTTTGGGGGGGGGGGTGCGAAGTGCGTGCGGTTCCGCGCATTGCCGCGAGACACACAACAACACACAACCATAGCGTGACAGACGATGTACTTGTTGTTGGCACAACGGAAGTTCCGGGATTGGGCACCCCGTGAAACACGAAACGACTCAAAACGACCGCATTGTGGGATTGGGCACCCCATGAAGCGGTGATCCGAAACGCCAAACGATTCGAAACGACCGTATTGTGGGACTGGGCACCCAATGAAGCGGTGACGCGAAACGCGAAACATGACGAAACGTACGTCTTGCAGGATTGGGCACCTTGTGAGGCACCCTCTTCGGTGTTGGGCCGCGCCGAAGAGAAATGGTCCATGGCCCCCCCCGGCAGGGGGTGTGGGTGGCTATAACCACCATTGCATTGGTGAGGAGGTAGAGTGGAGGCCTCCGTTGTTGTATGCTAACCCCTTAGGCCACTGCGTCCCTGCCACACCTCATGTGAAACAGCAGCATCAAGTAAGCATGCAAAGATCCGTCACTTTTGAAGCAAGACACCCCCAAATTTCCTTCTGCATGCCCAAAAAATGGGGAAATATGCACTTGTGCACATGCAACGTAACCCCCCGCGGCGCGTTTTGAAAAATTTCAGTTGCGCGCAAAACGGGTAAACCCCCCCCCCTTTTTTCGAAGGGCCAATTTTACGCAAAACCCCATGAATTCACATTTCGTAGAAACGCCCCCCCCCCCCCCTGGTCGGGGCAGTCATTCATGACATGCCCGGGTTTGCCGCATACAACGTAGCACACAACCACATAAGTAAATCTCTACAACAAAAGGAGTGTTGAAGTCTAACTGCCAGCTGTAACATACACCAAAGTTGTTGATAAGGGAGGTAACAGGGCGTCCTCTGCCTCAAACAGACAATCGTCAGACACCCAAAAATTTTTTTACGGTTAAAACTGCAACACCAAATTCATGACGGGAGTAGCAGTGAATAGCAAAATAAGGCCGAAGAAAGTTGCAGCCCAGTAGCTGCGGTGGTCCGTTATGCCTTGAGCTCATAGCGCCGCTGCTTGGTGTGTGCGATGCCGCGTTAGGTCTTGCTGCTGGCGCTGGGTGTAAGCAAGGACGCGCTGAGGGTTGGCGGTGGCGCTTGCCGTAGCTGGTAGCTGTGCTGGGTCTTGGCGCCGGTGCCTACGAAGGCCCGCTAGTTCGAGGCGTTGGTGCTTGGCGATGACCACAACCCATGCCCTCACGCATCATGTGACCTCACGTTTCTCCTTTGGTCCCAACGATCCCCCCTAGCACAACACCAAAAATACCCTCCTGCCACTCGAGTGTCACTCCAGTGCGTGTTGTAGTTTGCCTTCGCAAGCTCTAGGTGATCTTGAAACACCCCTTTTCTATGGTCTCACAAGCTTGTCTTTCAACGCCCTCCACAGTCCGCAAATTTCTTGCACTTTGCATGTTGAGAAAAACCACTCAAAGAGGTACAGATACTTCACCCATTACTTTCTTAGTGGCCCATTTTCGATTTACCCTTCTTGTTGCGCCTGCTTGGCCTTTGGAGGGACCTTGTTTTGCTTTGGCAGCATGTGAGTGAGCACTCTGTGTGATTCTTGGTTTGACACAAGTTTAGATTCCCAAGCCTGGTCCACGCACGCCCTACAAGCTTGCACCAGTGCTTCATGGGGTGTTGATAATAGGAGATGAGGACCCTTCTCGTCCACTCGCTACACCATTCTTTTAGGTAAGATGATTTCTTTTAGGAAGGATGAAAGTGTGCCAGCTTGCGGTTTTTTTTGACCCTTTCCATTGTTTGTTCAAGTGATATTTGTTCACTTTGGACTTCAGTAGTGCTTTAGAAAAAACTGTCGCCTGGCGTGGAGAATCAAAATTTGCAAGTTCCGCGAATTGCTTTTCATCAATGTAAATCTCCAACAGTCTTGTGGCTGAGGTCTTCGAGCACCTCGGAGGCCTATGATTGGCAGAGTGCCTTGTGCTTGTGCTTGTGCTTCCGCAGCTGACCTTTGAACTATCAAATGCCGACCTCCTCCATGAATGTAGCAAGGAAGCAAGTTCGCACAGCAAAACATGGAGCATGCGGGGTGGTAAGCCTTGAGTCTACAGGTTTCATACATGGCTCCTCGTCCTGTGTCTGCACCGTACATGATTTCACAAATTCATTCCGATCCCCACACTGTACACACGGTCACTGTGTCGCCATGCCAACAACAGTGGAAATACTAAGACGTGGTTGGGTCTTGCTACTCAACCTACACTACACAATGGTAGGTGCAATAGAAGACGAAAAGTCAGCCCGCAGTGCCAAAATTAGTCACCCATGATTCCCAAATCCGACTCCATTCTTGGCCCATCACCAGGCACGACACCCACATGAAGATGGGGAGATATTCAGTGAGTGTGAGCTGTAATAGGAGACGTTTGATCAAGGGCTTCCATTAGGATTTAGGGTAGTTGAAGCCACCAAGCACGTCGGAATGGACCGGAAATTCGCCGTCATTTGTGCGACAATTGTGGATCGCCACACTGACTAGCGTTTTACTGCAGGGAGGTATGTGGTAGTCACATGGCAAGCAATCAAGGTTGTTGGTCGTAGTCATGAGGACCGTTTAACTGCACCTAGGGGTTGTCTCATCATGTCGCACACCAGTGCCTTCCGTAGCGTGCCTATGACCAGCCTAGGCCCGGTGAGACTGCTAGAACAACAACATGTCGCGACCTGCCCCTCACGTTTCGCTTTCAGGGGAATTGTATGCATGTGTCCTAGTAATTACTCGAGGATTTTGCGTATATTAGTTAATGGATGGTCCGGGGTTTTGACACCGTAGTCATACACATTGTCTTTCCGTGGGCCAACCAGCACAATGATAGATATGACCCCTGGCCATTGCAGGATTTCAGGCAGGACTGGTGGCAGAGGGTCAACCCATGGAACTGACTTCTTGTCACACTTGATCGATCGCTTTACCAGGGTGTGCGTCCGTCCACTTGTAGCACCATCCCACCCGGATGTGCGCAAAAGATGGATATCCAGGGCATCCAAGGTCAGCCACACCAAGGTCCACTGCATGGGTCTCCACCAGGCATCTAGTCCTTTCCACATCCACCTTCTCCAATTCTAGTGTGTCATCAACGGGGGCACACCACATGGACCTTCCAGACTGTACATTTGCGGGGTGGCAGGGAGGTGTGAAAATGTGTGCTGCCGGCATGATCACCACTGCATCACGCAGTTTGGTGCTGTGTTCGGATGTTGGCGCGCAGCTCGCCAAAGAACCGCAACCGGTCTGTTTTGAATGCACAACACTCTTTCCACGCATTACAGGTTAGCAACTTGTGCTGATGCTGCCCCACTGACGGGGACCCCCCTTCGGCCATGGACTTAATGTCCGACTGCGAAGAATATGTTGTGCACCTAATCCTCGCGCACAAACCACTCTACAAACTAGTGGATGATGCTGAACTACACTAGTCGCATGGCCGTACCCAGAGATAACATTGAGATTGTCTTGACATGTGCATCTTGCCTTGACTTGGACCGTTCCGGGTTGTCGTGGTTGGCGATGCACATTGACAACGGGAAGCGAATGTTGGAGGGGTGGACGCTGTGGTCTAGATTTGGGATGCGATTGCCATCAGAGTTGGTATGATGGTTACGGAGGGCGGGTGCATAACAAGTAGCCCAACACGCAAGGGTGTTTGCAATCAGGTGGCGGGGTTCTTAGAAATTTGATCCCGTAAGGGGTTTCGGACCCCCCCTGCTTTTCTCAAAATGGTCCGTGGGGCGGTTTTAAGGGGGTTTTTGGATGCAAGCACCCCATTTGTGGGTTTTGTTTTGGTGATGTCATTTGGTGATGGCTGCATATCCACATTTTTGTCCTTGCGCCAATGCAGCCACTTTTGATTTTGTCCCCTTTACTGGGGACCCCCAAGAATACAAGGCTTACATCCCAATTCTGCCCAGTTGTGTGGGCCCCCGAGAAGGTAGGGGTGAGGTAGCCACTTCTGATTTTGTCCCCTTTGTTGGGGACCCCCGAGAATGCATGGGTGATGTAGCACTTTCGCCTGGTTTTGGGCTCTTGAGAAGGCAAGGCTGAGGCAGCCAATTCTGATTTTTCTCCCCCTTGTTGGGGACCCCCGAGAATGCAGGGGTGATGTGGCACTTTCGCCCCTTTTGGGCCGCCGAGAAGGCAGGGCTGAGGCAGCCAATTCTGATTTTGCTTCCCTTTGTTGGAGACCCCCGATAATGCTGGGGTGATGTAGCACTTCCGCCCACTTTTGGGCCCCACAGAAGGCAGGGCTGAGGCCGGCAATTCTCATTTTTCTCCCCTTTGTTGGAGACGCTCGAGGATGCAGGGGTGACGTAGCACTTCCGCCCACTTTCGGGCCCCACAAAAGGCAGGGCTGAGGCGGCCACTGGTGTTAGGGACTCTCAATCCACGCTTTTTTGCTTGGCCCCTTGACTTGGGGTTAGGGACCGTCAATCCACGCTTTGTTGCGTGGATTGCCCCAAGCCCCTAAGCCCCTTGAGTTGGGCTTAGGGGCTTGTAATCTACGCTTTGTTGCGTGTCCCCTTGAGTTGGGGTTAGGGACTTTCAATTCACGCTTTGTTGCGTGGCCCCTTGAGTTGGGGTTAGGGACTCTCAACCCACGTCTTGTTGCGTGGCCCCTTGAATTGGGGTTAGAGACTCACAATCCATGCTTTGTTGCGTGTCCCCTTGAGTTAGGGTTAGGGCCTTCGGACTTCGGACTTCGGGTTGCTCGCATTGCGCATCGCTGGCCCACGGCTGTTGCATGTTGCAAACCATGGTTGATGTGCCCCAAAAGGGACCAGGTGCTCCCCAAGCACACAAATCGACCCATTGCTTATGGGAACACAGTTGCAATAGAAAACATTTTGGCCGTCCTACCAAGCAAGCTTCCCTTTTGTGCGTACTCCATTTCCGTCAACGAGGTGGCCGTTGAGGGGGACATCGTGCCATCGGTGGGTGCAACCCCCTTGCTGTATGGGTGTTGCCTGAAGCATGTAGGTGTTCCCCAAATTCAGAGCGAAGGTGATTTGCTTGCCCTTTGGCAACAGCTACAGGATGGTACCATTCACCATCAGTGTGTGCCGTGTGGCTCATTGTCCCCATGCATCGTGAGGTACATAGCGGCATACCATTTTTGATTTATGCCTCGTGCAATAAGTTTACACGGCAGGACATGCAACACATGCGCTAGTACATGTGCACAACATGTGCCCAATCTCGTCAGCTATGTGACCGCGGGTAATTGTCACCACGCACGGATGGTGACCCCCGCCGCGCACCGTGGTAGCTTGCAATATCAGAAACACTGAACGTCCCTGGTGTTGAATGTGATGTTGCATGTTGGGGTGCGATGTTTTTTGATCCCCCACACCTTTGCAACAACACCTGCTTGCATGGATTGAAGCATGGATTCCAACTAGAGTCAGGGTTGCGCATTACATTGGCAACGATTCGCCTGTTCGCTCATGTATTTAAATGTAGGATCTCGGACCGGGCTTACAACCCGATGGACAAGCAAAATGTGCCTCTGGGAGTTGCATTCTTGCAATTATTCAACAGCATTGGCAATGCTGCTTGCAGCCTTGATGGGCGCAGTTTGTCAGCGGCGTTGCGCGGGGCCATCCCTGCTGTCCGGTTAACAGGGCTAATTTTTGATCTCCTATTGTTGGGTTACTTTGATGCGAAGCTCACTTTGTACGTTGGAATGAAAAATTTGTCCACGGGCCATCAGTTGCTTTTGTATATATATTCAACAAATACACAAAGGAGTTCCCACCCACCAGCTTGCATTTGCGGTGCCACGTGACCTTTCAGACCTTGTACATTACTGTAAAAGTAATGCAAGTCCGTGACCCCACGGCAAATTTGTACATATGCCAAACGTGGTCCCAGCTAGCTGAGAACTTGTTCTCCATATCCCGTATCCTAAACCACACCTGCAATTTCGATGTATCGCAACTGCACGGCCGCTTGCAAGCCATTGTGGACATCCAAGAAATTTTTCCCGGCACATTGTGATACGCGAAAGCGACATGAGCGCTACGCCATGGATCGCTTGACTCCGCCCCAATTTGCGGCAAAGGGGCACAGCACGTGCCACCACCATCCTTGAGCAACACCCGCACTTGGGCACATTTGCGCGGGGTGTCTTGGAGTCTCTTTTCCAAAGCCGTGCCAACCTTTTGAAACGATGTGGTGCCCCACCTGTGTTGGACAAGGAAGATGAATTTTAGGAAGACACACCGGACACCAAAGGAGAAGAGGATACTGATCGCATTGACGCTTGTGCCTTGGAATCAAGGTTGCGTAGCCATGGTTTCTGACCGGAAGAAAGCTTATGTACCACGCGCCTATGGGAGCACTATGCATATTACACAAGTTGTCAACGAATATTTCAATGGCAATGTGGAACATGCGCCCACCAACCGCCTGTGGCGCACGTCAAACACTGCCCGATTTGGGCATACCCACACAAGCCCTGACAATGTTGCATTGCCTAACAATGGCAATGTCGATGAAGTTGCCGCCAGTTTTGGGGCTATTTTTTCGGCCCTAATGACCTTCGTATGGGGTCAACATCGGACAATTTCCTTGGGCACGTTCAATTTTTCATGGTGCACGGTTGATGGTGCATTGGTATATGGTACCACTAAGGAGGCCCTTATCACCGGACATGCCATCCCCGTGACGGGTCAGTTTTTGCCGTTTGTTGCAACCACCAATGATCCGACCTTGTTGCGGTGGACCGGACGCTTTGGTCCGGGGTGTGAGTTTCGGAGTAGCCATGTGGTGTTTTTGGATGCCAAAATGGATGGCGATGGTCGGTGGATCATTCTGGGGGGTACTTTATCTGCCTTTGTGAAAACCGCTTAGGTGCCAAGCTGTCCCTAGTTGCTTGCCCATTGGATGCAAGCATTGTTGGCCCATGGCGATGGTTCTTTAAAGGGTGCTACACCTATTTGTGGTTTTCCAAATTCTCTGTGGTGTACCGGTGAGCTACAATTGAGTCATCACAGTGTGTTGAGCACAGCAAATTCAGTATCCTGATCTTCAAAACTCTATTCACACTTCCATAAGGTTCACACCGCATGATTCGCCCCTCAAACTTCTTCTCCCACAAATATCACCTATGCTCTTACCGACCATTTTCACCTATGTTTGCTTGTGTCACTTGGAGGGGCAACCAATTCTCATTGTCATGAAAATGTTTGAACATTCACAAACAAATATGGACCATGGAAATAAGATTCTCTAGATGATCCCCCGCTTTTTTTAACATTGAGGGCAATCCCCGAAGGCAACTTCGGGACTGTGTTTTGCATGGTCTTCAATGTTCTCCCCGGTGTTCATTCAATGTGTTCCTGTGCTCTGCTCGGGACCCGAGACGGCGGGGGCTATATCGCCATTGTCACCCCCGTTTGGGCCCCCAAGCTAGCGGGGTTTAAATAGCTTCTTCTTGCTTTCCTTGCACATCGGGTAACATATGTTAAGTAGCCATTTCTTCTTTTCTTTGCACATTGGGCACTCCCAAGGCAACAAGGATAATGTACCCACTTGGCCATTTGGGCATGATGATGGCAATGGTTAAGTAGCCACATGTCATTTTGTTCCTGTGCTACGCATTGGGAACCTGCACCATGGCAAGGGTTGTTTGACCACTTTTACCATTTTAGGGTCCCCAACATGAGCAGGGGTCAAATTTTTTTTTTGCCCATGCGCTGCGTTTTGGGGACGACTGAGAAATGGCCCACCTGTCGGTAAAGTGACTACATGGCCCCTATTGTCCACAAGGTCGCCAATGCTTAGCTAGAGGACCAAATTTAGAAATTGCGACCTCACCCTTGCCATCTCGCATGTCGCCAATCACGCCTGCCGTTCTAGGGAGGGACCATCCAACCGGCATCGGGCTTGTGGCCCCTTGCTTTTGTATGGGCCCCCGAAACGGCAAGCATGAGCCGTCCATTTGTATTCCGCATTGTCGCGCTGGGCGTTGATGATCCTAGAGACGGCAAGGGCAATGAAGCCCTTTTGCCCACACGTGCCCCTAGAGGGCATGGGTGAAGTAACCACTTTGCCCACACGTGGGCTCTTGAGAAAACAGCGGTGAAATAGCCATGTCTGACCTATGTCGTAGCGCTAAGTGTTGCCCCCCCCCCCCCGAGAAAAGAGGGGTTATGCCGCGACTTTGCCCTTACGTGCCCCCCTAGTGAGAAGGGGCGAGGTAGGCATGTTGCCAGCGCACGGGCTTCTGGGAGGACTTCGGAAGACCGAATGCATTTTGCACCATTCTTTGCTGAATACAGCCCCCAAAAGATGGCGAGAGTCCCATTTTTTGTGGAGACACTAGGCCCTGTAAAGGGGGATGACAAGTCGGGTCTCTCGCAGCAACAACTGCATGAATGACTTGTGTGAGCTGGAGGACATCTGCTACCATTAAGAGGGCATGGGTGATGTTGCCACTTTGCGCACAAGTGGTCCCCCGACACGGCATCGATGAGGAACCCAGTTTTGAATTCTACCTCCTCGCTTAGTGTCCAGGACCCCGGAGACGGCAAGGGTGAGGTAGCCATTTGTGATTCACGTCCCCGGAACGTATGTTGGCCACCTTGTAATATGAGGGCTGATGTTGCCACATTGCCCACATGTGGGTCCTTGGGACGGCAAGGGTGATGTAGCCATTCCGATTTTTTTCTTGGTGCTACTTCGGTGCGTGCATGCGACTGGTAAAAAAAGCACATCAAGTGGAAAACTATGCTTTTTGTATCAATGCACCGAGAAATAGACTTTACATGACACTTTGTAGCGCTGCATGGATGGGGATTCCTACGTGAGAAGAGTGATATTTTAATCACCTGTGCCATGGCACAGCCCCCAAAAAGGGAGACAAAGGATGCCCACACCCCTGCCATATCAAGGTCCTCCAAAGAGGGAGAGCAAACAACGTCCGCATAGCCCGCCATATTCGAGTCCTCCTGCACTGGTGTTGAGGGGGGGGGGGAACCCCAGAGAAAGTTTATGCCTCATGCCGTGCGCACACCTGGACTTGGGCACTTGGACGGCTCCTTGTTGCCAATCCCACAAGGAAATAGGGACCTCGGCAGCATCCTCGTCTAAACTGACCACTTGAATGGTTCCTAGCCGTCGGCATGTCATAGAAACAAACTTCTTAGCATATGGTATGTGAGAGGTTTGAGACATGGAGTTCTTGGTGCCAAGCACCTGAGAATTGCCCCCCTCCCCCCTCCACCAATCGACTTATTATCACAACCAGTGTCGGCTGTCAGGTGCGCTCAGGGGGGGGGGGGGGGGGCTCGCATCGGAACAGGCCTTGGGCGGCATCTTGGTGGACTGAAGGACTTGATGCCACGTAACGCTAGTTGATTGCCCTCCCCCCCCCTCCCCCTCCCCAGCTTTGCTGAGTTGCCCAACACCGACAGAGAGGTTTGAGGGTTGCTCACGGTAGGCTTACACTTTGTTTGTCAACCTTGTTCCGCCGTTACATTTCGTTCGTTGGTTGGCTTGTCATTTGGCACTCTTTGAACCCTCTCGTGCCACTTGCCGAATCCCTTTCCAAGCTAATTAATGGCTTGGCCGTTGTTCTGAGCAAACTTCATTTGGGTTCCTCAATATGTAGCAAGCGTCATAATGAATCGTCTTCTCATTGGTGTGTTTTTTGCGTTTGCTTCTTGTTTCTTGTTTTGGTAGCCTATGATTGGCATTGGCTTTGTGCACCACAGAATTGTTTTGGCGGCCAAAGGAGAAACACTCATGTACTGTCGCAGCGACTAATTGTACTAAATTTTCACCAATGCAAACAACTGTCAGAGCATGCCAAGGAAGCACCCTAAGTCCCCAAGTAGGCATACTCCACAACAAGAGGTTGGATAGCAGAAGGATTGGAAAATTCATGGACAAAGCACAATCTCATCGATTGTCCTCCTCCTCTGTTTTGTTTAGCGTTATTTGGGTACGCGACCTATGCGCCATCCCGCTAAGTCTATACAGAACAACGTTGCGTAAGTGGATTAACGAAAGCTATGTCAGAGGGAGCAATTACAAAAGTACTCAACGGGAATTCGATGTATGATGGCCCACGCCTAGACTTGTTCGCCACGGTGGAAAACTCTGATATGGTCATATGTATTGGGGCAACTCAGGCGCATATTTTTGTGCCGCAACTGAAAGGTAAAGATGGGATCCCAAGCCAAGAGTTGTCCACTGTGGCGCACTACTCTCCATTGGCGAAATCTTCTAGGGAACACATGCCTAGACTTGTTGGCCCTGCCCGATAGGGGCCAACGGGGAAAATGTAGGTTGAACCCCACGCCGAGACATGCCTTCGGCTGTTGATAGATCTTAGTTGGTCAAATGTATTAGGGAACCTAGACCCTAACTTTTAGCCGCAGTCAACAGGTCCCAACCGCAAACCTGTATAAGGGAGGACATGCATGGGCTTTCGTGCTGCTCATAGATCTTACATGGTCATAGCTATTGGGGTACCCTATGTGCAGAATTTGCTGCTAGGGGAGAAATGTTCCATCTTGGAAGTTGAAGCAGATACCTAGAATTCTTCATTGCGGCGGACTTATCTCAAAATGGTCAGATCCATTGGGGGGACGAGGCGTAGATCCTTTCGCCGCGTCAGAAAGGGTCGCAACTAGGAAGGTGTATAGGGGATGGCATGGCTAGACTTGTCTATTGTGGTGAACAACTTGCAATTTGTCGTATTTCCTTGGGGAACCCAGACCCAAACCTTCGCGCCGCGTCAAAACAGCTCCGCTAGCAGCAATGGTATATGGTGGCGCATGAATGGAGTGGTAATATCTATTTGGGAAGAGAGGCCTAGAGTTTTGCGCCGTGGCAGAAAAGTGCCACTTGGGAACTTGTATATGGAAGCCTAGGCTGAGTCATGTCTCCCACGGCGCACAAATCTCAAGTGGTGAGATCTATTCAGGAACCTAGGCCCACGCTTTCCCGCCGGGGCAAAGGTCCATACTTGGAAGTTGTATATGGGAGCATAACCCAAAACTTGTCTGCTATGGCGTACATATTTTCAATCGGTCATATGTATTGGGGAAGCCCAGCATAGACTTTTTGTTGCATGGACGGAAAGGTGTCAAATTCTTGTACTCTGCTTCTGTTTCTTGTTTCTTGTTTTAGGGGCTGCTATGATTGGCAACGAGTTCGTGCACCACAAAATTGTTTTGGCGGCCAAAAAACCAAGCGTAGTTCAGTGTCACGGATCAGAGCACCGTAGGGACATGTCCAAAGGCCCACTTAGGCATACTCCAATGCGACAAATCACTCCTTGAACTCAATTGACCATCGTGTTGCTATTAGACAATTCATGTTGACAACCCCTCGGATATACCCAATTGTGGGAAAGGCCTAGAAATAGAAGGAGTGGCAGCTTGACACTTTCGCCAAGAACTACATGCACCGCTTCCGGAGGACGAAAATGGCGTGTGGAGTGCCAACGAGGAAACAGCTTGACCCTTCCAAGGGCCGTACAAGAAACATTTGACCGTCCCTTGCATGGAGCAGGTTGTTTGTGCGTGGGATGCTTGCTGAGACAACGGCAAAAGGTCCCTGGTCAAGCAGTTGCAGTTCAAATAGCATCCTGACGCCTTCGCCAGGAACTACATGCACCGCTTCCGGAGGACGAAAATGGGGTGTGGAGTGCCGACGAGGAAACAGCTTGACCCTTCCAAGGGCCGTAAGAGAAACATTTGACCTACCCTGCATGGAGCAGGTTGTTTGTGCGTTGGATGCTTGTTGAGACAACGGCAAAAGGTCCCTGATCAGGCAGTTGCAGTTCAAATGGCAGCCTGACACCTTCGCCAAGAACTACATGCACCGCTTCCGGAGGACGAAAGAGGCGTGTGGAGTGCCGACGAGGAAACAGCTTGACCCTTCCAAGAGCCGTACAAGAAACATTTGACCGTCCCTTGCATGAAGTAGGTTGTTTGTGCGTTGGATGCTTGTTGAGACAACGGCGAAAGGTCCCTGGTCAAGTAGTTGCAATTCAAATGGCATTTCGACACCTTCGCCAAGAAGTACATGCACCGCTTCCGGAGGACGAAAATGGCGTGTGGAGTGCCGACGAGGAGACAGCTTGACCCTTCCAAGGGCCGTACGAGAAACATTTGACCGTCCCTTGCATGGAGCAGGTTGTTTGTGCGTTGGATGCTTGCTGAGACAACGGCGTGCCAGAATTTGATTCACTCTCCAGCATGTGGGGTCGCGCCTTCCACTTCCTCCTGCCGCCGCCCGCTCCAACGGCTTCTCCAACCGAAGTATGCAACAGCACGGGAGAAGATGAAGGAGAAACGAGGAGAGGGACAAAGGGAGCAACAAGGGAGAAGTGAGGAGGAGCAACGTGTGGGAACGTATAGTGAGTGCGAGCGGGAAGGAGAGAGCGAGACCGAAAGCCCCCAGAGGAGGGGACCAACGGGTGAACGGAACAAAGCGCCCACCGAGCCGCCCACCCCTGTTGTTCACGGGCTTGCTACGCGTGGTTTTCTAGCCAATCCTCCCTAGGTGCATTCTGGTGGCTGGGTCGGAGGGGGGCATGGGTTGCTTTGCAGCGAGAAACAATGGGAACAAGACAATGCTTGTGATTGTGTTTTGTCCAAAACTTTTCACTTTGAACTGCAACTGCTTGACCAGGGACCTTTTGCCGTTGTCTCAGCAAGCATCCAACGCACAAACAACCTGCTCCATGCAGGGGACGGTCAAATGTTTCTTGTTTGGCCCTTGGAAGGGTCAAGCTGCCTCCTCGTCGGCACTCCACACACCATTTTTGTCCTCCGGAAGCGGTGCATGTAGTTCTTGGCGAAGGTGTCAGGATGCCATTTGAGCTGCAACTGCTTGAGAAGGGACCTTTTGCCGTTGTCTCAGCAAGCATCCAACGCACAAACAACCTGCTCCATGCAAGGGACGCTCAAATGTTTCTCGTACGGCCCTTGGGAGGGTCAACCTGTCTCCTTGTCGGCACTCCACACGCCATTTTCGTCCTCCGGAAGCGGTGCATGCAGTTCTTGGCGAAGGTGTTAGGATGCCATTTGAACTGCAGCTGCTTGACAAGGGACCTTTTGCCGTTGTCTCAGCAAGCATCCAACACACACACAACCTGCTCCATGCAAGGGACGGTCAAATGTTTCTCGTACGGCCCTTGGAAGGGTCAAGCTGTTTCCTCTTCGGCACTCCACACGCCATTTTTGTCCTCCGGAAGCGGCGCATGTAGTTCTTCGCGAAGGTATCAGGATGCCATTTGAACTGCAACTGCTTGACCAGGGACCTTTTGCCGTTGTCTCAGCAAGCATCCAACGCACAAACAACGTGCTCCATGCAAGGGACGGTCAAATGTTTCTCGTACGGCCCTTGGAAGGGTCAAGTGGTTTCATCGTCGGCACTCCACACGCCATTTTCGTCCTCCGGAAGCGGTGCATGTAGTTCTTGGCGAAGGTGTCAGGCTGCCATTTGAACTGCAACTGCTTGACCGGGGACCTTTTGCCGTTGCCTCAGCAAGCATCCAACGCACAAACAACGTGTTCCATGCAGGGGACGGTCAAATGTTTCTCGTACGGCCCTTGCAAGGGTCAAGCTGTTTCCTCGTCGGCACTCCACACGCCATTTTCGTCCTCCGGAAGCGGTGCATGTAGTTCTTGGCGAAGGTGTCACGATGCCATTTGAACTGCAACTGCTTGACCAGGGACCTCATGCCGTTGTCTCAGCAAGCATTCAACGCACCAACAACCTGCTCCATGCAACGGACGGTCAAATGTTTCTTGTACGGCCCTTGGAAGGGTCAAGCTGTTTCCTCGTTGGCACTCCACACGCCATTGTCGTCCTCCGGAAGCGGTGCATGTAGTTCTTGGTGAAGGTGTCAGTCTGCCATTTGAACTGCAACTGCTTGACCAGGGACCTTTTGCCGTTGTCTCAGCAAGCATCCAACGCACAAACAACCTGCTCCATGCAGGGGACGGTCAAATGTTTCTCGTACGGCCCTTGCAAGGGTCAAGCTGTTTCCTCGTCGGCACTCCACACCCCATTTTCGTCCTCCGGAAGCGGTGCATGTAGTTCTTGGCGAAGGTGTCACGATGCCATTTGAACTGCAACTGCTTGACCAGGGACCTTATGCCGTTGTCTCAGCAAGCATCCAACGCACAAACAACCTGCTCCATGCAAGGGACGGTCAAATGTTTCTTGTACGGCCCTTGGAAGGGTCAAGCTGTTTCCTCGTCGGCACTCCACACGTCATTTTTGTCCTCCGGAAGCGGTGCATGTATTTCTTCGCGAACGTATGAGGATGCCATTTGAACTGCAACTGCTTGACCAGGGACCTTTCGCCGTTGTCTCAACAAGCATCCAACGCACAAACAACGTGCTCCATGCAAGGGACGGTCAAATGTTTCTTGTACGGCCCTTGGAAGGGTCAAGATGTTTCATCGTCGGCACTCCACACGCCATTTTCGTCCTCCAGAAGCGGTGCATGTGGTTCTTGGCGAAGGTGTCAGGCCGCCATTTGAACTGCAACTGCTTGACGAGGGACCTTTTGCCGTTGTCTCAGCAAGCATCCAACGCACAAACAACCTGCTCCATGCAGGGGACGGTCAAATGTTTCTCTTACGGCCCTTGCAAGGGTCAAGCTGTTTCCTCGTCGGCACTCCACACGCCATTTTCGTCCTCCGGAAGCGGTGCATGTAGTTCTTGGCGAAGGTGTCAGGCTGCCATTTGAACTGCAACTGCTTGACCTTTTGCTGTTGTCTCAGCAAGCATCCAACGCACAAACAACCTGCTCCATGCAAGGGATGGTCAAATGTTTCTCGTACGCCCCTTGGAAGGGTCAAGCTGTTTCCTCGTCGGCACTCCACACGCCATTTTCGTCCTCCGGAAGCGGTGCATGAAGTTCTTGGCGAAGGTGTCACGCTGCCATTTGAAGCGCAACTGCTTGACCAGGGACCTTTTGCCGTTGTCTCAGCAAGCATCCAACGCACAAACAACCTGCTCCATGCAAGGGATGGTCAAATGTTTCTTGTACGGCCCTTGCAAGGGTCAAGCTGTTTCCTCGTCGGCACTCCACACGCCATTTTCGTCCTCCGGAAGCGGTGCATGTAGTTCTTGGCGAAGGTGTCAGGCTGCCATTTGAACTGCAACTGCTTGACCTTTTGCTGTTGTCTCAGCAAGCATCCAACGCACAAACAACCTGCTCCATGCAAGGGATGGTCAAATGTTTCTCGTACGCCCCTTGGAAGGGTCAAGCTGTTTCATCGTCGGCACTCCACACGCCATTTTCGTCCTCCAGAAGCGGTGCATGTGGTTCTTGGCGAAGGTGTCAGGCCGCCATTTGAACTGCAACTGCTTGACGAGGGACCTTTTGCCGTTGTCTCAGCAAGCATCCAACGCACAAACAACCTGCTCCATGCAAGGGATGGTCAAATGTTTCTTGTACGGCCCTTGCAAGGGTCAAGCTGTTTCCTCGTCGGCACTCCACACGCCATTTTCGTCCTCCGGAAGCGGTGCATGTAGTTCTTGGCGAAGGTGTCAGGCTGCCATTTGAACTGCAACTGCTTGACCTTTTGCTGTTGTCTCAGCAAGCATCCAACGCACAAACAACCTGCTCCATGCAAGGGATGGTCAAATGTTTCTCGTACGCTCCTTGGAAGGGTCAAGCTGTTTCCTCGTCGGCACTCCACACGCCATTTTCGTCCTCCGGAAGCGGTGCATGAAGTTCTTGGCGAAGGTGTCACGCTGCCATTTGAAGCGCAACTGCTTGACCAGGGACCTTTTGCCGTTGTCTCAGCAAGCATCCAACGCACAAACAACCTGCTCCATGCAGGGGACGGTCAAATGTTTCTCTTACGGCCCTTGCAAGGGTCAAGCTGTTTCCTCGTCGGCACTCCACACGCCATTTTCGTCCTCCGGAAGCGGTGCATGTAGTTCTTGGCGAAGGTGTCAGGCTGCCATTTGAACTGCAACTGCTTGACCTTTTGCTGTTGTCTCAGCAAGCATCCAACGCACAAACAACCTGCTCCATGCAAGGGATGGTCAAATGTTTCTCGTACGCCCCTTGGAAGGGTCAAGCTGTTTCCTCGTCGGCACTCCACACGCCATTTTCGTCCTCCGGAAGCGGTGCATGTAGTTCTTGGCGAAGGTTTCACGATGCCATTTGAACTGCAACTGCTTGACCAGGGACCTTTTGCCGTTGTCTCAGCAAGCATCCAACGCACAAACAACGTGCTCCATGCAGGGGACGGTCAAATGTTTCTCGTATGGCCCTTGGAAGGGTGAAGCTGCCTCCTCGTCGGCACTCCACACGCCTCTTTCGTCCTCCGGAAGCGGTGCATGTAATTCTTGGCAAAGGTGTCGGCTGCCATTTGAACTGCAACTGCTTGACTAGGGACCTTTTGCCGTTGTCTCAGCAAGCATCCCACGCACAAACAACGTGCTCCATGCAAGGGACGGTCAAATGTTTCTTGTACGGCCCTTGGAAGGGTCAAGCTGTTTCCTCGTCGGCAGTCCACACACCATTTTCGTCCTCCGGAAGCGGTGCATGTAGTTCTTGGCGAAGGTGTCAAGATGCCATTTGAACTGCAACTGCTTGACCATGGACCTTTTGCCGTTGTCTCAGCAAGCATCCAACGCACCAACGACCTGCTCCATGCAAGGGACGGTCAAATGTTTCTTGTACGGCCCTTGGAAGGGTCAAGCTGTTTCCTCGTTGGCACTCCACACGTCATTTTCGTCCTCCGGAAGCGGTACATGTAGTTCTTGGGGAAGGTGTCAGGCTGCCATTTGAACCGCAACTGCTTGACCAGGGACCTTTTGCCGTTGTCTCAGCAACCATCCAACGCACAAACAACGTGCTCCATGCAGGGGACGGTCAAATGTTTCTCGTATGGCCCTTGCAAGGGTCAAGCTGTTTCCTTGTCGGCACTCCACACGCCATTTTCGTCCTCCGGAGGCGGTGCATGTAGTTCTTGGCGAAGGTGTCACGATGCCATTTGAACTGCAACTGCTTGAGAAGGGACCTTTCGCCGTTGTCTCAGCAAGCATCCAACGCACAAACAACTTGCTCCATGCGAGGGACGGTCAAATGTTTCTTGTACGGCCCTTGGAAGGGTCAAGTTGTCTCCTGGTCGGCACTCCACACGCCATTTTCGTCCTCCGGAAGCGGTGCATGTAGTTCTTGGCGAAGGTGTCCGGATGCCATTTGAAC
The DNA here is from genome assembly GCA_964036045.1 of Eutreptiella sp. 'Long Island Sound 2002'. Taxonomy (NCBI): domain Eukaryota; phylum Euglenozoa; class Euglenophyceae; order Eutreptiales; family Eutreptiaceae; genus Eutreptiella; species Eutreptiella sp. 'Long Island Sound 2002'. The sequence continues at coordinate 187,555,674 of OZ038379.1, read as the reverse complement.
TGCAACTGCTTGACCAGGGACCTTTTGCCGTTGTCCCAACAAGCATTCAACGCACAAACAACCTGTTCCATGCAGGGGGCGGTCAAATCCTTCTCGTACGGCCCTTGGAAGGGTCAAGCTGCCTCCTCGTCGGCACTCCACACGCCTCTTTCGCCTCCGGAAGCGGTGCATGTAGTTCTTGGCGAAGGTGTCAGGATGCCATTTGAACTGCAACTGCTTGACCAGGGACCTTTTGCCGTTGTCTCAGCAAGCATCCAACGCACAAACAACCTGCTTCATGCAAGGGACGGTCAAATGTTTCTCGTATGGCCCTTGGAAGGGTCAAGTTGTCTCCTCGTCGGCACTCCACACGCCATTTTCGTCCTCCGGAAGCGGTGCATGTAGTTCTTGGTGAAGGTGTCAGGATGCCATTTGAACTGCAAGACCAGGGACTTTTCAACACGGGCAAGGCAGAGCTGCCGTATGGCCAAGGGATAATCAGAACTAGCCATTTGCTTAATAAAGGGGGGTAAATGGGTAAATTTCTTAGGACCCACCGACCCTAGAACCCCAAAAAACACTTTCAATTGCCGAATTGCTTGCAGCGCAATCTATTCTTGCACCCATTTTTTCGGAGGACGCGATCTTCCCATACTTGATTTTTGTTTCCAGCTCACAGCCATCACATGCAACATCAACACTAGCAGCACGACTAGCCGCACCAATAGCAAGGCCAACGGATCAGCCGGTACTCATAGTGAAGCATTGCCATGACGCGGCGCACCACCATGGCGCTGGGCCCTTGGGTGCACCAAGGGTGGCAGGAGTAGGCCTGGGGTTGGGCCCCTAGGGCATAGCTGCAGCAACGCTTGCCACTTGACCACAAATCATGAGGGGCTGGGCATACGGGACCGTTTCATGCTGTGTGCGTGTGACTGGTTTCAAAAGTGCATCAATTGGCAATTTGTGCTTCTTGTATCATTCCACTGTGAAATACACTCTACATGACAATTGTAACACTGCATGGATGTGGATGGGGGGAGGGGACGACATGAAAGCAAGATGTGGTATAGCTGACTATGACCCTCCCTACGTGAGAGGAATGATGTTTTCACCAACTTTGCCATCGCACAGCCCCCTAAAGGGGAGACAAAGAATGCCCACACCCCTGCCATATCAGGGTCCTCCAAAGAGGGAAGGCAAACCAAGTTAACATAGCCCGCCATATTGGGATCCTCATACAGTGCGCGGCGGCAAGCGCGGATACAACCCATGAATTTCCAATGACCTCATGCTATGCCCACGCGTGGACTTGGGCACTTCGATGGCTCCTTTTTGCCGGTCCAACAAGCAAATAGGGTCCTCGGCAACATCAGAGGTTGTAGGGGTTCCCCCCATTGCCTATTGTCTCGGGCGCAACACGCGGGAAGAAAACTTTCTGCACAAGTGTCGATGAAACGACACTTTTTTAAGCAATCAAACTAAAAAGAATCCTATCAAAGCAGACACTCGGAGATGGCATGGCACTGGGGGGGGGGTCCACATATGGTCCAAGAAGAGGGGGCACGTTCCCCTTTGTTGGGGACACCCGAGAATGCAGGGGCGCCGTCGCATTTCCGCCCTCTTTTGGGCATCGGAGAAGGCACTGTTGAGGCAGCGACTTATGATTTTGTTCGCCTTTGTTGGGGACCCCCGAGAATGAAGGGGTGACATAGCATTTCCGCCCTCTTTTGGGCCCCGGAGAAGGTAGCCCTTGGTATGCGTTTGAAACCCAATGTTGTTCCCGACTAGAATATTCCCAATGGGAACAATTTCCGCCGGAACAATCTCGTTGGGAACACCACTGGAACAAGTGTCGCAAGCCAGATAACCACATCCATCACCATGAGTTTCCAAGTTCGTAAATGATGTTTTTTGTCTCTTTCTTGCATGTATAACGCGTCCAAGGCTTGTCTTTCCCATCGGGGCCATGTTGACATATTGTGAGCCGTTGGTGCCACCTTCCACCAGGTGTACACATTTCGAACTTTTCGTATCCATTTGCAAGCCTGCTGTTTCTTGTAGTTCAGACGCAGCGTTGTATGACTTTTCAACGTTGGCGTCCCCATTCTCCTGTTTGATTTGTGCATTGTGGCCATGCCTAGGGTCCCATTTTGGTATTTGTTCCTTGCCTGAATGCTCGGTGGGTCTACGGGCATCTTCCCCTAGAGGTATGCATTGCCAAATTTCGCTTCGTAGTTCATTGTTGTAGCTTCATCATGCCTAGATCGCAAACGCGCGTTGCACAACTAACCACCCACCTCGTCCATTTGGCTAGTGCTGTTAGCCTCCGAGACGGGGATCTTGTTGGGGAGCTCATAGCGGAATCGGCCATCTCCTCTCCACACGCCCGCCGCCAATTTGCGGTGGCCGTGCGCTTGGCCCAACCAAGCTGTGTACGAGAGATACAGCAAGGGGCAATCGCCAAGTACGCCTCCGAGGTGCTCCCCCCGGATGAGTGTTGCGAGCTCATCCTCAACCTGCGTGCGCCCAAATCCGCTTGGCGCACGCTCTCGGAAGTGTACACCCTCCGGTGGCTGAAGTACACCGCGACCACGGGCCTTCCATTCGCCCGTCCGATTTGCCCTGAGCTGGCTTTCCAGCAGCGCTGGCAAGATCTACTGGCCCCCTTGGAGCTCCCCCCCGCGGTGAGCACTTCGGATCCCAAGGCCACGGGCATCAGTTGGCCGTGGGCATCATGGCTGCGCTACATTGCTAGCCAACCCCCGTTGTGCCGCATGATCGATTGGTCGCTCCCCCTGATTTTCATTGTCAGGGGGGATGGCTACCCCTGCGCAGGCGGGGAGTGGTCCCAATTGTCTGTGTCCACCGCCAACATGGGCCTTTGGGGACGAATTCCCGCCTGCGTGTGGGTCATCGGCCTCGCAATCTGCGGGGACAAAGCGATGGCGACCCTAGCAACCCTTTGGGAAGACAATATTAAGGTGTGCCGCGCACACACCGTGTTGTCCCGGCGACGTTCCGATAACTTGTTCCGGAGACGTTCCGGCTACGCTCAAGTGTTTCGTTGGAACCGCCACCGGAACAATCTGGTTCCAACAAAATTGATGTTTTTTTCTTAGGCCATCTAGGAGGTCGTGGACACCCACCGGGTGGTCTTCAATTCCCATGAGGAAGCGGCCGATGCCTGGCTCGGTGGTGATTCCCCGTGGGTGCGCCGCATTATCGGGATCACAACGGCCCCACAAGTGGGGTCACTATACAACGAGGGGATTTGGGACTCCGACGCCGCTGTGTGGCGGGGCAAAGACGTGGTCCGGACCACCGAGTCGGACCACACACAGCGGACGTCCTTCTTGTTGGGAACACCAGCGCTGAAGGCCGCAGGTTGTTCCGTGGAACCAGTGGTGGTCATTGCCCGGTGCCGCGTTGTCATGTGCATTCTGCACTGTTGCATGGCGATGGGCCATGATGGACTACGTGGCAGCCCGCGGCAGCGTTCTCGCGACGCGCATCGAGGGGTGGGGCAGCATTGGCGACATGTCCCTAGCGCCGCCGCACTGCCAACAAGTGGCCACAGAGCCCCCCCCCCCCCCGCCCGCGTGTGCACCGCCCGTGCAACCCCAACCCCCGAACCCCCACCCAGCCCCCCAAACAGCACCCAAACCCAAACCCAAACCCGAACGCCCCCCCCAAGCGGGAACCCAAGAGCGCCCCCAAACCAGCCCCCCAAAAAAGGAAGAGGCTCCCGGGGGAGTCCTCCAGCGAGGAGTCGTCTAGCGACTCCTCAACGGACTCCTCCTCGGGGTCCACCACCGACTCCTCGGCGTTCGAGCAGCCTCAGCCCCGCCCCCCGGCCAAGGAGCCCACCAAACCCCCTCGCAAGGCTCCCAAGAGAGCCGCGCCCCCCCAACCCAAGGCTCAGCCCCCCCAGCTCATATTTGTTGCCCGGCGCGTTGCCACGAGAAAAAAACTTGTTTTCAAAAACAGTTTTTGTTAGAACACCATTGGAACACCGCTGGAACAAGTTATTGGAACGTCGCCAGAACAAGCACTCTACAACAAGAGCAAAGCACAAGGAAGGGTAAAATGGTAACATACATTGTTGTGTAGGGTGCCCCCGGGGGCCGATCGGGTTAGTCTCTGGTTCTCACGTAAAAGTCCTGCGTGGTCGGGGGCCCGGCGGGCGCCCCCGAACTCTTGTCACCCGCCCCAGTATCCCCCCCATCTCCCTCACCGACCACCACCCCTTCACCCACAACCCCTTCACCCTCCACCCCTTCACCCACCACCCCTTCACCCTCCACCCCTTCACCCTCCACCCCTTCTCCCACCACCCCTTCACCCGCCACCCCTTCGACCTCCATCCTTTCCCCCTCCACCCCTTCGACCTCTTCCCCGACGCCCCCATCCCGGTTAGCCCCGGTAGCACCCAAACCTGCCCCCGGTCCATCCCCTTCGTCTCCCCCGTCCCCGTCCCCGTCGTTGCTCTCGTCCCCCTCCTCGTCCGCGTCCGCGTCGTCCTCCTTGTCCTCTTCCTCGGCCGCCATCATCTTGGCGAGGAACTTCTTCGCCTCCGTCTTGGTTTTCCAAACCGACGCTCTCGGGATGGCGAAGAGTTCGGGGTCTTTGGGGAAGGCGATCCACGTCTCCCCAACCCCGGGGGGGCCACCCGCGGCAAGGGCCTCTTTGCCCTGCTCGATCCCCCACTGCCCATTGTCCCGAAAAACTACATACACTTGCTCCCCCGCTTTGTATTTGCACCCCCCCCCTCTTGCCTTTGGCTTGGCCTTGGCATACCAGCGGGGACCCCCAAGGATAGCAAACAACATATTTTGCCACCATCTACGGGTAGGCTTGGTTGGGGGGTAAATAAATTTTGAATCTTTTTTGTTCCGGCCAGATAGCCTAGAACACCGGAACTAATTTGGCCGGAACAACATTGGGTTTCAAACGCGCACCAAGGGAGGGGTGATACAACCACTTTTGATTTTGTTCCCCTTTGTTGGTGACCCCCGAGAATTTAAGGTTGACGTAGAATTTGCGCCCTCTTTTGGGCCCTAGGGAAGGCATGGGTGAGGTAGCCAATGCTGATTTTGTTCCCCTTTATTGGGGACCCCCGAGAATGCAGGGGTGACGTAGCATTTCCGCCCTCTTTTGGGCCCCGGAGAAGGCATAGGTGAGACAACCACTTCCAATTTTGTTCCCCTTTGTTGGGGACACCTGAGAATGCAGGGGCGACGTTGCATTTCCGCCCTCTTTTGGGCACCGGAGAAGCCAGCATTGAGGTAGCCACTTCTGATTTTGTTCCCCTTTGTTGGGGACCCGCGAGAATGATGGGGTGACGTAGCATGTCCGCCCTCTTTTGGGCACCGGACAAGGCAGGGGTGAGGCAGCCACTTTTGGTTTTGTTCCCCTGTGTTGGTGACCCCTTAGAATGTAGGGGTGACGTAGCATTTGCGCCCTCTTTTGGGCCCCGGCAATTCGAGATTATTTTTGTCACAGGCAAAAAATTGGCACAGTTCACTTGCACTTTTATGTTCGGATACTGTTCCCACTTCAATTGCTCCTATGATTGAAAAATATTTTCGAACACATCCGGATCCCACTTGGGCTAACTTTCATTTGTTGTGCAAAACCCATAAGTCCAAAGCAATTTCTGAATGGCCGCTGGAAATCCAGACCCATCGTCGGCCTTGTCCGATGGGCAACAACAGCGTGCTCCAAATTACTTGTGGTGCTGGGTAATGTATTCCTGACTTTGGACGGATTTGTATCACCGGACTCGACCCCATTGAAAGACTCATTGGATGCTATCCACAGGTTATTGTCTCGCAGCGCCCTCTGGGAGAATGATCCCCAATTCAATCCACAGTCTCTTTTGTATGATTTCACCTCCCTTTATACGAATTTTCCTTGGACTGATTGCTCGCGTGCATTTCAGTTTTGGATGCATTATTTTTGTGATCGTCAACATGATGTCAATGAACCATATATTCAAAATCAGCTTCTTCCCGGGCTTGAATTTCAGGCTGTCTCAATGTCTTGTTTTTCCAAAACAGGAAAACATTGCGTAATGACATTGCTGGGCTTAAAGTAACATACAAACGTAGTCGGGGAAGAATAGACCGCATCCCAGATTGAACAGTGCCAATAATGGAAGAGAAAGAAATCGGAAAGGCAGAGTGATGTGGAGCACGTATAATATGAACAATGTCCTGAGGCTGTGGTCTTTCACAACGTTTCATGTATCGATCTCGGTCATGCCATGTAACTGGTAATGGGGTGTATGCCGAAGCAGGATACCCCAATCTTTTCAATGCTCCAGTGAGATAACTGATGCATATATGAAAATACTGTACATGAGAACAAATTCTGAGAAATCGGATCATTTCGCCCTTGATCCATCCCAGTTTGATGGATTTGGGGTGATTTGATGTCCATGGGATATAACAGCACGTGTGTGTGGGTTTGAAATAAACCGTAGAAATCAATTTCTGCAATCTGATGATCCGAATATCAAGCAAAACAATGTTCTCCGATCTCGTATCACACTCGAACTCAAATGACAGATGTTCAAGATACATACTGTACAATAGAGGCTTGATTTGTTGTGTGATGGAAATCGGAAAAACACATAGACCATCATCGATAAATCTCATCCGTGTTAAAAGGCTTTGTGAAATCAATGTCTGGCATTACTGTGACTGCAATTCAAACATTCGAAGGATCAAGTTGGCCCATTGTGCTGCACAATTGGTTCCCATTGGGAATCCATTACGTTGGCGAAACAGGCCTAAGCTAGGGCAACGAAACAGGACATGTGTAAATACAATATGAAAAAGGTATTCTCCAAAGCTGAGTGTAGGGTGATATTCTATGCAGGAGAAAGGAAACAAATGATGATATGCCGAAAACGTCTCAGAAGAGATCGATGTCTTCAGCCATCGAACGAAATCAAACTCCTCTAATGTAAACAAACCTAATTTGCTGTGCAACTTGACCGCTGTTACATAGCATTTGTTGCCAATACCAGCCTCTCTCTTTTTCCGGAATTATGAGTCAATGAGCCGGGTATTTTCCGAGCTCCGTGTACCCAGCCATGGAATTTTGATTTCATTTGCACACCCAGGGGTTGCTGTCAATCTTGAAATTCAGATTGCTGTGTCAATGAATTGAGTTCTGAGAGTCAAATTGACATGACTATAAAAGGACGCGTTTCGGCCCGAGTGGGGGCCTTATCAACCTGTGGCCATGAAACATATGACAGGCAGGACGCAAAATATGTGTCTGCATCACACTATTTACCGTGTAAAGTTAGGGTTGACACAGTCACTCCCTCGACTTGATTGTGCTTGCTACTGTAAGTATTGGGTTCGATCAGCTGGAGTTAGAGGAGTCTTTGAACACCACACCCCTTCTGATCGGGCGACAGACGATCCACCACAGGATTTTCCTGATCAAAAAGATTTTTAAGCTGCATTGGTTTGTGGGGGGGCTGACAATTGTCCACCCCCCCCCCCCTCTCGATTCCTATTTCGGGGATGACATTTGTAACCCCCCCCCCTCTCGATTCTTCCTGGGGGGATGAAAATTGTTGGGGAGGTAGCAATTGTCACCCCCCCCCCCCCCCAGCCCCATGCATTCGTCTGGGGGGTTGACAATTGTCGGGGGAGGGGGGGGGGTGACAATTGTCGGCCCCCGTGCATTCGTCTGGGGGGTGACAATTGTCACACAGCCCTCCCGTGCATTCGATTATTGCTGCAGACATCTTCAACTACACCCTGTGGTGCAACAAAGACGTCCTAGAGACCAAGTATTTGGGGTACCCTGGCCCTATGTGCTGTGTCCGCTCGTCACAATTGTAATCCCCCCAAGAGGAATCGAGAGCGGGGCGGGGGGGGGGGGGGGAGGGTTGACAATAATTGGAAACAGCAAAGGGGCCACCTTTTGGTCGACTTTTGCCTTCACCTTGGCTCATAAGTCGCCGTCCCTGACGCATTCACGGCTGAGACCTGCAACAAAGCATGGGGTCATGCAACAAGATTGAGGGTTTGGCTCACCCCAGGGCTGATTTAGAAGAGAGGAGGGGGGGGGGTTTGGAGGGGGGGGGGTTGACCCTCCTCCTTGGTAACATAACTCACCAACATATGTGGCGGCGAAGGCGCCGGAAAAAACCTTTTTGCACATACTCCTGGTGGGCTTTGGATGGTTGTTGATGATGACCCTAACCCTGATGATGACCAATGAGGAGGAGCAGATTGATCCATCACTGAAGCATTCAGCATCCTGTGGACACAAGGACAGGGCAAAGCAAAAGAGACATGAACACAGACATACACATGCCATGTACAGAAAAGTCATTGGTATAATACATGCACAGAAAAATCAATGGCGCCGAAAGCGACGGAAATTTTTTTTGGGGGATCGGCCAAAATTTTTTTCCGGGTACTTGGAAGAGGGGGAGGGGGGGGGGGGGGGGGGGGGGGGGGGCGGGGGTCTGGAGGGGGAGGGGGGGGGTCGGACCCGGGGGGGGGGGGGGTACCTCCTCCTTCCATTCTGCGGATTCTAATTTAGCAGCCCTGGCTCACCCTGCTCACTCCCAAGGTAGGTCACATACCCAAACTACAAAACTGTGTAATCTGCTGTCTGAGTGAAAACGCGATCTGGCCTCTATATGTCGACGTCCTGTTCGGTGATACGAAGAATGTCCTCGGATAACTTGTATTCTTCCTCTCGGCGCCGTTCTTCAAAATTCTGTGAGTGTCACAATGCAAGCACAGGCACACAGCACTAGCCAAATCACCCCACAGGCCCAGGCCCCAGCCCAAGCCCAGACACACGTCCGGATACAAGTCCAAGCCGAAGTCCAAGACCAGCCCCAAACGAAGAAACAAGAACAGTGCGGACGTCACAGCCCAGGAAGCAACAACCCAAACCGTTACCTCAGCCCATGCAGCGATGCAGATGCTCCCGAATCCCTGACATATGCACCACCCACGCCCCTTTGTCAAAGCCTTGACAGCCCTCCTTCAAAACCAACCAGTTGAGCAGACACCAAACATCAATCAACGCACACGGGCCATCAGGGCCGCTGTCCAGTGGGCCATTGGAGCCACACAAGAGGGTCAAGGCCCCCTGCCACACACAACGAATAGTGTCCGCTGCCATGTAGGCCATCGCAGCCTTCCTGAACGCCAATATTCCAACACATGGGTGAAGAGTTTGATGGGCTCCGGCCGGCAGTACGTCCATGGGCTGCAGTGGCGCTGCTGCAGAGCCCCCGAATACAAAATGCAACGCCCCCTCATGGCCCCTGGATTGGCCAGAGACACAAACCTTCAATGTTTGTATCAGCAACTCCCTGACAGCTGCCCGACTCACTTCGTCAGACATGATTCCAACTGCAGAAACAAGTGAAGGGGGGGGCCTGTGCTGGGGACTCTCAGCCTGTGGCCTGGCCACCGTGCCTCTGACCCCAACTGTGCACCCAACGGCGTTTGCTGTGCGCCCTGAATTTGCAGCTGCTTGGGTTGGAGTCCGTGATGGTTTATGTACGGTGCCCTAGCCTCCCTCCCCACATGCAGCTCAAATCAATGGGTCAGGGCATTGTCAACATGGCTTGGCCCCGGCCCCCCTCCCCTCATTTGTGGGCAGTGACGGACCATGGATTTACCTGAGGACAATCACACGCGCCTAGACTATAGTTTAAGAGTTCTCCTACAACATTAGGTACCAGCTTTGTCCACCCGTTGGCCCACGCCAGCACGGATCTCTCAGCCATCAATTGTCGTTCCTGGCACAGTCCAGCAACCCCTGGGATATCCCCGCTTATCAGAAAAAAGTGCCCCCATAGAATTGGAGATCTTGTCAGCGAGCTCAACAGTGTCCTTCATCCCCCTCCCTTGGGATGTAATGGCACCATTCCAGCGAAACGATTTCGCATGCTTGGGCTTTTGGTTTGCCACATTGCATGAACGCCCCCCGTGCCTTGCCGCCCCTCCCGGGTTCCAACGGCACCATGTCCTTTTGCTTTGCCACGCTTTGTGTCCTTTCCGGGGGTCGGGAGGCTTTTCTGAAACTATTTATAGGCTCATGTTGCAATCCCTTACATCCCCTTGCACCCCCTCACAGGCCAGCTCCGTATCATCGTTTGCAATCCACAAACCCACTGTGCTACATGGCACGAATAGAGATCTATTTGTCTGTTGATGAGGTACTGATTCACCTTAAATGCTGCCGCTCTGGCTCCAGGCCGCAGGCGCATTTATTCCTTGCAGGGCGCAAAGAACAATGCCTGCGTCTGGCAGGACAAGACTCTGGGGGGTGGGGGGGCATGGCTGAATGAACTGGTGAGTGCGGGGATATGTGGAGGGGGTAAGGACAGAAGCCAAGGACCGAAAATGACTGCAAACAGCAATAGCCCAAGCATACCCAAGTATGACCACAGATGGTATGCACAGAGCCCCCCCCCCCCCGGCCCCAACCGTGACCAGATTATTTCTCGAAGAGGGAAGGGGGGGTAAATGGAACAGGCCTGTCTGCAAGTAATATAGTGAATTGAGACCTCCTGCTGGGTTGGAAATGCGATTTTCCCTTATTCTGCATTTTGTGTCTTTTTGGTTTATAAAGCAGCCATAAAACAAGCCAGACAATTCAAAACTGCACAAAAGTTGCTCCATTGGATGTGCATCTTGATTCCACAATGTTTCAGCCTCTAGCACAGGGAAGTGCTCGAGCGGAGGGGGGGAGGGGGTGTGGGGTATACCCCCCCCCCCCCGCAAAAGGAAAAGGTGCCTAGGAAACCCAAAACCACGAAAACATGCACCACAAAATGGACAAGAGATGCATCACCGGATGTAACATGGCTGGTCCGCAATGTCTCAAGGTGCACACATTCCATCTGAGTCCTCACTGCTAGAGGTATCATCAGAATCAGAATCAGAATCCGACTCCGAACCCGAACTTGAACGCGACTCAGACTCGGAGTTGGATGTTACGACATTTGAACCGGAGGGGTCAGAGTCGCAATCAGAATCGGGGTCAGACTCAAAGTCCAATTTAGTCACAACATCGTCCCTAACGGGAGTAGACAGTGTTTTTGGGGCTGTTCGTGGAAATCTCTGCTGGTATGCATGTGGCAGCAAACATCGATGGTGCTGTGTATATGATCATAACTGTAGAATATGTTATTCGCATGTTTCCATTTGGTAGAGCTTGTGTTGCTGATGAGGCCCCACGTGTGGGCGAAAATGGTACCCGTGCACATGCAATAGACATATTCCGAGACTTGCCCAGTGTCCACGTGGAGTTTGAGGTTTGAGGTCGGTTACGGCTTTGCCTAACTCAAGTGAGAGCGAAACAATCAAAGATTGGGCCACTTCACATTTTTATCGCTTCGTTACCGCCGTTACGTTGCGCTTATGGGCAAGAATACCATCAACACCGGCAAGCAGAAATCAAAGGATCAAGCCGGAGGTTCTTTCAAACGTTGGGATTTGAATCATGTGCCCAAGTCTCTTCTCAAGTGCACGTTACAACATTTGTTCGCACACCGCGCTCTTCGCATCAAGATGAATGGGAAGAAAAAACTAAATTGGAAGTGTGACAATTCTTTCCAACCACATCTCACAAATTTAAGGCAAGGGAAGGAGACACTTTCGGTGATCATTGGTGACGCGGAGCAAACCAAGGTGCATACATTGGAGTATGAGAAACACATTGAACTCATTACGAAAGACATCGTGGAAGCAAAGGCGAAGTGTCACGAAACATTGGTTGAAATGATCAAACAATATGATGAGTATTTCACGGGCATTCATTCTTTCATGGCGGAGTTTGATTCGGGCCTCAATCCATGAATCATTGATGAGGATGACCCACACGCCGTACCAAATATGCTCACCGAAGCGGGTTTCACTTCCAAAGCAAATGCACTCAAAGATGTGGCTTTTGGTAAACAACTCACGGTTCGACTTGTGGATGACAACTACTCCAATAGGCAAACAAGCACCAACTCCTCAAAAGTGGGAAGTTTTTAATGAGTCCAAAAATGTGGCGCGGATTGCACGAGTGAAGGACTTGGAAAACAAACAACGGATTCACGATAACATTGAGAAGATGCTTGGCGTGGAAAGAGAAGAATTTCGAGATCAAGCACATCTCAATGAATCGCTTCAATTTCATGTGTCGGCTATTTCGGAAGCATTGCAAGCTTTGATGATAATGAAGGACTCAAAAAACGGGAAACCCAAAGGTGGTACCACATCCGGCGGCGGCGCCGCAAGTACCACAAAGAGAGGTGTGAAACTCAAGAAGAAGACAAGGAAACGTCCAAAGAGGCCACCGAAGAAGGCAAACAACGAAGCCAACAACAAGAACAAGACCGAGAAGAAAAAGAGAAAGCGGCAAGGCAAGTCCGGCGAAACTCCGAACGGAAAAAGGAAAGGAAGAAGGCATGGAGACAATTGAAACGGAACCGTGCCATCTCACGTGAGTTCATTGTTGAGGAGCCACCGACTCTTCGAGGCGATCAAACTGCGGAGGTTCCGGAACATCTATCTCTCCTTCTCATGCTGGGTAACAAATTTGTCCCCTTCCCGGATACGAATCGCTTTTTGTCTAGGCTAAGTAGGACCATTCCCCATGAATTTGATGACCTCAAACGTGTACTTGTGTGGACAACTTTCCATGATAAATTTCCTAACTCCTCTAGGGACTCCTACCCTTCATTTGAGGACTTTCCATACAAGCGCTTGTATGTGAAGAAAGGGACGACCCCGAATACGAGTGTTGAAGAAAAGATACAACAAGAGGTTTGGCGTATTGACTCTTCTCTCAAAGTGGTGTTGAACCAGGTGCGCACATACATTGAACACCTAAGCAACACTAGGATCGTGCGTGGAGTTCGCTTCAAGGCCCATGTGTTGCAAGCACTCTTGTCTAACCATATTGTCATGGCGTCGGACAAGGACGGTGGGTCTTTGGTTGTTTCGAAGGTAGCATATTTGAGGGAAGCCTCGGCACACATGCATGGCCAATTACATGGACGCAATGTGTACATGAAAGTCGGGGAAGTCCACGAGGCGGGGCTGTGGGAGGAGCGAGCGGAAATTTGGCAACAAAAATTGAAACAAGTCATCTTGCCATTCCTACCACCCACGATGTTGGAATTTCTTCAAAACTTTTTGGATTTTCAACATAAACCATGCCTCCCCAATTTCTACCTTCTTGCAAAAACACACAAGGAGGGGTTTGCTCTCAAACCCAATGGACACTTCCCAACAAGACCAGTGGTGGGGATGTTTCGATGGGCGACCACACCGTCGTCCATTTTATTGGCTACCATGGGAACCATACTCCTCAAAATTGACCGCCACCATGATCCTACATATTCCCCCATCCTTGATACGTTGGACTTGCTCAAGCGCCTCCGTAGTTTCTCTTTGGACCCGGGGTCGGGAGCGGATCGTAGGGAGTGGTGCATATCCACTTTTGACTTCGAGAGTCTTTATACTTATTTTCGTTGGAGTGATGTATCCATGGCGATGGATTTTTGGCGCTCCTACTTTCTCCAACATGAATCCGATGCTCTACCCATTTCAAGCCATGAACGTGTATTTCTACATTGTTTATTTGATGAAATATCTTGGGATCGATTTGTTGATTTGAAATCCGATTTCCCGTATATGAATATGGAACACCAGGAACACATGTACTCCTCATGAATGTGGTTTTCACACACTGCATTTTTCGCAATGAAGGAGTTGCTATATTCCTACAACTCATGGGCTTCACCATGGGGACAAACTGCGCGCCTTCTTGGGCGCAATTGACCCTCAGAGCTTATGAGAAGAAGTCCCCCCTCCCACGTGACATCATGCTTTGGAGGTACATAGATGATGGTTTTACCATTCACCCGCTGTCTTTGAAGGTCGGAGATTTGAACACTTTACTTTCCGAGGTGTACCCGCCACATCTCTCGTTCACTTTCGAAAACACCGCGAGTCGCTGTGGGGTTGCATTTTTGGACATTTGGGTGGTTTCATTGGCGCCACTACGCACGAGTGTGTTCTAGAAAAAGTCGCATGCATGCACATACATTCCGTGGAGAGCGAATTTGCCGAGGCACATTAAATGTTCCTGGGTGAGGGGTGAGTGCATCCGTTACTTGCGCATTTGCTCCCATGAACGTTTCTATATTTTGTGCCTTGATCGTTTGAAAACGGCTTTGAAGCTATTGGACTACACGAACCATGTGGTGTCACACATGGTGTTATCTTGGAAAGATAGGGCAAATGTAATTATCCCCCGAAGGGAGCGTTTGGTTTTTGATCGACAAGTGAATTGTTCGCTGAGCCAAGCCGAAAATGGCGAGGATGGTGTCCGTGGGGGTGGTGGGAGGGTGGGAATCCCCCGTGTGCATGTTCTACGAGCGTGGCATCATTCTGCTGTTCAATTATCATGGCCGCGTGTCGTACATTGTATTGCCAAACGCCTACCTTTTCTCAAAGGTAAAATGAGGTCTTTTGCAATTCTAAGACCTTTGGCCTCATTGAGAAAGGCAAGTGTTATCTGCAGAAATGCGTTTTTCTGCGGATAAGGGCTTATCCGCAAAAAGACCCGCCGGAGCCGGATTTCTGGCAGAACAAGCAAGGGTGAAGTTGCACTAGGTGCAAGCGTGGGTATAGCACGTAAAGTGTATGTTTGAAGTCTGTAGATATATCTTTATAACAGACAATTCGTGACGAAACATGCTCAAAAAGGCACCAAACACCAAAAAGGAGGCCTGTGAAGCCGCTTGGCGCGCTTGGACGCGGGGCATGCCCTGCTCCAAGCGCGCCAAGCAGCCTTTGTTTTTTGGTTCAAGAGAGCCAAGACTTCAATTCGACCTCTTCAAGGAATGTACTTAATTGTCAGTTGCTTGTGGTCGGAAGATTGAAAAACACTTAAAGCGATCTGAAATCAAGGACATTGCACTACCAGTTACACACAAAACGTGTTTTCTTGATGTTTCGGTCATTTTCACTGGTAAGAACTCAGGTCTGTAAATTGGAGTTTACACACCAGAAGTTACAGAGTACAGTCTTTGCAGTACACACTGCTGAACAAATTGCAAGATACAGGGCAGACCGGCCACTCCAGGCCAACATGGCAACATGCAGCTCAAGATCAAATGGCAGGCTCTTCCGGAGTGGGGCGAGAAAGCGGAAAAAAGAACCCCAAACGCTGGGACGACAGGCAAATCCCGGAGTGCCCGGTACAGCTCCGCACACCCGCCAACCAAGTGCCAGCGGGCACCGTCTGGAAAGGTGATGTGCCACAGGCATGGCTGGAGGAGCCGAATATACCCGAGGAACAACGGGTGGCAACAGCGATCAACCTCAAAATGCGCCTGGGACAATGACTACTACCACGCCGCGCAAGGGGCCCCCCAGGGGCCACCAAGGCGCACACCCACGAAGTCACCAATGCCCTCGTCAACCTCATGTCCCTCAATGAACCAGGCACCCTATACGACGCGGCCAAAGCTGCAGACCTGCAAGACGTGCCTGTAATGGCGAGGTGTGACCTGGACGCCATGGTGTGGCAGGAACAGGCACTCAAAACCCAGACAGCCCACCCGAGCCTAACCCCCATCCTCACCAGGACAGGACACCAATACCGCACCACATGGGTCAAGGGAGTGCCCATATCCCACAAAAGTGAGGTCCAAGCACACGTCCACCAGCACCTGGGTGTAGAAGGCCGCCTGGCAGCATATGAACTGGTCGGCCCAACGTGGCAGCTGAATGTCATCAACGTACATGTCCCCTTTGGAGACGCCACAGAGACATTCCTCGAACACCTCATGGAGGCCTGCCGGCAACTTGCCATGATGGGGCCGACTGTCATCATAGGAGACTTCAACGCGGCCCCATCAGCGGACGATCGCGGGGGGCGGCAAACGCCCGAGGACACAGCGGTGCAAATGGCCATGCAACACATGGGCCTACAGGACCTCACAGCCTCTCTACGAGGCCAGCCCTCACACCGACCACCGCAACCTGGCTCGGCAGATTTCCGCATCGACCCCTGCTACGCGGACTCGGCACACGTCGAGGTAGCACGGGCGTGATACTACGACCTGCCGTCCAAGGTAACCGGACATCGGCCCCTGGAAGTACAAATCAAGGTACTTCAAGTACCCCCGGCCTCCACGGAAGACATGGACCACGTAGAACAACCACCCATTAGACCACCAAACGAGCACGACACACACAGATGGATGGTGTATTACCGCACGGTGCAGCGCATCCTGGGCCAACAGGACGAGACGGACCTCAACCTTACCATGCGACAAGCGGCCACGGCCTGCGGCCTCCACGGAGGACACCGGTGCGCACAAGACGACACGACCCCGCATCAGGACCTTCGGTACCTGGTTACCGCCATAGCGCGCGTGAAGCGGGCGCTACATATAGCGGTACACTCTCATGACCCGCAAGCCTAGCATGGCGCCCAGGACATTGCCGCATGGCTGGACACCACACGCCGGCAAATCAGGGAGTGGCACGTCCGCCGGGGAAAGGAGCTGGCACAAGAGCAGGGACGCTACTGTCAAAACCCCCAACCCTACAAGTCCTTAAAACACGTGGACAAGGTCCTGGGGGAAACAGGCCACCGGGGCATCAAGGCGGTACGCCAGCAAAACGGCACATTGACCAACGATCCCAAAGTGGTCCTGAAGGACGTCCTCAACAGCTTCCAACGCCAACACAACACCGAGGACGAGGAGTCATCAGCGTACAGGGAGGAATTGATATCGCATCTGCCGAAACTCTACAACCGAACACAGCGACGAGACATGCACCAAAACCCATTCACCATTCGGGAACTCGATGAAGTGCTGTACAAACTACAACCGGGAAAAACCCCGGGGGTGGACAGACTCCCGGCGGAACTCTACTGCAGGCTCCCACTAAAGCTAAAGAGACACTTGGCCGCGCGCCTGTGGGATATCGCCATCGGAAAAATGGACGTACCATCCGACTGGGCGAACCTGGTACACCCGCTGTATGAGAAAGGCGACTGGGCGAACCCAGACAACTGTAGACCCATAGCATGCGCCACAAACTCATATGGATGCTCATCCTCAAACGGGTGGCCCCGGTAGTGTACCGGGCTATACCACCCACAGTGTGGGGAGCCATACCGGGTAGGTTGCCGTTACAGGCCATATCTATGCAAGACGCCGTGGTAGACATGGACCTGATCAGCCTCATCATCACGTCTCTGGATGTCAAGGGGGCCTTCCCCAACACCCCGCACCGCCTCCTACGGGCTGTCTGGGAACATATGGGACTCCCCTTCCAGGATTTCCTACAAGCGTACCTTGCCACCCGCATGTATGCAGTGAAAACCGATGTGGGCACCACCCCATGGGTCCATCCCGCCAGTCGATTCCCGCAAGGGGGTGCGGAACGCCCATTCGTCTTCCTACTCGTTGCCCTCCCGCTGGCATTTTACATCCAGCGCACATACCCGGACGTGGCACCATACCCCCTACGGACCACGCTCCTGGCATTTGCGGATGACATGGCGGTGGTGACCGCCACCGCCCGTCAACCCCTGCCAACTACCCCGGACAACACCAGGGCCAACAAAGTACTCCACGCTGTCACCAATTATCTGGAGGGCAACCAGCTACTAGTGCACAACGTCAAATCTGCCACCATGGTGCACAACGCACCACCGCCGCCCCTCCGCCCCGGAGACCTGCCGATGACCCCAGTAAGCACGGCCACCTACCTGGGGGTCCAACAAGCGGCCACCGCCAGCGGGGTCACCCTACCACCAAACCTGATACGACAGCTAACGCGAACACTAGTCATTGCGCGCATCGTGGCACTCTCCATCGAGGCCCTGGCGTACTTCCTACAAGCCGTGCTCAACGCAGCTATAGGGTTCCAGGCCTTGCACCTAACGCACCCCCAACAAATGCTACCGGCGGCCACTAGCACGGTACGACGAGCGTGGACCATCCACGGCCACCAACCCACGTCACTACCCGCGGCGATACGCGCGGCGTCGCCACCAAACTACGGGGACAACACCGATCACCTCGTCAACAATGCGTACACAGCTCACACCGCGACCCACCTGCACCATCTCATGCACAATCATGAGCCGGAGGTGAGGGAAGTCTTCACGCTGACACTTGGAGAGGCCCGGTACCATCGCAACACCTGCCCCCAGTACATACTTCACCAGCGAGGCCTCACCACCAAGGTAGGGACCCGCATATGGAACCACCTACAACTCCTGCTACCCCACCACCAACATGTCATCCAAACGAACCATCCGTGCAGGGAGGCCGGCCCTGTGGCGGTCCTACACACCGACGTGGGTGGTGGGCCAACGGGAAGCACCACCACTCAGGATCAGGTGGCCACCACCCTACACCCCGTACGAGTCACCCCGAACCAGATGCGGGCCCTCCAGCGGGTGCGCACACACCATGTCCCCTTCCTACAGCACCCGAAATGGGCCAACATGTCGGTCCTGGAAAGTCACATGCGCAATGCAGCCATACAAACCGGATACCCACAGCCGACCGATGGGGAAGTACATGAGGCGTAGAACCTGTTTTGGAGCGCACACAAGCGGCCGATACCACAGGCCCCACCACGGGGGAACCAGGCCCACCACCGGCCGCCGGAACAAGTGGAGTATGTACCAGGCGCCACGGTGCCAGCAGTAGTCCTCCTGGCAACCAACGGACTCAAAACCACTTTGCGACCTGGCAGAGCGCGCGGCAAATTGTGGATGCTACCACCACCCACGGCACGCAACTTCTGTCCGCCACCGCTGTCGCAGGACAAGCTGACGGGCACCCCCACCACTTGCTGGAGATGTGGGCCCCAGGCACTAGCCAACCCATGGCCCCTCCTCCAGCTACTGGCGCGCTACCACCACATACCAACGGCCCACGCTACCCCGGAACAACACCAGTGGTTGCACACACACTTCGAACGGGCCTCGGTGAAGGACACGGCCACAGTTGCGTGCGGCCCCAGCGCCGCGGTTGAATGGAGATTCCACCGGGGAACGTGGGACACCAAGCACCCAGCCATTACCTTCCTGAAACTGGCGGAATACTGCAGCACCACACCGGAGGCCCCCGCCTACCCGGCTAAACACCGCTGCTCCCAAGTCTAGGACTGGCAGACAGTCGAATGGACAACATTCCACCCACAGAAGGCGTACCTGCTCCAATATGTGTACCGCTACTTCGCACAAGGCCACGAAGGAAACAACGACTATGCGGGCATGTCCCAGCGGCAACCGAAATCATCCGCCAGGGAGTAGGCGTCTACGCTACCCGAAGGCTCGAACTGGCGACCACCACGCCGTGGGCCACCACGGAACAGGGAGCACAGGTCGACGCCTACCAGCCAACGGCACCATGCCGCCTGCCATGCCCGGACGACCGCAACACCGTTATTTTCGCGGATGGTTCCGGCACTACGAGTCTCACCCCAGCGGCCGGGGGGGCAGCTGTGGAGTTGCGGACGGACACGACGGGCCAACCCCCTGGCGCCTCCACGCCCGCCACCGCCGCATGTCCACGTCCTCCTCCCGCCACTCCAGCACCTCGAGCTCGGACCCCTCCCCCCCCCAGGCCCCCGCCCACCTCGCCTGGTGGTCTGCCCCCGCTTTGCAGGAGCTCCGCCGCTGGGTGAAGTGGGCCGGGGGAGCGGGAAGGCGAGAAGGGGTGCACATGGTGCACACCTTCGAGGAGATCCGCACCCGCACCCCCGCCGACCCCAACGAGGCCGCCCCGGAGGCCATCATGCCGCAGGCGGCATGGGAGGCCCTCCTCCGGGACGCGGTCCAGGGCCTCCGCCCCCCCTACACCCCCCGAACCCTCCGCCAATGGCTCCAGGCCACCCACCCCCGGGCCTGGGCCATCGGCGCCGCCCCCCCACCCCACCACCACCACACCGGGAAGGGAAAGGGCACGGGCAAGGGGAGGGCAAGGGGCAAAGAGGGACACTCCGGCAAGGGGGCACGGAAGCGCCCAAGGTGACAGGCAGGCGCCCATAGGGACAGGGCACCGGGAGCGACACAACGTGGGAGCAGGAAACCTCCCAAGGGCCAGGAAGGGGAGGGAACAGGGACCGGGGCGCAGAGAAAGAGGACATCACGGCGGGCACCAGGACCCACACGCAAGAAGGGCATACCACGACGGAGGGACCAGCGCCCCCCCACCCCCAGCGGACGCCGCACGACCCCCGGGGGCGCACGCCCCCAACACACGCCGCCGAAGCGCGAATCGGACGCCATACGAGTCGGAAACCACAAAGGGGATGGAGGGCACACCTGCACGGGGAGAACGGGCTACACCCACGGAGGAAGCCACTAGGATCACCGCCGCCCAGCCCACCACCACGCCCTCACCGCCAGGCGACGACCCCGGCCACCACAAGGGCCACCTCACAAGCACCGGAAGAGGACCAAGGCACGGCCATAGCACCCAGGGCTAGGGACCGGGACCCCCAGAGGACACGGGACCACGGCACAGGCCCCCCGGGAGGGCAACCCCACGGACACCTACCCGACCCACCAGCCCGAGCGGCACACCCGGACCCCCACAGCACGGACCCAGCGAGCCACCCACACCTGACCGCACCCCCCAGCCACCAACCAGCCACACTCCGACCCGCACTCCGCACCACGACACGGGCCAGACTAACCTCGACCGACCCACCACGGCACAACACGAGGCAGCACAGCACACCGCACCGCAGCGCACCACAGTGCAACGCAACACGACAAGGCACCCCAAAGCACAACACGCCACAGCACGACGCGACGCGACGCGGCACAGAGCGGCACACCACGGCGCGGCACGGCGCAACACGGCGCGGCCCAGGAGGGCGCACCGCAACACAGCACGGACCAACACGACGCAGCACGTCACAACACGGCATGACGCAGCAAGGCGCACCACAACACACCACAACACCAAGGAAGGGACGCTAACCGAGGGTCTAACCAAAACAAGCCACCGCACACCCCGGAAGGAGCCGCACCAGCCCGCCACACACCGGCAAGGGGCCACCGCACGCCCGGCTACAACGGTGGCGGTCCACCCACACAACCGGCACCGCGGAGACGAAAGGACACGGCAAACCCAGGGCCACACGAAGCCGCCTGGCGCAACCGCCCACCCGGCAGAGCAAGAACCTAACCCGGCAGGAAGGGGCGCCGAGCCCAACGTGTACATAACCCACCCGACCCATGGGGCCGGGGCACAGCCTGGCAAAACGCAACCACCAACAGCAAACCGGAAAGCCACACAGAATGCCGACCAGTGCGTGCGCCAGCCCAGGGAAGGCAGAGGGAGGAACGGCCAGACCCCCCCGCCCAAAAAAAAAACAGGGGGGGGGGCGCGAGAACGGCCCACAGCCACCACACCGCGCACCAACACCACAAGAGGCGGCCAAACCCCCCACCCAGACGGCACGGAAGACAGGACCCCGCAAGGGGGCGCCGGGGGACCACCCAGCCAAAACCGGCAACACCAAGCCGAGGGCAGCGGCCCACCGGGAGAAGGGACACCCAAAACACGCGGACACACACCACGCTAGGACGGGAAAAAAAAACAAACAACAAACAACGCGGCCCGGAAGAGAAGGGATGGGGGGACAGAGACCACGAGACCCAAGACCGGGACAACCAGCAACCGACACCACAAAGCCCCCCCCCCAAAAAAAAACCAAAGGGGGGGGGGGGGGCAAACCCCAGCAACGGCAACACCCGCACATTCCCGCGCCACAGGCGGCCCCCGAGGAAGGGCGGGGGCAAGCGGGGCACACACACGACCGCACGCACACCCCAACAACCCAACCAAGTGGGACGGGGCGCAGCCGAAACCCGAGCCCAGCACACACGCCCACACAGCACACTCCACCCAGGAAAAGCGGGGTACAAGCGGGGCGCACACACAAACACACACACGCCCTAACACCCCAGCCAGGAGTGGCGGGGCGCGGCAGCAACCCAGGCCCAACCACACATCCCCGCACCGCACCCCCAACCAGGAGGTGCCGGAGACCACGCAGGACGGGCACACAAGCACACACACACCCCAACACCTCCCCAAGGAGAGGCGGGGCGCAGCCGAAACCCGGACCCCCGCACACACGCCCAACGGCGGGGAGCAGGAGGAGCGCGCACAGAGCCACACACGCCCCAAAACCCTAACCAAGACAGGTGGGGTGCAGGCCGAAACCCAAGCCCAACCGCAAACACCGCGAACCCCAGCGGGGAAAAGAGGGGCGAAGCCACAAACCGTACCCAAACACACCCACCCAAGACCCCAGCCAGGGCTGGCGGGGTTACCGAAATTCAAACCCAAGCACAACCCGGACCCAAGCACACACGCCACACAACAGTAGGAAACCCAGTGTCCATAGCCCGGGCATTGAGGCAGCCCGTGCCATGCAGGTGACCCGGCCAAACAAGATCCGGAGCCCGGGGGTAAGGCTGCATCCTAAGGCCTGTGCTGCTTTGGGACTCGAGGCGGAGCGTGCGACACCCAAGCGCCTCGGAACCCCAGTACCAAGAACATGCATGCATGCCTTGGGAATAGGATACCCCAGGAAGTCCGGTGAACCTCTAGCGTTCCGCCCAAAGGAGGGGACGTGCGCAAGCACGGGGGCACACCCTCCCGGCGAGAGAAGCACGTCACGCTGGCGGCGATCAGCCCTCCCGGTGTTGCCTGGGGCCGCTTTGTTGGGGGCCAACAGTCAGCTCTAGCGGGATGTAGGTCGCCTCCCCTCTTCAAGTGCGGAGCCCCTTCCTGTTCGTCACAGCGGCAACGCCAGCGGGAACCATGGGGCGCCTCTCCACGACCGAGTGCACCTACCTACCTACCTACCTACCTACCTACCTACCTACCACCACCCACGGCACGCAACTTCTGTCCGCCACCGCTGTCGCAGGACAAGCTGACGGGCACCCCCACCACTTGCTGGAGATTAGGGCCCCAGGCACTAGCCAACCCATCGCCCCTCCTCCAGCTACTGGCGCGCTACCACCACATACCAACGGCCCACGCTCCCTCGGAACAACACCGGTGGCTGCACACACACTTCGAACGGGCCTCGGCGAAGGACACGGCCACAGTTGCGTGCGGCCCCAGCGCTGCGGTTGAATGGAGATTCCACCGGGGAACGTGGGACACCAAGCACCCAGCCATTACCTTCCTGGTACTGGCCAAACACCGCAGCACCACACCGGAGGCCCCCGCCTACCCGGCTAAACACCGCTGCTCCCAAGTCTAGGACTGGCAGACAGTCGAATGGACAACATTCCACCCACAGAAGGCGTACCTGCTCCAATATGTGTACCGCTACCTCACAGGATGAGAACGAGGCCACTGATGAGGAGGCGTTGGATAGGGCGGGCGAAGTTGCTAGTAGCTCTTCTTCAGACCTTTCTAAGCGGCCACCCATGTTCTCTCCCTCTGAACCCTCCGCTAGCCCTACCGCACAGTTGGTTTTCAATTATGGTTTGTGATCAGGCGGTGTTGAGGGCCATGAAGATGAGTATGTTGCATGAGTGGACCAATGTTGAGTTCCACACTATTTGCAAGAAGCATGGTTTGAACGTGAGAGGGGCAAAGGGTGACCTTATGGGGCGAGTTGCCATGCATTTCCAGCAGGTGTGGCACGTGCAAGGATTGTCAACCGCGCCGCTGGCGATGGAACATTTTGGTGGTGAAACGTTGTGGCTCTTCATTTGATTCCCAAAAAGTGTGATCTTGATCGTTTTGAATCGTGTAGGGTGTCGCGTAGGGCTCGGATGCCAACCCTGAACACATTTGGGGATAGCAACAAATGCTTCAAGAATTGCACGCATGAGGTGATGGGAACCAATGGTTGAGCAATTGGGAACCCATGGTTATAGACATACAAGGCTAGGAACCAATGGGAAATGGACTGCCTGCAGGTGTTTTCTGGAAACCTGTGTACGGGAACACTCTTTTTTTTGTTAAGGACCGCCATGACCTCTCCCTCTCTTTCTCCCTCCACCTCCCCCTTGTGTCTCTCCGTGCGCCTCTCTTATGTTCCCTTCTTCAACCCGCCTTGTGAAATTCTCCTTGAAGCACACAACCAAAGTGCCACGTTGTCAAATTTCACCCGTCTAATTTGTGGCCAGAGACGTGGAGCGTGGACCAATGCCTTTGGGACAAAGGCAAACTCGGCGCCAAACTTCAGGCGGGTGAACACCATGTGCAAATCAAGCACACAAACGACGGCGCGTTTCCCAGAGCCTGCAACATAACGTTCCGATAACAGGTGTTTTCCATGTTCTCTAGCCCAGCCTAATGTATGAGGAGAGGCGTGTTGATGGAATAAGCCGAAGCAAAGAGCCCGAAGTCCTTAGGCAAACAACCACAATCTATCAAGCCAGCAGACTAGGGGGGGCCTGTTTGAATTTTCGACCCCACGCCCTCCGCCCCCCATACCCCCCAAGTTTTCGAACCCGTTTCTCTCCAATCTGAGATTTTGGGGGAAAGGGTCGGCGGCAAAGGGGCCGAAAATATTGTTTTTGCCCTTCCCGAAGGGGATTTTTTTTTCCACCCGATGTGTCTACACTCAAAATACCCAGAATTTTGTGGAGAAGTCAAAAATGTTTGAAAAACACAGAAAATTTTTGTACCCCTAACCTGATTTTGGGGTCTAACCTTAGTTGATCCGAACCTAAGCTAATGGGCAACTCACCTCGAAGAGAGGTTGTTAGATGAAACGCAGGCGCGGGCGTCCTATACCCCCCTTTTTCGGGGTCATTTGCGTGGCATACCCCAAGGCATGATATTTGATGCCCAACCCCTTGTAAAATCATTCATTTGCCCAGTAAGACCAACCCCCAATGGAATTTTTTTTTAATTCCGAGGCCTCTAGTTCTGTAAAAACGGGATATCACTTTTTGAGGGGGGGGGGGGGGTTGGGGGGTCAACAGTTTTTGCTGAAACGGCTCCAATCCGGGACGCATAATGCTGTCACAACAACCCCTGGTCGAATGGTAAAGCAATGGACCGCACAATTTCACATCGGCGGTTCGAACCCTGCTAGCTGCCTCCCGTCGGCGGTACCGCCGCCATGGTCGGCCAATTGGGTTTGAACCGCCGAACCAAAAAACAGTGGCCTATTGTATTACCCATTCGCCACTGCTTGCCCTCATGCACTAATTGGACCTGATTCTGCCATCGAAAAGACCCAAGCTGTGTGTTTTTGTCTGCTTGCTTGCTTGCCCGAATGACTCGGCTGGTCAGCCGCCAGGCTCCCTAAACGGGAGTCAGTGGGTACTCCAACATACATATCTAAAAATGATTTTTCATGACGTGCCAACAATGTTGACCATAGACAACTGGGGTAAAAAAACTTCAGAAAAAATTCAGAGTCAGTTAGACAGATTGGCAGTCGGTCCGACCCCCCCCCCCTCCCCTCCCACCTCAAGACCCCCAAATTTTTTCGTAGCCGGTTGGGGTCTACAATTTGCACAGGCCGCCCCCCTTGCCAGCAAGGGCAAATGAAAATCCATGTGCCTCAACTGAGAGCCCCCCCCCCCTCTTATTGGGCTCCAAGGTCCACCGAGTACAAAGGACTGCAAATACAACTCAAAGCGCAGTTTGTGGCATTGTGGCTGGCCACTGTCGGCCATTTGCCTCGTATGCTTGGTATAGGGATGTATCTAATTGAGGGAATGTGGGCTTTTAGCTCAATGCGATCCACCTGTCCCAGGTCCCAATGGTGTCCATCTCAACGACCACCGTGACACCACGGGAATTTTGGTATTCAGTCCGATGCAATTTATTTGTCTCAAGTTCACTAGTCCTGCCCATTTCGGCTGCCCATTTCGGACTACAATGTTTGGTTTTTAGGTCCTGAGCTTCCACATTCTACCCATTTCACCAGCGGCTACATGAGTAATTTTTGGTTTGCCTACACCAACCTCAAACTTGATGCCAGCGCCACCCTTCGGGTTCCGCAGTTGCTGACTTCCTCTAATTCCCCATGGCACAGTGACCTGCTTCTTCAGCTCCTGGTGCTCTTGGACCAAGGCATTAGTGGCGACCGCCAAGATGAGCATGCATACACCTAAATAAAGATGTAAATGCTCACCATTCCAAAAGCGCCCATACTCGTTCAATATGCGCAAGCAAAACAAAAGTAGAAGGGGAATAATGAGACGTGCTATCGTATCATGGAGGACCGAGACACATGGGTAGTTGAAACGACAACGTAAGACACTCCAAGCCCACCGCAGCCCTCAACACATGCGAACCACGTCACCTTAGAACGTGAAATATGTCCTTAAATGGTGCAAAGGTCACACAACAAAGGCTTTGAGCCCCTTTGCTGCACCACCACTTCCACCTCTTTTTTTTCAGGGATGGAAGGGCCTCCCCCCTTGCCCCCTTCAATGTGCACCTTCCTAGCCTTGTGCCCTCAGCGCATGCCTTTCCATACCATGTCCATACCGACTCCATGCATTGCAACTCACATTCCTCAAGCGCCCGTTCATCCAACCTGGATTTTTCCAGCGGATCACATTCTGCACGAACTCCTTTTATGATGGAATCTTTGGTTTTGTACCGCATGTCAAGTGTTGCACACAAGGGCCTATGGTTTTTATTGACGATGGTTGAGGGACTCTAATGGTTCCTAGCCGTTGACATGTCACCGAAAAAAACTTCGTACCATGGAGTTTGTGGGAGGTTTGAGACACCGAGTTCTTAGCGGTTTGACGTTGGCTCCCGGTAGGCTTACACTTTGAGTGCCAACCTTGTTCTGCCGTGACATGTCGTTCGCTGGTTGGCTTCTCATTTGGCACTCTTCGAAACCTCTTGCGCCAGCTGCCGAATTCCTTTCCGCGTTAGTTGTTGACTTGGCTGTCGTTCTCCGCAAACTTCATTTCGGTGTCTCGTTGCCTACCAGTCTACATACTGAATTGTCTTCTCACTGGTGTGTTCGCTTTTGCTTCTTGTTTCTTTCACAGAATGGGTGCACCACAAAATTATTTTTGCAGCCCAACGAAAATTACCAGTGTATTGTCGCGGTGACAATTAGCAATGTATTTTCACCAGTATAGACAAATGACAGAGCACGCCAAGGACACACCCTAAGTGCAACGAAGGCGGTATGACATACGTGCGACACTGCTATTTGTTGTTTGACCTCTAGAACAACTTTGTTGTGCAGGTATTCATTGCGAACCATAATACCTCACGAAGCAAGAAGCACGAAACAAAAGCAAAATATAAAAACCTCATACCTTTCCCCGGCGACAAAAGAGCTTGGGCTTGGCTTCCCCAATAGATATGAGCAATCGAAATAGGTCCACCGCAGCGGACAAGCCTAGGGCTAGGATCCCATATACAACTTCCAAGTTTGGACATTTGTGCCCTAGTGGGAAAGTGTGGGCTTAGGTTCCCGAATACATCTCACCACGGAGGACATGACTAGGTGTGGCCTTCGATGTACAAGACTGTGATTGGGACCTTTCCCGCCGCGTCACAAAAGTCCAGGCCTCGATACCCCAGTATATATGACCACTGCAAGCATGGGCCACTATAAACAAGGCATCAGTCCGGACTTTTTCGACACGCCGCAAGGATTTGGGCTAGTGTTCCCCAATTAATTTGACCAATTGAAAGTTGTTTACCGCAGCGGACAAGTCTAGTCGTGCGATCCCATATACACCTTCCTGGTTGGGACCTTTCCAGCGGCGAAAAAGTGTGGGTCTCGGTTCCCTCATACATATGACCAATTGACATCTATTGACATGTATCCACCGCTAGGGACACGTCTTGGTGTGGCTTCCACATACAAGTTCCCCGTTGCCACCTTTCGGGCGGCGCCAATAAGTGTAGGCATGGTTCTCCATTAGATTTAGCCAATGCATGGAGATTAGTGCGCCAAGGCGGACAACTCTAGGTGTGGGATCCCATATACACATTCCTAGTTGGGATTGGGCTGTGGCAGAAAAGCACGCACCTCAGCTGCGCCAATAGATATGACCAGATAAGATGGTTGCACTATGGAGCACAAGTCTAGTTGTGGGCCCCCGTACACAAGTTCCCATGTGTTTAATGTTGTACCTTCTTTCGCTTATGCAACTTTGTGAGCCACTTACATGTGCTTATGCTAGTAGGACTTAGTGCTTTAGCGCATAGCTCGTGTCCTCGGTGCAGTTTGTAGATATTGCAAAACAAAGATATGCAGAGGAGAATTGTTGTGATTCCAAGGACATTAGTCACAATTTCGCTAACTTTTCTTTTGTCACTCTCCGTCTGCTACATCTTTGATAAACGAGGTAGATGACCGACCCCATCTATTTCCGAGTTGTATTGTGGTCTTGTGCCCAAACGACGTTGCGCAACAGGTGCTGTCATCATCAACGTTCGCAGCCCATTGTGTCTTCACTGTGTGTTTTCTATGAATTTTCCAATAATGCTGTTTTCCGGCTCTCGTGAAGCTTCCTTTTTCGTTCTCTCTCTTTCTCCTCCCCCTGGCCCCCTCCTCTTCCCTACCCCGGCTGGAGAGGCGGTTGGAGCGCGCGCCAGCACGAGGGAGTGGAAGGCACGCCCCGATATGTCGGAGCCTCACAAGAATAGTGCTTCGTGGTGGGCAAACACGTAACATACGCCAGCACGGTTTTGTTTATGTGCACACACCTCTCTGCATCCTCCATCTCTCAACTGCCATTGCCTCTTTTGGGCCGGCCTAGCCGCACAACCCATCTCTATTTGAAGTGAGTCCATTGTGCGCATGGAGTCAATCGAGGATCATTTTCTTCGTGGTTGTTGGGGGGACGTTTTTTTGCGATGGCGGGTTTGGTTTGCATGTGGTTACTTGGTTGCGTGTCGCAGCGCACCTAGTCTGATTTTTGTGCACGTCAAAAATATAAAACACAGGTCACCCACCATGTCCACCATTACATACTTGCCGTGTGTTGCCTACCCCCATCATTGCTTAGCAACTACTCATCGTAGTCAAAGGACAATTGCCCTACCTAGTCATGCAAGCAATGAAAAGCTAGCCCGAAGCTTGACACTTGGGAAATCTGCATGAATGCACCCTTTGAAGTTGGTGACAACCCAACAACCCATGAGTGTGTCGCATGTGTGATCCTTGTGGTGTACGGCCGCACCGCATTGCCCCGATCACTGTTGTCCGCTGGGCAGTTCGCCCACGCACTGCAAAGGGGCACCAATCTGCAAAACCGCCATCAGGGCGTACGTGCACACCGTAGTAGAGAGCACACTGGGAATGCATGGCGGCCGTGGCAGCCGTGGCAACTCTTTTGAGCCGCGCCACTGTCTGGTTGAGGTTTGCCCCCCCTCCCCCTCCTTGACCAGCAACGGGGTGTAAGTTGGCGGGGCAATTCCCGCCCCGGGGTTTTGGTGCTCAGGGCTGACGTGCAGTGGTGGTGCCCATGGCAACTATGCATTTGCTGCTGTTGGAGCAGACTTTGCAGCTAGTTTTGTAGGTAATGCTAGTGCTGATGCCATGGCTGATTTTGCAGCTGCCTTCCCGACTGCCGTTTCTCCTTCCCTCCCTTCCGCTGGAATTCACCTCTTTTTATCACCTCATGTGATGTTGCGGATGATATTGTGGCTGATGTTCGTTGTGGTTGTGGTTGCATCGCTCTTTGACCGACGCCCAGCCTTCGCTGGGGTGTGGGTGAGTGGTTTTCTTGAAAAGCACACCTGCGCCACATCCATTGGGCCTTGAATCCCGAAATATCTCCCTCGCCACATCGATGGAACTCCGTTGGTTGGACCTTACAATCCACTTGACAGACATGGTTGGATGAACTGTGTGGGATTCTGCCATTGCGCCGGCGGGTTTCGTGGGCGTGCCAGTGGCGTGTGCTGGTTCACCACTCAGGGGTGCTGTCTAGTGGTGCAAGATGTGGCGCAGATGGCGTCAAAAAAACGCACACTTAGAAAATGAAGAGGGAATATGGCCGTGGATAGCAAATGATTTCAAGGTGGTTGCGGGAAATTTGAATTACTATTTGGCCCTTTGACAATAAACTTCATGGTTCTTCTTTAGAACAAAATAGTAGCCGGTCTTCGTCGTTATTCTCCATGCTCCTCCTCCTCCTCCTCCTACTGCTCCTCCTGCTCGTCATCCTCCGTCCGCACCTCCTCCTCCACTCACTTCATCTTCTTTGTCCTTTTATGTTCTTCCCATGCTGCATTGCCATCCTTTTTTTTTTGTAGTCATAGTTTGGTTGACATGGTTGGCCATGAAGCCAAAAAAGTCGCAGCTCGGGCACTGCACTTTTCTTGGCGCGACGGCAACCAAAAACCGCATTAAAAACAAGGGTGCAATGCAGCAGTCATGATAGGGACGTGTAAAGTTAAACACTGTCGCAACTGCCACCCTTTGCAACGAAAGAGCCCCAATTCTGAGATAGCTGGGTTGGACACACTACGAGCAGAGGAAACTAATCCACAACCGAAGCTTCGCAAGCACAAAGAGCGAGGACAACACCAACACTGGCACACCACTGGCGAAAAAGAAATCTCCCATGCCCCTGTCCTAAGCAAACTACCCTTAGGCTGGTTTACTTGACCCACAAGACCCTCCCATCAATTGCACAATGGAGATTCCCGGAACCCCAATAACTCTTATTACCCGTTTAGCCCGGTCGGCACATACCTCAATTATGACATCTCTGAACTCTTCGGCAGCAACATTTGGCAGACATGTGCGTTCTCATGCCTCGCTTGAGCGCCTGTGCCTGGTTGTGGTAGTGCCGTTAAAGCCGTGAGCCAACGGGTGGTGCCTTCACCAAGCAGGGAAGTGCACGGCACATTCACTCCTCCGGGTTGGCCTCAAGAAGTTGCAATTGCGATTGCACATCGTGACACTCTCGGCGGACCACGGAGACAAGGTCACGGCCACATCCACTCACTTCATCTTCTTTGTCCCTTTTTGTTCTTCTCATGCCGCATTGCCATGCTTTTTTTTGACAGTCATGGTTTGGTTAATATGGTTGGCCAGGGAGCCAAAAAAGTCGCAGCTCGGGCAATGCACTTTTCTTGGCGCCATGGCAACAAAAAACTGCATTGAAAAACACGATGCAATGCAGCAAGCATGTTAGGGAAGTTAAAAGTTACAGGCTATTGCAACCTTCACCCTTTGCAACGAAAGAGCATTAATTCTGAGATAGTTGGGTTGGACGTACCACGAGCAGAGCAAACTAACCCACAACGGACGCTTCGCAAGCACAAAGAGTGAGGACAACAAAATAGGTTGTTCATTGGAGGACCACAACCAAAAAAGAAATCCCCCATGCCCATGTCCTAAGCAACATACCCTGAGGCTGGTTTACTTGACCCACAAGACCCTCCCATCAATTGCACAATGGAGATTAGCGGAACGCCAATAACTCTCAATACTCGTTCAACCCGGTGGGTACATACCTCAATTATGACATCGTGGAACAGCTCGGCAGCAGCGTTTGACAGACATCTTTGTTCTCATGCCTTGCTTCAGCGCCTGTGCCCGGTTGAGCTAGTGCCATTAAAGCTGTGAGCCAGCGGGTGATGGCTTCACCAAGCAGGGAAGTGCACGGCGCATTCACTCCTTCGGTTTGGCCTCAAGAAGTTGCAATTGCGATTGCACATCGTGACACTCTCGGCGGACCACGGAGACAAGGTCACGGCCACCTCCACTCACTTCGTCTTCTTTGTCCTTTTTTGTTCTTCCCATGCCGCATTGCCGTGCTTTTTTTTGATAGTCATGGTTTGGTTAACATGGTTGGCAATGAAGCTAAAAAAGTCGCAGCTCGGCCAATGCACTTTTCTTGGCGCCATGGCAACAAAAAATTGCATTGGTGCAATGCACCAGTCATGATAGGGAAGTGTAGCGTTAAAAGCTATCGCAACTTCCACCCTTTGCAACGAAGGAGGCTCAATTCTGAGATAATTGGGTTGGGTATACTACGAGCAGAGCAACCTAACCCACAACCAAACCTTCGCAAGCACAAAGAGCGAGGACCACAAAACAGGTTGTTCACTGGCGCACCACACGCAAAAGAGAATCCCCCATGCCCATTTCCTAAGCAGAATACCCTTAGGCTGGTTTACTTGACCCACAAGATCCTCCCATCAATTGCATAGTGGAGATTCCCGGAACCCCAATAACTCTTAGTACTCCTTCAGCCCGGTCGGCACATATTTCAATTGTGACATTGCAGTGCTGTCCGGTAGCAAGGGTCGGACAGACATGTGCATTCTCATGCCCGGCTTCAGCGCCCATGCCCGGTTGAGCTAGTGCCATTAAAGCTATGAGCCAGCGGGTGGTGCCTTCACCAAGCAGGGAAGTGCACGGTGCATTCACTCCTTCGGCTTGGCCTCAAGAAGTTGCAATTGCGATTGCACATCGTGACACTCTCGGCGGACCACGGAGACAAGGTCATAGCCTCCTCCACTCACTTCATCTTCTTTGTCCTTTTATGTCCTTCCCATGCCGCATTGCCATGCCCTTTTTCACAGTTATGGTTTGGTTAACATAGTTGGCCATGAAGCCAAAAAACTCGCAGCTCGGGCACTGCAAATTTCTTGGCGCCATGGCAACAAGAAACTGCATTGAAAACCACGGTGCAATGCAGCAGTCATGATAGGGAAGTGTAAAGTTAAAAGCTATGGTGACTCCCACCCTTTGCAGCGCTCCACTCCGCTGTTTTCCGGTCCATTGATTCTTTTGTTGGTTATGTATGTTGTCAGTTTTGTGTTGATAGCTGGCCGGCAGCAGGGCTCCACTCCACCAATGCGTAGGATGTATGTGATTATGCTTATCTTCAGCGCCATGACATGCAGAGGTCGTGGCTTTCGCGTGGATGTTCCTGTGGGTTTTGTGGTTGTGCGTCTCTGGCGGGGAGCAGAGCTCCACACCGCCGTCTGGTTGTTTTGCATTGTGTCAGTTACGTTTGGCAGCTGGTTCTTGTTGGCCTGACGGGGAGCTGTGCTGGACACCGCCGTATGGTGTATGGTCCCTAGCCTGTAACCCGGTACACACGTGGCTCTCATCGCATCTCGTTCGCGACGCTTTTCCTCCGCCGGGCTGAGCTTATTGCGGCCAGACCAAGTCGCTTCGCTGTACTTCTTTGTGGGGGTGGCCCTTGTGGCCGTCGGCCCTTCTGACACTGCCGTATGGCCGTTGTTGGTCAGGTCGGGTCTGCCTGCGGCGTCCAATGCTTGAGCTGCTGTCTCTGATTTCTGGCGGCCTGTGTTGATTGTTCCCACAGTTCATGTTGGCACAGCGCTCCGGGTTGCGACCGGCGGCTCGTACACTCCGTTATATTCAGCCGTTATTGCGCGCTTTTATCCCGCACTCTTGTTGTAGTGCGTGGGGCATGGGAAACAAGGATGGGAGTGGGGGACAAGTATCTCCCAAAGACGTGCCACCAAGGCTTTTGAAGGGTTGACAGGTTGGTACAAAAATTTCTTCCCGTCCTCTTCTTTCCTTTCCTGCTCAGCCCCTTCTTTCCCTTCATTCTTGTGCATTTTTTGTCATTGTTAGATCCGCAATTTGCTGCTGCGATGCTGCTACCTTTGCCTCCGGCTTTTCACTTTCAAAAAATCTAGCTAGCAAGCATGCAACAAGCAAGCAAGCATGTTTTCTAGCAGTTTTTGAATCGAGTCAATACGGTGTCTCAAATCTGGCGAAGACTTTGGGACTGCATTCATTGAGGGATGCCTTTGCCAGAACTACTTTTTTCAAGTTAAAACCCACCCTACTGCTCCCTCAAAACTGCCGCGGTGGGGGAAGAGGGGGGAGGGGCCTGAAAAATATTTTGCGTGGCCCAGCTCGGCTTTGCACCCCCTAGCACACCAATCAGTTGTGCTTCCCCCCACAAAAATATGCATCAAGGACGAGACTCACCTGCAACCCCAGTGAAATCTCCCAAGCTACCCCCCACCCCTCCCATACACGAGTCCCAATCCCAACACCAACACCCACAAAGGGGGGGGGGGGTGCTAGGAGAGGTAGGCAAGAAAGGCGAAACAGCAAAGTGAGTTTACTTCCCGCAACACCCCGCAGATGCTCCCCCACACTCACCATCTTATGCGCCCTCTCCCGAAGGGCCCACCATGTGCCTCAGACTCACAAAGTCGCGCCAGCGTGAAATGGGATTTGTAGGCTCGGTGGGATTCGGATTCAACCCAGCCAAAATGGACACCCAAGTGGGCCGTGAACAATAGCCTCCAGCGTGAGCGCACAATCATGCACGACCCCGCAAAACTTGCCCTCAAGCTGCCTCGTTGTCACCCCAGATGGAACCTGCCCCCCTCCCCCCGCTTACCGACTGCATCCTACAGATTTGAAAAAACATTTAATTCCCGGCACAGGGTGCTGTTGTCCGCAAAAGAAATGCAAAAAAGTTAACTTCTGGCGTCAAGCCTTACGCAAAAACGGGCTCGCAAAAAAAATTGCAAAAATGAAATAATTCCCCCCCCACCATCGCAATCTACCAACTGTGTTTGGCATTGTTGGCTGGGACAGCCGAACAAAGACGGAGGAAGGAGGTCATATACAACGATGCGAGTGTAGTGCAATAGAATTGTACAATAGGGAAGGGGGAAATGAGGGAGGAAGCGAGGGAGCAAGAGATACACAATTTTGCGAGGGGGAGGCAGCCAAACCGAACAATATGGGTGGAGTAAGGGAGGTAGTCGAGACTTAAACTCCATCTTTCAACACATTTTAAAACACACGGACCTCCTTGCAGCTCCACAAAAAAGCAACGCCTTCGTTGCCAACCGTAGCCAACCTATATTGGTCAATGAAAAAGAGCCCACATATCTTTGTTGGGCCTGGTGCCGCAGCCAGGCATGTCATCGGCAGACATCGCGGGTCTTATGCATGTTCCCACTCCGCAACTCTGCAGTTGAACAGGGGCACACACCCGCTACAAGTGTGCAGCAGGAGACAAGGCTTCTCCTTGAGCATGTTTGCTTGTTCCTTGACCAACACAATCACCGCTTCCATCATCCACTTGCTTCGCCACTGTTGCATCTTGCCGTGCTACAAGGTCTTCAAATCTTCGTTGGACGGTGTCATCTATTTCTGCATGTAGTCTGTGTTCAGCTACGTTCCTTGCGGCTTCCTTGTCTTCTCGTTTTTTCTTCGCCGCTCCACCACATTGTACAATCCTAAGATGCTCATTAGTAAGGGATGCCCCCTTGTGCTCGACAACCACACGGGCACAAACACGCAAACTCGCCTCCGGATGCCGCCAAAGCGTCGCGAAGGTCCTACCAGTTGCAGAGGTTGAGGTGCATTATCAAATCCACGCCGTTGCCCACTTCGTATGGAACACCTGCTCTTCGTTGCATGCACCGAGAACAACAGAGAACATTGACCACCGAGAACAACAAAGGCGAGGACAAATTTTTCGGGATGGGGCATGGCTACAAGCCGAACCGATCGTGCACAACGATTGAGAAATAATGTTTTGTCTTGATGCTCTTCAGATAGTAGTTTAGATGACCCCCTTTCTGCATGCTTCATGTTTATTCAATGCTTGGAGGGGGTGTTTTCGCCAACCGCCCCTACCTTCAGAACCCCCCCCTCCGTTTTAATGCATGCCCGGGCCTCCCCGGCGGGGGTGTTGTCGGCAACAACACCACAAGCAACACTGGCTAACACGGCCGTCCGAACGCATTGACCCGATGGGGAGGGACCCGACCTGACCTTTTGCACTTCAACTCCATCGTAGGCACAGGAAAAGTCGCCAACCTACGAAACATTCTATAACCCACAATGGGCGAAAACAAGGCAACACTCATTACTGGTTTGGCTTGAACTGGCATGAGTGATGACAACATAGCCCCTGTCACGGGGGCCAAATCGGTAGCTAAGTATCCATTGCTTAACAACCAATGTGGGGTTGAGATGGCACAATTTTTGATTTCAACCCTAGGGTAGATGGCAGGGTGGGGATGCATGGGGCTGCTGCAGCGTGGGCAGGTAGGGCGGTCCATGGTATTGTTTCTTAGTGGAAAAATGAAGAAAAGAGGTATCTCGTTCTTAAAGGACTATTTTTCGTAGGGCTGGCGGTGCCCCCGCGGGGGCACAAACGGGGAGTGCAATGAAACTGTTGAACGGAAGTGACTCATTGTATTCCGGCCCACCCGCACGAGCCGGAGGGGGCGGTCGGGCATTGGGGCATCCCTGTCTGCCGCTTTTTCCTTTTCCTTCCTTGCCTCTTCTCCCCCTTCCTTCTTGGCCATTTGTTGCCTTTGTCACTAGTTGAGCCTTGACTCATCTTTTGTTGTTTCCACCTCCATGCTTAGGCAACTTTTCTGTATTATTTTCATAGTGAGTGCCATGGATAGGCATGGAATGCAACTAGCTTCAGAATCGCATCAGCCTCACTTGTCCGCCGAGGAGAGACCCGCGGAGCAAGCCACACGAGTTCTGAACAAGGGGGCAAGAGGTCAAAACCCCCACCCCCCCACCACCAAACTCCAACTCGCGATGTCAGCATGAAAGGAGGCAATGACCCGCAAGGTCCCAAGCAACCGGAGGCGGGTTTGCAAGCCGCTCAAATGGGGCGGAAGAGGCACACAATGCACCAACCCACATGCGGCGAGCAGTGGACCCACACGTAGGGGAGAGCTTGTCCCCCGATTCGCGTGTGTTGGGACCGGGTGAGGGTTTCCACAAGGCCGTCGCGGTGCAGGCACCAACTGCGCCTGCACCGGTGGCTTGGAAAGTCGGCCGTGACCTGTGGCTTACCTTCAAGGGTGACGCTAGTCCTGGCCTGGCCGTGCAGCCGGCATGTATGTTCCGCGGCAGCGGCGGCCAGTAGGGCAATTGCCCAAATTCTGTTGCGGTACTCTTGTGCTCCGCCTTTGCAAACGCCGCTTGTTGCTCTGCTACTGCTCATGCTCGTAGATCCGAAGTGTGCTGCTGCAATGGTGCTACCTTTGCTTCCGACCTTTCGATTTCTGCTTGGGCTAATGCCCTTCGCTGCGGCAACTGTACAATCACCGCTTGACCATCATCCACTTTCTTCGCCTCCATTGCATCTTGCCATGCTACAAGGTCCCCAAATCTTCGCTAGACCGTGCCATCTATTTCTATTTGCACTTTGGATGCACCTACCTTGTTTGCGGCTTTTATGTCTTCTTATTCTTTTCTTCGCCGAGGCAACAAATTTACAACCCTAAGATGCCCATGAGTAAGGGATTACCCATTTCCCTCGATAAATAGGGGGGGCAACCATTGTAAATGCCAGTAGCCGGCATCTCTCCAAAGGTGCGCACGTGGTGGGCTCCGGGGGGGCAGATTAGTTCTTGTGAAGTGTGCGGAGTGGGTGGGGATGTGATGGACCTCCAAGGATGTTGCACAAAGACCACCACGTTGTGCCACTTGTTTTGAAATTTGCATTAGGGACCCTTTGCCATCCTCCCAAACCATCTGGAACCCCCAACCTCGCGGGTCCATGGGTGAGTGCACATCCTGCCGCTCGTTTACACCTTTGCGGGCACACTCAAAACCTCCGGCTTGCTCATGGTGATGGGGATGGGGGTGATGGGGGCTTCTACACAAAAAAGGTAGTAGGGGTAATAATGTCGTGAGGATGTTCCGTGCCTCCGCATTTGGCCTCTAGGAAGTGGCATTTTGTGCAACGGAGGTGGTGGCCGGGAGAAGGATTGGGCTAGTGGACGAGAGGCGCTGCTTACGGCACGAACATGCGCAATACTTGCGGCATGTGTGTGAGTTTAGCTGGGGTGTGAGCCGCGTGTGCCATGTGTATTTTGAGGTATTGTAGTCAGCGCTCCGATACGTCTCTCAAAGCTGTGCCAAGAACGTGGTGAATTCCTTGACAGTACAAGCTTCGTATTTGTTGCAGCGGACAAGGTTAATCATATCCATAGTGTTGGCGGGTACTTGGTCGTACATGATCCTTAAGATTTCCGCAATATTCAGATAGAATCTTGGGAAGTGTCACACAAGCACACCCGAACCTCTTGTTGCACTTCACTTTTTACTTTTTGCCTTGAAGAGGGCTTTCGAGTCCTCCATTTTTGGGACGGCTGTCTGTGTAGTGGCTGAGTGGTGCATGCATATTGCGGCCAAGTTGCATATGCCACCACACGGGGGTGACCCGAGACTCCTCTAGCCAATCCGGGGCAGTGAATGGCGGCTTAGAGGTCAATACGTCTTTGCAAGTCATTGCTTTCTGAAACTCGGAATGCATGGTGCTTAGTTGTACAATTGGGTGTTCAATAATTGCCGCCAAACTTGGTTTCTTATGCACTTGTGCAATTGTAGAAGGTTCTTCATGTTTAGTGAAGGAGATGACGAATTTTCTGTCCATATGGCAACTTCGTGCCACATAGAACTACAACCCCACCATAATATTGGGTATGGGGTTGGTGGGGATACCCATTTAAAGGCGTGGATCGCAAACCAACTGCCCTTGGAGTAATCGTCCGACCTACTGCGCTCGTCAATGTTCACATTGGCATGTGTGGGTTAGAGGCTGCATAGGAGCGAGGCACTGACTCTGTGTGCGATGGGGAGGCGCCCATCTGAGATGCTGCCTTGGGGCGGGGGGGAGGAGAGGGGGTCTAGTCTCTAACATGCTATCCATTTAATGAAGGCGTCGCTCATTTCGCTATGCCGCTTGATACACGCGGCTGGGAGGATTATGTGTGTGTGTGTGTCTGTGGTGGGGGAAGTACTTCTTTGAGGTCCCGAGCCCACGTGCCATCAATTGTGGCAGACGGATGCTCAAGTAGTGGGGCATGGGTGTCCAAGAGGTTGACCGCATGCGACGTATCCGCTAGGACATAGATGACATCCGAAAGATGTAGCCTTTCCACCACTCTTCAACCCGTGTTTCGGGGCCTTTACGAGCACATCTGCTTAATCAACATTCAGCTTATCCCCGCTCTCACTTATTAGATGAATGGCCCACCCTTTCAACTTACCAAAGCTGAAGGTGGTGCATGGTCCACGCCGTCCCGCGTTCATGCCCGCTTCACCCCCAAACTCTCCGCATGTGACAAATACACCCCGCACGCCAAGGGCGGCCTGGCGGCCGCCATTCCATGTAGGTATTACCCCAGGGCACACAACGAACACACGCTTGCACCCGAGCTAGGCGATGATGAAAATGGCGATTAAGACGGCGAGGACGATGACTCCACCTCGACCTAAACCTCTACTTCCTCCTTCGCCTGCTCCTTCACCTCCACGTGCAACTCCTCCTCCCCTTAGGAGGTTGATCTCATGGGCAGGCCCACACAACACTCGGGCCCCCACGGGCAGACCCCTGATGGCCTACACGGTGTGGGACAGAGTGGGCGCCACGCGGTTCACCAAGCTACCACGGTGGTTGGTGGGTGGTGGCTTCGTGGGCACATGGCGGGCAAATCTTGTCCGTGAGGGCCACAATACATGCCCCCCGCCCGCACATTCGGCGTCACCGGATTGATGGGGGAGGCTGCTAAGGCTCGGAATAGGTTTTAGCATTCACTTTTAAAAAGCGCTTATCGGCAATTGTTGGCAACCATTTTGAAAATAATTGACACAACCATCTATTTTGAAAATTAATTAGAAGCAATCAATTGTACGACTTAAAAATGGCTGGTAAGTATTTTATCCATACAGCACGTCATGTTGTCGAGTCCGGAAAAGGGGGGTCTAATAGTCAATCAAAGAGTAGGCTGGCTGTGAAACAATATGCTAGGTGGGCATTGGAGGGCACTAGCGAGGGGATGGGTGCCACAAAGGCGAGGTGACTATGCCGGTCGGTACCACCACATGTATGTGGTAGTTCACTGTTTTGAGAGCGGAGTGGAATCATCCATGTACGGATGGGTGGATGTGTAGGTGGTGAAGGGGAGGGATTGTAAATTTCAAAACTCTCAAGAGGCCAACCCATTGCTCATCTGAGAACTAAAATATTCAATGGCCCTGTGTCAGTCCCCAATCTATGCCACAGCAGGCCACCAAAATTTGTTTGGCAAGGATCTGTTGGAGCCGTGCAAGGATTTTTGCCAAGTCCGTTGAACAAGTGTACAAGATGGTACTACAACCATTCTTGATGACCCCATTTGCCAAACAGGGGGGGGGGGGGGATCGGGTGTAACAACACCCTTTGAATGTCAGGTCCGTAGACAAGTAGACAACCAACATGCAGGGTCGAAAGTTGGGGAGCAAGGATACCAATAATGCATTGGCAGGTGGGGTTTGAAATCTTGGAGCTCTCGACCGTGGTGCACCCATTCTTCCAACCCCGCAGCCCCCTTGTTTGTGCCTTTTCTAGCCTTGCCCTGCCATGAACCGCCACCGGTCACCCCATTCCTCCTCCCCGTTCCAACCATTGCTCATGCCAACCCCCACAGGTTGTCTTGGTTGCCGATGCACAAGAACGGCACACAGAGCACCACTATAGGGATCATCGCGGCAGCGTTCCTTCGTCCCCGCACCACCCGTCGCCACCACGCCTGGCAACCTCTTAGCTAGTTGGGGTCACTTTTGCCCTCATCCCGAGCCCTCACGGAGGCGTCTGTCCGAGCCACCTGTGCCACCCGCCTTACCATTCCCTTCTGGGCCCTTAGTTGTCCCATATTCTTGGGGCCCGCCCACGAGGCGGAGA
Source organism: Eutreptiella sp. 'Long Island Sound 2002' (assembly GCA_964036045.1). Lineage (NCBI taxonomy): Eukaryota > Euglenozoa > Euglenophyceae > Eutreptiales > Eutreptiaceae > Eutreptiella > Eutreptiella sp. 'Long Island Sound 2002'. The sequence continues at coordinate 187,515,000 of OZ038379.1, read as the reverse complement.
CACACACGAGTGCACATCTTGCCGCATTGTGCTCGCGGACGTCGTCCTGGTGCATTTACCTCTCCTCCAACCCGCTTCGCGCTCGCCATGCTCACAAAGCGCTGTGCTTTGTTGCCCCTCGATGTTGTCTATCCGCTGTTCTACAATTCCTAGTTTCACTGCCTCACACTGCTCGCTGTGTCCGACCGTCAACCGGGATCTTGCCCACCGAGCCCTGCCCCATGTTTGGATATTGCGCGCTGCATTGGACTGGGTGGTACACAAAAGAACGAGTCCAGTCGTTGTTATCATCGACTGCCACCAATCAATGGCGTGCTGCTGGTGCCTTTTTCTTAGCATCCTTGGGTGAAGTGCGGCAGCGGCTCTTCCAACTAGTGGTGTGGGGTGAACTTGGTCTTAGACATGGGGCAGTGGGCAATGCTTTGCCGAGGTAGCCCACCATCCCTTTTTTTGACCTTAGTGCAACCACCAACTTGTTGCGCAAGTCCTCGCGCACCGTGCACTGAATTCACAACCTACCTTCAACTTGAGTATTCGGTCAGACTCGGTGGCGAACTCCGCAATGGCGTTGAAGAACGCCACTTGATCAAACACCTGCAGCGGTTCTCCATACTAGTAGCACGTTTCTTCTTCTACCACCGCCAAACACCGCCAAACTAATGCACAATGTTCCAAGGTACACAATTGTGAATGGAAAAAAAGACACTAGTATGCCATCATAGACTTCGTTGAACCCCTGTTGCACCACCCATGTGTTGTACAATGTTGTGTCGATATCTCGTTACCGTTGCTGTTGGCCTCGCTGCAGAGCATGAGGTGTGCGCCTTGCCTGCCTAGCTGGACGCGCGTCGAGGCAAAATGACTGCGCGGGTTATGTAGCCTCTTTGAATACCTCCCCACTTTGGGGACCTTGAGAACACAACAGTTGTGTACCCATCTTGATATCCTCCCCGATTTGTGCGACCCCAAAAGACAACGATTGTGTGGCCACTTAAATCTCTTCCCTTGTGTCCTTGCGAAGGTAGGGGTTACCTCCCGAACGACCGGAAGAACATCCGCCATCAAAAAAAGTTATGCATATCCCATTTTGACGAAATCCTCAATCAAATCATTGTCCCAGCAATAGTTCCACATATCACCATGGGGGGCAAACTCTGGTACCAAGCAAATGGTTCCGGCGTCCCAAGTGTAAGTGTACAACCCCACCAGGTTGTGGCATGGGGTGCGATCAAGTAAAGTAGTAGAGACAACAGCAAAACCCGCCAAATTGTTGAACAAGTCGTTGCTGAACAGATCCAAAGAGAACGGCATCGCATGGCGAGAGGAGGTTCAAATGGACACAAGTCAGCCACGCTTTTGTGGTCGTTGTACGATAAAGCATTGGAGACCTCGTGTCCCCATTTTTTGTGTTGGAGAATTGGTGTGGGCAGTGGGTGAACTCGTTGTGGCGTTAGCATCCATGATGGCCCGCTTGGACGGAGGCGTTGGAGAATAGTAGAGTTTTGCCAATTTAGTAGCCGGTACATGCCGGAGTTGGTTTTGCGCAGTGACGTGGCATGATTGCGCTTGTAGATGAGGTCGGACTACGTAGGACTAACATCAAGGCTTTCATGTAGTCCTAAATAGCGCGGAGCGCCAAAAATAGGACGGAGAGCTGTGCATGTTGTTGACATACATGTAGATTCGAGTCGCCCGAGTGGGTGTTTTCACTCAGCGATGACGAGCACTCACTAGCGCTACTTCACTCGTTGCATAGGATGTACACTCGGTCTCGGTGCACACGATACGTGGCAGCTTGTAAGACTTGGTCACGCGTTCTTTGAGATCTTTCTCCTTCAAACATACATGCAATCGTTCCTACAAACGTAGTCCACAAGTCATCTTGATCCTGTTTTACCTTACGAAACTCAGTCCATGGTTGATGGAGGTCGCTGCACAACATACAGTTGTCGGTGCATCGAGTCAAATGTAACATACATCTACTCAATCGTAATCATACAAATGATTATCACATGTATTTTCCTTTTCAAACTTTTCAACACTGCTTTTTCATCTGCCCATTATGGAGGTGGCACTTTGCAAGTGCTCTTCCTCCGTGTACGTAATAGTCCCAGTGCAGCGGAGTGGATAAAGAGGACACCAATAAAAGCACATGAGGGGCAAGGGCGGAGGGGAATCTGCAGAATGGGTGAATAGCAGGAGTTTATGTACATCGCGAATAGCACTGGGAACATAGGGCAATCCTAGCGAAGCCCCCTAGTTTAGAGGTGGGAGGTGAAGGTGTGCCCTTGCATTAGCAAAAGTTCATTGGGGCGGCTTTAAAGAGACGAAAACGAGTCTTTTGGGGGGGCGTGAATGCCTCTGAGTGAAGACACACCGCATGGCAGCTGGTCACACGCTATTCAAAACTATATTTAGTCAATATATCGACTATATCAATGAGGCGTGTGTTGGATTTTTGCCATGAGCTGCAATATTGGATATGACGTAGTCTCATTGGATCTAGGTGCCGAAGTTTGGTCGGTGTGTAAGACTGTGCTCACGGGTGATTTGGGCGAGATGAGTCACCGTGTGGATGGATACAACCTCAGGGTTGGTACCATACAGTACGTGTACCGTTCGGTATCGATACCATACAGCACTCCGGTGTCCTGTATGGTATCGCCTACCCCCAATGAAGACCCAGTAGGCACCACTAAATGTCCGCTGAATCCTTGGTTTTACGATATATTTAAGCTGATTCCAACAATGCAGTCAAGCGCACTGTGGATGCCTTCAGCAATCCGCTGGCTGTCCTTAATGGTTTTCCCTGGGTACTCTGCTTTTATGAAAACAGCACCCCACCAACTGAGTTACAATTAATTACTGAATCACGTCTCACGTTTGAATAACCATTTCTTGTTAAGTTCACATGGTGGTCAGAAGCAAACACTGCAGGAATCTCAGAATCCACCTTTTGGTACACAATGTCCACCCACTTGTCCGCCAAAATGTGACGTTCAGGAGGGTACACTGACCTCAGTCCTGCCAAAACACAGGCAACCAGTTTATCCAGCCACTTACGTAGCATTACGTCCTCCGTGATGTGGAACGGGATCCCACTATGGAATGCAAATTCTGCAAACGCAAGGTCCAGCTCCTCCTTCAGTCTCTTTTGCATGTCCACAATTTTGGGCTGCTTGGCGGCTGAAGCTCCATCAGGCAAACCCTGTGCAGCACGCTTCTTCTCATTGAGTTCCTTCAGCTTCTCTTGGGACTGGAGTCTATGCAGCTTCTTTTTGGTGTTCTCCTCAAGTTCTCGCAGCACTGCTTTTTTGATCTCTTCTGGGACTTTCGGGCAGGCTGCCACACCGCATCCACCGTGCCCTGCAAGATGTGCTTTGCCACTAGATGGGCCATCCCATGCCTTCCCCAGGTAGTCACAATATTTACACTTCCAGTCCTTTCCTGTTTTTGCAGTCCTTGTGGCAACAGAAAGGGTGAAGTGCTCCTCCAGAAACCCACTGCTCCTTGGAGCCATGTTCTGCGGAAGCAACACACGAATCCTTGTCCATGCTTCGAAGCAATCGCAATCAACACATGCTGCCTATATCGTCCAAGCTGCAACCATTGGTTCCCAGAAACACAGGGCTGAAATTCTGCATAGCGTTCCATGTCCCATTGACGGTTGAACACCTCTGCCCAATAATCGTTCAACGACGCGGACATTTGCGGTGAGTCATTGAGAGCTGCACACTCTGCACTCGGCTCATCAGTTGAAGGGCAACAGGGACTCCATTCCTCAGTCGACGCGTCCAGACTTGGAGCACGCGGTGACGCGTCTGCACGTGTCGTCGTCTAAGCGCGCGTCACTTGCGTAGACGCTTTCATCCTTTGATCGCGAAGGACGGCCCCTTTTATTGCGGAGGACGGCACGTGCTTCTTCGTTTGTTGTTCAAGCCTTTGCACGGGTCCTGCACAGCTCGTGCTTCTCCGATAGTTGTGCACGGCTTTGAACGCGTCTTGCACGAGCACGTCCTCACATGGCCCAACTAAAAGAAGGGGGATAAAACCTTGCGATCAGTGTTTTTCAGTGTATACGGCACCGCTGCTGGAAACTCATATACGGATGAATGCGCATTTGCAACGCGGCGGTCACAACAATACTAGTATTAACAACATTCGTTCTTACGTTCCCAAAATTGTGACATTACGATTCAAGACTAAAAGTGGTGCCGTAATGTATAATAATGCTAATTATCAACATCTGTATTAAACTTTCGATCCGGCAGTGTGTTTTTCACAGTATTTCAATTCATCTGGCAATTTTCCGTCTAGCGTGTGCGCATGCTGCAATGTGGTGCCTGTCTGCGGCACCATCTCTAAACGCACGTACTGTGCGGTATTGATACAAGACGGTACGCGTTCGCGGACAGTACGCGTTCATGAACGGCGTAGTGTACCAACCCTGTACAACCTTAGAAATGGCGTTAAGTAGGGCTATTTGCCTGCTTTTTGACGGGTGCTCTGCCTTAGCCTTCTTACATAGCAAAAGAGTATGGGCTTTCAGCCACTTTGGTGGAATGCCAAACTTCAAGCTTTCTCCGGATGTTGCCGATGACCTGCTGCTATACACCCCCTCACACCATGTGGGGGCATATGTGTTAGTAGACAATGGTTTGATTGATGGGGCAGGCGGATAAGGCTCGGAATTGGTTTTAGCAGTTAATTGTCAAAACCAGCTATCCTCAATTGTGGGCCATTTTGAAAATTATTGACACAACCGTCTATTTTGAAGATTAATTAGAAGCAATCAATCGTACGATTTAGAAATGGCTGGTAAGTATTTTATCCATACAGGACGTCATGTTGGCAAGTCCGGAAAAGGGCATGTGGGTGCAACTAGGAGTCATACATAGATCTAAACATGAGATGCAGACAATGAGCCTCACAAAGCTTGTATACAACGGGGACGGTACTTGACTTCAAATGATTAACATGTCGGCCCAAGTTTGCGGCAAACGGTTTCTCTTTCTTGGCACGGAGTTGTCTTCTTTGCTGACGCGGTTAGAGAACACGTCCGTCATAACTACCGCCACTGCTTTTGTCATCGTTCTCATCAACCTCGACCTTAGAACCTCTCAATTTTTTTTCATTGTTTTCCTTTTTGATAATCATGACAAATAGCCACAGCTTGCAAGAATGTCAACAAATTCTGCAAGTGGATCCACATTGCAACACCCAAAGCCATACGGGTGCGCCCAAACTTCATTGGGGTTTTTTGGAAAATGGCGTTTTGGGGTACTATCCTAAACATTGTAGAGCTCTTCCTCAAAAAGGCAGCACAGCCGGATTGTTCAAAAACGTGTCGACCAATGTCTAGGACCTCTACCAAAAAGGGCAAATTTAGGAGACTTTCCAATTGCAAAATAGATTGGTGACCACGGCAAACAAGACCAACCATTGGCGCGAACTTCTGTTCGATTTTTGGAAGTGCACTGTGATGCATATTTGGAATGTCCAACATTGTCCCACCAACCTCACAAGGAGTACCCTCCTCAGTCACAAACTTGATTAGTTGCTCGGCCAAACACTCATCCATGGACTTAATTTTGTTATACCAGTACTTTTGTTTTGTTGAAAGTTCCATTGGTTTGGCACAACTGTCTACAATTTGATGCATGATTTTTGTTGACGTCATTCCAACCATTCACTACAAGTCACCTCAAGCAACCTACCATGGCATTGCCATGATATGCGTGCTCATTTTATCAGCACCTTCTGCTCCCTCCGGCAACAAGTTTGAAGTTGGTTTTCTCCTTCTAGGTCACTTTTACCCCGCCAATCTTGCAACCAGCAAGGTGCCGCAGGATTTGAAATGTTCACTCTCCAAAAAGTGCCAATCCACTCTCTCTTGGGGTCGCACTGTTGCAGCTAGCTGTCCATCTAACACACAAAAACGCGAAAACAAAATGGTGATGTATTACATGGTGCCCCGACCCTTATCCTTTTCAATGTATGGAATGGCGGTATGTTAGTGATCGGCTGCACAATAGCCCACCCTTACTCCCATAAATATTGGGGATGGGGTTAGGATCATGATTGGTTGCATGACACTCCAGCCCCATGACCTATAACATTGGGACAGGGGTTAGGGTTGGACTGCATGTTGGCCCTCATGACAGCCAAGGTTACGAAGCCATTTCCGATTTCATGCTGGCTTTGCTTTGTGGGCCCCAAGCTGGTAGTGAGCATGTGGTCACCTAAACCACATATAGGCGCCGTAGACGGCTTGGATTGTTGCAGCCATTTCGCCCACGCGTGGGCCCTCAAGTTGAAAGGGGTAATGTTGCCATTGTTGGCTTTGTTACTGTGTTGGGGCATTCCCAAGTTCGTAGAGGTTATGTTGTCGCTTTGCCCATATGTGGGCCCAAAGATGGTAAGGGGTTTTTCGCCATATCTCGTTTCTTCTTCGTTCGAGGAAATTGTGTCTGTTACCTTGAACATAGGTTGGTCCAACCATCCCATACTTGGTGGATCAATGGTGCACATTGTTTGGTTGCAGCAATGGGGGTTGAACAAAGCACGCATGTGCACTTGAAGAGCACCTTTGTGGCATCTTATGATTTTTTTGACAAACATACGTAACTATTGTATATGACGGTTGAACGTTGGGTTCAACATTTTCGGCGCCCTTTGTACACTAACATGTACACAGCATGACGGTCCTCAAGAACGGCCAGAGTTTTTTTTGTTTTGTTACGGAACGAGTATGCTCATACCATCAACCACTCTGCCTTACGTGCAAGCCCCCCCCCCCCCCCCTATGATAGGGGTTATATAATGTATCCGCCTCTTTCCGGGCCAATTGTGATTTCGCTTTCCGCCGACAGGAATTGTGTAGCCAATCGGCCTTCTCGTGCACCCCTTCTGATTTTGTTCTCATGGTGTGATGGCCTCCCACGCTTCTGATTTTGTTCCCTTGTTTGGGGACCCCCGAGAATGCAGGGCTTACGGAGCACTTCCACCCACGTGTGGGCCCCCGAGAAGGCAGGGGTGAGGTAGCCAGTTTAGATTTTGTCCCCTTTGTTGTGGACCCCCGAGAATGCAGGGGTTACGTAGCAATTCCATCAACTTGTGGGCCCCCGACAAGGTAGGGGAGAGGTAGCCACTTTTGATTTGTCCCCTTGTTTGGGGACCCCCGAGAAAGCGGGGGTTATGTACCACCCCCCCTTGCCCCTCTTAACACATGCATCCATCCAATTGATATGTGTGATTTCAATAGCCCGGGAAACGGAGAGCATTGACATGTGGTGGGGAGGAACGTATTGTGGCCTAGCGGCGCATGGTCTCGGGCCACCGTTTGGAGTTGCTTCGTTCAGTGGTTTCGTACTTGTGTTTGAGGCCCTGTTTTTCATTTACACTTGGTAAGAAGGATGCTGCATTGCTTCCGCTACATGGCACCCCACCCCCTTCCCGCCCCCCCCACCCCTTAGGATCAGGCAAGGTGCCCTCTAGGGGTGGCCACCGGGGATTGCATTGTAACCCGTCACCTGCCAGCTCGTCCGTAGGCCGCTACGAGGGGTTGGTACGGAACTCACCCATGTACATATTCATTTCTCCGGGAGTGTTTGTGGTTGCTTTTGCATGTAGCCAATGCATAATGGATGCATGTCTCTTTCTCAAAAGCCTGGAGCGAGTGCCCTTTCATTTCATAGTGGCAAGTGGGGTCGTATCCATCTATTTTCCAAGGTGCTGTAAAGGACACTTCTTCTTCTTCTTCCTCTCCTTCTTTTTCTTCTTTATTGAAGAATGTCCTTGGCAAACAGGGTTGACCCCTTTTCCTCCCTTCCCTTTGCCCCCCTTTCCTTTTCTTGCCTTGCTTTCCTCGCCCGCTTTGCCTCCTCTGGCAGTTCCCTCTGCCAGATGCCTCTTAGCATGCGGAAGAATACCAACGCGAAGGTTGCCGTGGAGGCCGCTGCCTGCAGCAGGTCCTTGTGCTCGACGGTGGGACACTCCTAGTCAGCGGTACGACATATTTGCAAGCATGCACGGGTTTTTTAGCCTCTTTGAATTCCTCCCCACTTTGGGGACCTTGAGAACACAGCAGTTGTGTACCCATTTTGATATCGTCCCCGATTTGTGCGACCGCAAAAGACGGAGGCGTTGGAGTATGCGGAGTTCTGCCAATTCAGTAGCCGGGACATGCCGGAGTTGGTGTCGCGCAGAGACGTGGCATGATTGCGCTTGTTTGTAGATGAGGTTGGACTACCTGGAGGTAACATTAAGGCTTTCATGCAGTCTACGAGTCCTAGTGCTGTTATCATCGACCGCCACCAATCACTGGCGTGCTGCGGGTGCCATGTTGTTTGCATCCTTGGGTGAAGCGCGGCTGCGGCTCTGCCAACTAGTGTTTTGGGGTGAGCTTGGGCTCAGACATGGGCCAATGGGCAATGCTTTCGCTCAAGCACCTCCACTCTGGTGCTCAATGATGCATGCTGGCAGAGGGGTAATGAGGACGTAGAAAAGGATCCTGGACTCTGGGCTAACACACAGTGCCCATGTCCTGCACGGCCATAGCAACCACGGCTACAGCACGGCCGCAACCGCGGACCGCAGGCCAGTGCGCAGCACGGAGGTGATGCTCTTGACGCTGCAGACCGACAGCGTGGAGCCCAACACCCCTTTTTTTGATCTTAGTGCACCGACTTGCTCTTCTACCACCGCCAAACACCGCCAAACTAATGCACAATGTTCCAAGGTACACACTTGTGAATGGAAAAAAAACACTAGTCGGCCATCATAAACTTCGTTGAACCCCTCTTGCACCACCCGTATGTTGTACAACGTTGTGTCGATATCTCGTTGCTTTTGTTGTTGGCCTTGCTGCAGAGCATGAGGTGTGCGCCCTGCCTGCGCAGCCGGACGCGCGTCGGGGCAAAATGAATGCGCGGGTTATGTAGCCTCTTCGAATACCTCCCCACTTTGGGGACCTTGAGAATAGAGCAGTTGTGTACCCATCTTGATATCCTCCCCGATTTGCGCGACCCCAAAAGACAACGATTGTGTGGCCACTTAGATCTCTTCCCTTGTGTCCTTGCGAAGGTAGGGGTTACCTCCCGAACGACCGGAAGAACATCCGCCATCAAAAAAAGTTATGCATATCCCATTTTGACGAAATCCTCAGTCATTTCATTATACCAGCAATAGTTCCACATATCACCATGGGGGGCAAACTCTGGTACCAAGCAAATGGTTCCGGCGTCCCAAGTGTAAGTGTACAACCCCACCAGGTTGTGGCATGGGGTGCGATCAGGTAAAGTGGTAGAGACAAAAACAAAACCCGCCAAATTGTTGAACCAGTCGTTGCTGTACAGATCCAAAGAGAACGGCATCGCATGGCGACAGGAGGTTTAAATGGCCACAAATCAGCCACCCTATTGTTGTATGATAGAAATTTGGAGACCCCATGTCCCCATTTTTTGTGTTGGAGACTTGGTGTGGGCAATGGGTGAAGTCGTTGTGGCGTTAGCATCCCTGACGGCTCGGTTGGGCGGGAGGCTTTGGAGTATGCAGAGTTTTGCCAATTTAGTAGCCGGTACATGCCGGAGTTGGTTTTGCGCAGTGAGGTGGCATGATTGCGCTTGTAGATGAGGTCGGACTACCTGCAGGTAAAGATAAAGGCTTTCATGTAGTCCTAAGTAGCGCGGAGCGCCAAAGATAGGACGGAGAGCTGTGCATGTTGTTGACATACATGTAGGTTCGAGTCGCCCGAGTGGGTGTTTTCACTCAGCAATGACGAGCACTCACTAGCGCTACTTCACTCGTTGCATAGGATGTACCCTCCGTCTCGGTGCACACGATACGTGGCAGCTTGTAAGACTTGGTCACGCGTTCTTCGAGATCTTTCTCCTTCAAACATACATGCAATCGTTCCTACAAACATAGTCCACAAGTCGTCTTGATCCTGTTTTACTTCACGAAACTCAGTCCATGGTTGATGGAGGTCGCTGCACAACATACACTTGTCGGTGCATCGAGTCAAATGTAACATACATCTACTCAATCGTAATCATACAGATGATTATCAAATGTATTTTTCTTTCGAACATCTTCAACACTGCTTTTTCATCTGCCCATTATGGAGGCGGCACTTTGCAAGTGCTCTTCCTCCGTGTACGTAATAGTCCCAGTGCAGCGGAGTGGATAAAGAGGACACCAATAAAAGCATGGGAGTGGGAAGGGCGGAGGGGAATCTGCAGAATGGGTGAATAGCAGGAGTTTATGTACATCGCGAATAGCACTGGGAACATAGGGCAATCCTAGCGAAGCCCCCTAGTTTAGAGGTGGGAGGTGAAGGTGTGCCCTTGCATTAGCAAAAGTTCATTGGGGCGGCTTTAAAGAGACGAAAACGAGTCTTTTGGGGGGGCGTGAATGCCTCTGAGTGAAGACACACCGCATGGCAGCTGGTCACACACTATTCAAAGCTATATGTTAGTGATCGGCTGCACAATAGCCCAACCCTACTCCCATAAATATTGGGGATGGGGTTAGGAAACTGATCGGCTGCATGACACTCCAACCCCATGACCTATAATATTGAGACAGGGGTTAGGGTTGGACTGCTTTTTGGCCCTCATGACAGCCAACGTTACGAAGCCATTTCCGATTTCATGCTGGCTTTGCTTTGTGGGCCCCAAGCTGGTAGTGACCATGTGGGCCATGCAGGCGCCTTAGATGGCTTGGATTGTTGCAGCCATTTCGCCCACGCGTGGGCCCTCAAGTTTAAAGGGGTAATGTGATGTAGCCGTTGTTGGCTTTGTTACTGTGTTGGGGCATTCCCAAGTTCGTAGAGGTTATGTTGTCACTTTGCCCATATGTGGGCCCAAAGATGGTAAGGGTATTTTAGCCATATCTCGTTTCTTCTTCGTTTGAGGAAATTGTGTCTGTTACCTTGAACATAGGTTGGTCCAACCATCCCATACTTGGTGGATCAATGGTGCACATTGTTCGTTGCAGCAACGGAGTTTAAACAAAGCACGCATGTGCGCTTGAAGAGCACCTTTGTGGCATCTTATGTTTCAACAAGTATGATTTTTTTGATAAAAAACTGCAACTGTTGTATTTGAGGGTTGAACGTTGGGTTCCACATTTTCGGCGCCCTTTGTACAACTACATGTACACATCGTCACGTTCCAGAAGGAAGGCCAGAGTTTTTTTTTTTGTTAGGGAACGAGTACGCTCATACCATCAACCACTAGGCCTTACGTGCAACCCCCCCCCCCCCCCTATGGTAGGGGTTATATAACGTATCCGCCCATTGCCGGGCCAATTGTGATTTCGTTTTCGGCCCACAGGAATTGTGTAGCCAATCCGCCTTCTTGTGCACCCCTTCTGATTTGTTCTCATGGTGTGATGGCCTCCCACATTTTGACATGGCCCCTTAAGGTGTCCCCTTGTTTGGGGACCCCCGAGAATGCAAGGAGTATGTAGCAATTCCACCCAAGTGTGGGCCCCCGAGAAGGCAGGGGTGAGGCAACCACTTCTGATTTTATTCCCTTGTTTGGCGACCCCCGAGAATGCAGGGCGTACAGAGCAATTACACCCACGTGTGGGCCCCCGAGAAGGCAGGGGTGAGGCAACCACTTCTGATTTTATTCCCTTGTTTGGCGACCCCCGAGAATGCAGGGCGTACGGAGCAATTGCACCCACGTGTGGGCCCCCGAGAAGGCAGGGGTGAGGCCGCCACTTCTGATTTTGTTCCCTTGTTTGGGAACCCCCGAGAAAGCAGGTGTTATGTAGCCCCCCCCCCCCCCTGCCCCTCTGGACCCATGCATCCTTCACATTGATACGTGTGATTTCAATAGCCCGGGAAACAGAGAGCATGGACATGCGGTGGGGAGGAACGTATTGTCGCCTAGCTGCGCATGGGCCCGGGCCACCGTTTCGAGTTGCTTCGTTCAGTGGTTTCGTACTTGTGTTTGAGGCCGTGTTTTTCATTTACACTTGGATGCTGCATTGCTTCCGCTACATGGCACCCCACCCCCCTCCCGCTCCCCCCACCCCTTAGGATCAGGCAAGGTGCCCTTTAGGGGTGGCCACCGGGGATTGCATTGTAACCCGTCACCTGCCAGCTCGTCCGTAGGCCGCTACGAGGGGTTGGTACGCAACTCACCCATGTACATATTCATTTCTCCGGGAGTGTTTGTGGTTGCTTTTGCATGTAGCCAATGCATAATGGGTGCATGTCTCTTTCTCAAAAGCCTGGAGCGAGTGCCGTTTCAGTTCACAGTGGCAAGTGTGGTCGTATCCATCTATTTTCCAAGGTGCTGTAAAGGACACTTCTTCTTCTTCTTCTCCTTCTTCTTCTTGTTTACTAAAGAATGTCCTTGGCAAACAGGGTTGACCCCTTTTCCTCCCTTCCCTTTGCCCCCCTTTCCTTTTCTTGCCTTGCTTGCCTCGCCCGCTTTGCCTCCCCTGCCAATTCCGTGGTGCCTGTCAGCATGCGGAAGGATACCAACACGAAGGTGGCCGTGGAGGCCGCTGCCTGCAGCAGGTCCTTGTGCTCGACGGTGGGACACTCCTAGTCGGCGGTACGACATTTTCGCAAGGCCGTGGCCTGCAACAGGTCGTTTTGCTGGATGATAGGACACTTCTACTCGACGGTACGCCATTGGCATGCCACGAATTGGTATTGGCACCACTCGGGTGTATATTGGGGACCGTATCCCATCATGTTAGTGTGGTGATCTTGATCTTGGTTGCAAGTCTTGGCTTTCCCTTCCGACAACATGTTTCTTGCCACGCCTCCTACACCGCATGCAATTTTGTTTTTTGGTCATGAATGTTTTTCCGGTGGTTATGAGAGGATTCTTATATGAAATCCGTGGTGCACTTGGGATGGGTTGATCTCCCCATGAACGAGGAGCGCCATGAGGATAAGCATGAAACAACGTCTTGTCATCGTAAAAGGAGAACACTTCTACTCTTGGTGACCCCCTTTTTCTGACCCCTTGCTCTACCTTCTCTGTAGAACTCCGCTTTTGCCATTGATTTGTTGTGGAGCTCATCCAACAAGTTGATGACGCCCCGGGGTGCTGTCACCACCTCGTGAATCCCAATCAGCATTCTTGCGATTGCCCCGCGGGGGCATTTTTGCCGTGCCTGATGTTGCTGCTGCTTCACCGGATCCGAGTCCCGTGACTCCTGGATTGTTGCAAGCTTTATTTCCGCGAGCCGTACATCATCCACAGCAGCATCCTCCTCCTAGCAATATTACTTTTGGGCCTTCAATTGCACCTAATCTTCTTGTTAAAGGATCGTGATGAAGGTCAGGCCTGGCAAAGTTTAGTAGTGTGGCATGCAAGCGCTAGGCCAATGTTTGCAGAAGTGTGCCTCTTTGAACATGTTGGCCTTGATGTGGGCCTCGCGTTTCTCCAATGGTCCAGCATCGAAATTCGCTTTTCCTCTGGTTTTCTTCTTTCCCTCTGGTCGTCTCTTGCAACTCTGAGGAAAGTTGCTTGATCTATTGCGTGATTTGTCCTCGATAGTGTCCCACGGAACACCGGCCGAAGGCCCGAAGGAAATATGGCCCAATCTTTTAACAAGGGTGCAACATACACGACAGGTCGAGGGTTGTAAAGTCCTGCAGCCGTTGGATTTTACTGCTCCAAGTTTCGTTGGCCATCGTTCGCACCAAAGAACCAAAAGGACAACTGCAAGCCAGAAGCATGCACCAGAGGTCCAGCCGAGTGACAATTTAGGAAAACACCCACGAGGCGTGCACCATGCCCGCTGTTGGACTTCTACCAGGCCAATGGTCTCCCCTTAGAGGGTGGGTGGGTTTGGGGCTGTGGGGGGGCTGCTCCATCAGCAAAGTGTGGTGTGGGGCCCGTTCAGCCCCACACCCACTCCCTAGTGGTGCTTAGTTGTCAAATGGAACTCTCATCAAGGTTTAGAGTGCTCCAAATGATTGCCCTAATGACAAGGGTAGCAGACCTTACACGTAGATGTGATGGGTTGTCCCTACCAAAGCCCCCGTTTTGGTTGTCACGGCCATTGTTCTTTCCCATGAGTTTGCTAGGGACTAGTTGTGCGGCCTCACAAACGAGCAATGCTTTCGGTGCAGTGCTACCTCCGGCGGTCTCGATATCGCATTGGGTGAGCTGGGCGTAGCGGTTTCCGATTGCATGATGTGGTATCTGAGGCAACCTGTTGTTACTAGGGGGATATACCAATGCAAGGGGCTTGACTTGTACAGCTTGCCCCCCATGGGGACCGTTCTAGGTTGCCCTTTTGCAGAGATAGTGGATGGAAATGCACATTGACAACCGCAAGCGGATCTTGGGTGCGGGGTGGGGGGTGGGGGGTGGGGGGTGGACGATGTGGTTTGGATTTGGCATGCGGTTTCAATTGCAGTTGGTCTGATGGTCGGGGATGCCCACGGACAAGGAGCCTAACACCCACACACAGCCAATGTCATCAATTTTCTCTTGCTAAACACACACATGTTTGGGCGGAGGCAGCGAAAAGATGGGCTTGGCCAGTCTTCTAGGACTTGAATAGACAAGGTGGGAACATGCCTTTTGCTTCTTTGAATGCATCTGCATGCGCGCTGATTCTTTTTGCCCATCGTCGTACTGTCGGTTCTCTTCTTATTTGCAACTTTGAGACGACGTCTCGGAATGGCACAATTCCGCAGATTTGCAATTTCGCCTCAAACAAGTTCAACAACGGGCACCATATGAACTTGGGGCGCTCATCAAAATTTGATAGGTGCCGACTAGTGGTGGCTTGCTAGTCTTTGAATGATTGACAATTGCGGTATGGCTGGTAGTTGCTGCCATTGGTCACCGATATCAGTCGGACGGGTAGCAAACAGGGTGTTGGGGTGACGATTGCCTAATTTGGTTGGAGACGCAGGTGCCGATGGACCATGGTGCCGGTCTGCGATTGCTGAGGCGGAAGGCGAGGAGTTGACTGTAGATTTGGAGGAGTCCACCTGCAAGGTTCGCCAGTGATGCAGGAGGTGCTGTGGTTAGTTGTCGTGGGGCTCGGTGCCTTGAGTGCCTTGTACGGGCCTCAGGTTGGTGTAGGTGAGGGAGTACATTGCGGCGTGGGCTGCTGGGGCACAATGTTACATCGGGGTCCGTGCGGCACCGCCGGTGCCTCGTGTTGGGGCCCGTCATGTGGGGCGTGCAGGGTGCAGGCTTCGTTTATAAGAGCTATTTTGCAATGGGGGGGGGGGTCTGGGTGGGTGGGTCTTCAGCTGGGTGGGTGGGTCTGAAGCTCTGGACCCCCCCCCCCCTTATAATTCTGAGGGTCTCCTGGGTAGGGGTCCTGCCACCCCTTCTTTCTTTGCTCACAGGTGCCTTGTCTGGCGGTTTGCTGGTGCCCCCTTCCGCTTTGTTTTGTGCAGGCACCATGCCAAAATCTTCTTGTGGTTGTGGGGCACTGGTTGGAGCCTCTGAGCAGGCCAAAAGGGAGCACCTGAAGAGTGACAGGCACAAGCAATGGGAGAAAGCCAAGAAAACCCAGCGCCCACTCAATTTTCCCAAGGTGACTCCTGTGCAGCCAACAGAAGCTTCATCATCCAGTTCCAGCAGCAGCAGCAACAGCTCTCAGCAGTGTAACAGTGCAGTACAGAGTGGCAGTTCTGCACAGACCCACAGTGCTGCACAAAGTGCAAGTTCTGCACAGAGCAGTGCACAGAGTGGCAGTGCTGCACAGACCAACAGTGCTGCAGAGAGTGGCAGTTCTGCACAGAGCAACAGTGCAGCACAGAGTGGCAGTGCTGCACAGACCAACAGTGCTGCAGAGAGTGGCAGTTCTGCACAGAGCAACAGTGCTGCAGAGAGTGGCAGTGCTGCACAGACCAACAGTGCTGCAGAGAGTGGCAGTGCTGTACAGTCCAGCAGCCCTGCACAGAGCAATAGTGCGCCACAGTGTCCAGAACAGAGCAGCAGTGCTGCAAAGGGCAAGAGTCGTGCACAGAGCAGCAATCCCTCTGAGGGTGCTAACCGTCCTCAAGGTGTCACAGGAGGGACACAGCCAGCCAACACCAACAACAACGCCAACAACCAGGCCACAGCACACACAACAGCACAACCCAGCCCACCACAGTTTTATGGGCCTTATGGCGAACAAGGAATTTGGAGTAACCGGGGGGATTTTGGATGACTCCGTGGGCTGGGCTATGCTCCTGGATGGCGCCACCAAGAAGTCGTACAAGCGGCCGTTTGAGGCATTCTTGTTGCACGATGTCGACGGAGAGGCTCGGCACCGCTTGCGCATCTTGACATTGACGCATTGCACGCCAACTGAAATGGCAGAGCTGAAGTCCGTCGATGCAAAGCCTTTTGGAGCCAAAGCACAATTTGACCGCTTGTGCCGTGCCATGAAGTCGCGCTATGGGAGCACTGCGGACGACGATGGTTGCATGCCAACCGTAATGAAGAACCTCATTCAGGTTGTGTTTGACGGGGCCTCGGTCAACCACGCGTTGCATGGGCACATTATGGAGCAGGACGGTGACATTCTTGGGACCGTGGATGTGAGCCATCAGCTTGATCGTGCGGTTGTACATGCTGTCCGGACCAGTCCAATGTATGGCAAGCATGTGCCTGCGGTGCAAAGCATCACCAATACTATTCGCAAGTCCGAAGTCCACAGCTTGACCATGGAGGCCATGTCCACCGATGGGGAGCAGGCGTTGCAGCGCATCATCAAGACGCGTTGGTCACGGAGTTTGTTCACGGCGATTACTATTTTCATGTCACGATATGTGCTTGTGCGTGGCATTGTCAAGGACTTGACGGCAAACGGCAAGGATCAAACCAAGTGGAAGGCGATGTGGACCATCATGTACTTGGGCAACTTTGTGGTCTTCATGTATGGCCTTCTGCAATTCCTGCAGCATGTGGCACATGCACAAGAGGCTATGCAGCATGTTGACGCTACTTGGGCTACTAAGCAGCAAGCGGTAGCCAAGTTGATGACAGCCGTTGACACTGATTTGGAGAAGGAGTCATCGAAGGTGCAGCAGAACCCCGTTACGAAGAACTGGTTGTTCGGCAATACTCCGGTGTTGCAGCCAACGGCGGAAGCAAATGCTGAATTGAAGGAGATCCGAGAGACGTTCAAGAAGCAGGTGAAGAAGCGGCTGAAAAATAGCCATTTCCTGCAATGCGTCAGCCAATTGGTTGATGGCAGTACGTGGCCCACCAAAGACAATGTGGAGGACGTCACAGAGTTCGGCAACGATGAGGTTCGGCAACTTGTTGTTCAGTGGGCCCGTCGGTTGCAACGACTCGGCGTTGACGGCGATGCGTTGTATACCGAGTGGCAGCAATTGAAAGCGTTGTATGCCAAGAGCGACATGGAGGCCGGTGTACCAATGTTGAAGCACGCCATTAGGAACAAGAATTTGTTTCCTTTGTGGCACACCTTCGGCCGGATGCTCCTGGCAGTGACCCCGAGCAATGCAGCCGTGGAACGATTGTTCTCGCGATTGCGGAGGATTCTGACGGATGAGCGCACGCGGCTTTCCGAGAAGCACGCCGAAGAGGAATTGGTTCTGCTGGTCGATGCGGCCAATTGGAAGGTGTACCCGTACTATGACGAGATTTGCCGGGCTTATCAGAAGTCCAGAAAGCGGCAACGATCGAAGAAGCCGCGGAAGATTCGCAGCGACGCCGGCAAGAAGCGGAAGGAGAAGAAGAAGCAGAAGGTCACAGCCAGTTACGTCAGCGACAGCGACACCAGCTCAACGAGAAGGTCAAGCACTAGCAGCAGTAGCAGTAGCAGCAGCAACAGCAGCAGCAACAGCAGCAGCAGCAACAGCAGCAAGTAGCTGCACCACGAGGAGGTACAGGATTAGGGCATAGGAAAAAAAAACCAAAAAGAAAAAAAAAGAAAAAAAACACAAAAAGAAAAAAAAAGCAGAAAACCCCAAAAAGACCCAAAAAAAGGCGGCAGTAGCAAGGTCGGGCAAGGACAAGGGAAGGGACGGGGTAACCCCGGGGCCCGCCTAAAAGATTTCCCCGGGGCAGACCGGAAACCGGTCAACATTTAACGAAACGACACGAAGCTACCGGCGGGGTCGTACATTTCTTGGCATGTACGGCAGCATCAATGGGTGACTTGCATATTGATGGTTTCCTTTTTGCTATATGTGTCACCCTTTGGGGCTGGGATGCCTAACCCGGGAGAGCGCCTTGGCTTCAATTTGGTTTGCAAAAAATGCTCCCCACAGAATTATAAGGGGGGGGGGGGTCTGGGTGGGTCCAAAGTCGGGTGGGTGGGTCCAAAGTTGGGTGGGTGGGTCTTGTCCAAAATACCCCCCCCCCCTCTTATAAACGAAGCCTGGCAGGGTGACCTCTTTGTTTATACCACTTATGCTAGGCTATGAGGCCGTGTAGCGTGGTGTTGGTAGGGGGCTCTTGGAGTTGTACAGTGCAAGCCTCCAGGTCAGTGAAGTCGTATGGTTCCTCCCACTCTTGGGTGTCGGCACTTGATGGGAGAGGGTCACCGTATGTGTGTCCAAGGAGGCTATGTGTTAGCTCCATTGGGCACTTCGAGTCAACTCTTTATGTCCTCCACTTGTTGTCTTCGCTTGACGATTTCGGGATCATTGTCACTTGTGGGTGACAGACTGCGGAGCAATAGTTGCAGCTATAGACCTTGCATGGAGCTGAGTTGTGTGAATCGGAGTTGTGTTTATTCTCACGACAAGTGGGCCAAGTGTGCTTGTTTTCGCACGACACCTAGGATGGAACATACACAGGGCGGCCAGCATGATCGCATCTATTTTGGACCACATGGCCTTCTGCACTTTGGAAGCCGCTTGCAGCACATGAGGATGGAGGTGGAGGGAGAAGCGCGCCTGGAAGGCCACCTATAAGGACCAAAACGGGTGCCTGTGTGGTAGCTTGCGCCACAATCTATGCCAAATACAACGCCTTTGGCCATATGTTGTTCCCAAAGAATGCAGTTGGGTTTTGGGAGGTGCTTCCTTGGCCTAGAAGCACACACCACACCGCACATCTTCAAAGGCAATTTGGAGGGTTGTCACAACGATTTGGTATGCCCCCCACTGCAAAGGTTGCATTGCCTTTTTGGAGCCATCATTCCAAAGTGTTTTCCAAGGAACCTATGTAGATGGGAAGATCACCTCAACGTCATATAGATCCTCACGATTGCGCATGGACTCATCATCAGACATTGAAACACTACACGTGGTCATGCTGAAGGAAGTGATGAAATTGAAACAGGAGTGAGTATGTGGAAGGGAAGAAGAGGCAAAAGCACAAGAAAAAAAAAGCCAAGGAAAGGTGGCAATACTACACTGGTTGAGAAGGCACCGTGTGGTCACATTTACTATTTTGCCAGATTTGATGTGACAATTGCCTACAGCAAAAGCGGGTGCAAAAGTTGAAAATAACAAAATTTGCTCATCGTGAGCACCAGCCTTGTGAATATTGCAATGAGAGACTGGCAAAACCGGTAGTCCATTGACTTGCATCCCTCTTTTTGCATACCTTGTGCATTGGGGGTGCATTATGGGTGTCTATGAAGGAGCTGTGCGATTATGGCATTTTCACAACCCAAATGAGTCTCAACGCTCTCTCTGGCGCCAATTTCGTGTGCACCCCTCTCCAGACCGACGATGCCTTGGCTACCTTCACCTTCAATAGCTCAGTCATCAAGTGCATGAATTGTTCCTCGACGTGACACCTTTTGGAATTTGGAATGTTAGAATGCACACAAACAAAGAGTACACATCTCTTGGAGCCTGTCTACATAGACAAGCAATACTTTGCTCTTGCTAGGTGTCCAAAACTCCGCGGTGTGCTATGGCTTGGAGGCAAATTGTCGCTTATCAGCCGTCTTCGGCGCTTTTCTTCAGCACTAAGCGTCGGGCCTTTGAACCTTCTCGTGGAGTGGCGCATGCGAGGCAACACTCGGCACTGATTTGGTTTGCGCTGCAGTGCAGCAAGGCAATACATTGAACTGAGTGTAGTGATGACCATGCGCCTGTGACACGGGGCCGTTGCCTCATGGCCCTCTAGGGTAAGGGTAGGACAAAAGCAGTGTGTCTCCCGAAAAAGTGCCTACCTCCTCTAAGATTTCCACACACAACCACACACACACACACACACACACACACACACACACACACACACACCGTATTTTCTAGTTTCTCCTTCACGTTTGGTTTGGCAGCGAGCTTTGCCATGAAGTTCTCCACAAAAAGCGCTCGGCGGTCTTGCTCCTCCTGCACTTCGGCAAGAATGCTGCAGTAGTCAAGTTGTGCGTTGAGTTGTGCAGTGGGTTGTGCAACGATGCCCGTGACCATGGTTTTGAGTGCAAAAAGGCCGCAGCTTCAGCACAGAATCACACCCGTCCTTGATTGACAAAGCCCCGGAGTGTATATTCTAATTGTTTGCATGTTCACTTGTCCCTGTTGTTGCAAAGCATTCATGGAACGTATGGTGCCTTCTTCCACACACAACCCGCACACAGCCCGAGGCGTCTGCGGGAAACCCATATGGTTCTACTCTTAACCATCATTCTTGTCCTCGTCCCTTGCACCAGTTGCTATTGCTGCCCTTTGTGGGCTTCCGGTACGGCTGCTTGAGCCCATGCTGCAGGCTACCTGTGACAGAAGGGGGGCGTGCCTAGGCATCCGGCGCCCAGCGCTTAGTTGTGCGCCTATTTCGAGGTGATTGGGGAAGACACCCTGATAGTGCATGACAGTGCAAGCATCAAAATTTTGTTTCCTACTATTTCTCGGTTAAATGACGCTACCTACAAAGTTGGGTGCCAAGGTAGACACCAAGGGGTTCATTCGCCAGTACAAGGAGGTGGCAGGACACTTTGGCACCCGGGAAGTCCCAATGAGAGCAGCATAGAGGTCAAATTTTCTGAAATGTCTTAACTTGCCTGCTGGGCAAAACCCGCGGATGTGCACTCCATCATGGACATCATTCTGAGATCTAGTGAATATTTGAAACGGTCCACCGTTGACTTTTTTTTTTTGAAGCAGGACATGGCTACGGCTTATTGGGAAATAGACCCCGATAGCTGCCCTCAATGGCAAAGGATGCGTCATTTGACGTGCCTACGCTTAGAACTTCGCCCTTTGTGGTTTTTGCAACCTTGCGTAGCCTCCATGGTGTATGCAGCTCTGCTGAAGCGCGTGGCGGATACGCCGCGTCCGCAAGAAATTCAAATTGACTATAGTGACATGTTCCACTACGTAGCAGCACGCACGAGAACCATCCTTTTCACTAGTCTCCATGGTGCACCGGACTCGGAGCGGTGTGTGCATTTGCGATGATCTGCGTTGGTAATGCGAGCCGAGGTGCAACGCGCACCCTCAAGCGGTTTGTAGCGAGCATTCCATGCAGCGAGACCGTTGTGACGGTAGATTTGTCCTACAGTGATTGGAAGGCCAGCACCCTTTAACCCTGGGGCAGGGGATTCCACCGGGTAATCCGAAACCGATTTTGCATTCTTTCTGAACCGGGCCGCGGAGGATTAGGCTTGATACACCCTGCACTACGAGGGCTATCTCGCAGCATCGGGGTTCGAAAGACTAGCCCTCCCCCAGTGACCCTAACCTGCCTAGCCGCTTCAATAATGCTTCGCACACCACATACTTGCGCTTCACGATTATTGGTGGTGGTGCCAACCCAGCAATCCAATGTACGTTTTCTGTAATGTAGCCCGTGTGTGCCGCCCAAAGAAAGTTTTAAGCAGGGTGTGCGCAACTGGCATTTATATGTATGCAGTGGTCATGATGTACAGGTCTAAACATGTGCAATCATCATCATCGCGACATTGGGGCAGGAAGGCCGGCCCTCCTCTAATGACCCCAACCTACCGAGCCGCTTCTATTAGGCAAATAACTTCACCAACCACATACTTGCGCTTCACAATTATCGCATCTGGTGCCAACCCAGCAATCTAGTGTACAGGGAATGTAGCTAGTGCGTGCCGCCCAAAGAAAGTTTTAACCCGGGTGTGCGCAACTAGCATCCAATACACCACTGGTGATGTGCAGGTCTAAACGTTTGCAATCATAATCATCGGGGCATTGCATTGGAGAGAGAGACAGAGACAGAGAGACAGAGAGAGAGAGAGAGAGAGAGAGAGAGAGAGAGAGAGAGAGAGAGAGAGAGAGAGAGAGAGAGAGAGAGAGAGAGAGAGAGCGAAAAACAAAATAAAACAACTCTCTTCTGATGTGTTGTTGCTTCTATCCTTCGCGGTTCTGCTGTGCTGTGCATGTTTGGAGGCTCATCTTGACCTACACCATTCAGATTTGTGCATGCAGAACATTTTAAGTTTTCACATAGATGGTTAAATTGGAGGATTCAAGGGCCATAGAACGTCATTTCAATCGACCCTCCTAGGATACCTGCTAGTGGATGAAATGCTGATGAATAGAATAGGGGACTTTCCACATCCAATCAAAAAGTCGCTGTAGTACAATGTACAGGCTTTGTTCTCTTTGTGCTTTTCTAAGTTCACAAGGGTTTTTTGACTGCAATAAAAGCATGGGAACACAAAAGACTGCTGCTCTACATGGGCAGTCCTCAGGGCTCTTCTTTGAGCTATTCTCTGGCCTAGGAAGCCAAATCCAAGGATGTCCGGGTGGAGTCACTTTTTTTGGGAGGTGCCATAACAGATTTTTGTGGAATCGCATGGTGCAAGATCCCCGGCATCACGATCAAGTAATTTATCGATGGTGGAAATGAGTAGTGACGAACAAATCTGGATCAACATCATAGCAAGGACCAGGTTCAACCCCAAAATACAAAACCACGTGTTTACACCAAGTAGATTCCACCTAGACCAATTCTTGGTCGAAATACAACTTGCATTGCGCCGCATGCATGATGGGAAAATCAGGTCCACCCAATAGGCCGGTGCAAAGCCATTACAGCCCCACATGGCATTTTAGCAGGTACCCCTGGTTGACCCCAATTCCATGACCACGTTTTGATATTTTCTATGTTTTCTTCATATGTGTTCACATGTTTTCACCAAGGTGAGCCGTGCTGTGTGCATGCAGACACAGACCACAAAGCTGATATGCAGTGGGTTTTCGCTCTGGCAGTGTGTTGTTGCCATGCGTATTCCACTCGCCAATTTGCATTGTCTCTCCTTCCCGCTCCTCTTTGAAGCTGTGTGCCTTTGAGTGGGTGCAATGCAGTAGCTCTTGGGACGTGTTGAACAGGGAATCCCACCTACACCTTCGCTTAGAGCCCTTAATCAAGTCTCACCCCCCCCCCCCCCCCTGTGTGGCTCAGCAAAGCCCTGTGCCTGTCTTTGGACACAAGCGGTGGGGTGTTGCATCGGCAACACCGTCCACAACCGGTGTTCCATCACAGCGCCCTTCCGCGGATCGCCGGCCGCCAAACGGCCCGGCCTTTGCATGTCCTATGACCTGTCACCCATCGCCTCCTTCGCGCGCATCAAGCCCTTGGAGGCGGACAAGGCCGGCGGCGCCGACTCCTCTAAGCGCATCTCCCGCTGGGACGAGATCGCCGGCACCGTCGAGATGACCGGTGTCGGCGGCCCCGGCCCCGGGGGCGCCAAGACGTTCGAGCACATGGCGGCGACGCTCCCCCCGGAGGCCACCCAGGCCCACGTGTATGACGTCATCGCGGCGCCACTCGTGGCCCGGTGGCTCGGGGGCGTCGACGTGGACCTCATCTCCTACGGCCAGACCGGCAGCGGCAAGACGTTCACGATGTTCGGCCCCCCGCACTCGATGGCGCACGCCGCGGCGGCGCTGGGGGGCGGCGGGGGCACCATCTCGGGCGAGGGCATCCTCCGCGACGAGCACGGCTTCATCCTGCGCTCCGGGTATCTTCCCGCCCTCTGTGCCAATTCCCCGTCATACTGCGCCGAGGCAAAGGGGGGAGAAGGGAAAGGGCAAAGGGGGGCTCATGACGGAGAGCTGGCTCCGCTCTGAGGGGTCGCAACCCACCCAATCCGGCAGGTCCCTGGGGTATGACGTGTGCATCCCGAATGAAACTTCGGAGCGGCACAGCATTAGGGCAAGTACAGGTGCCGCATCGCCTCGTGGGACAATCGTAGCATTGGGCAGCTCTGACCGTTGATTCCGAGAGGTTTCTCGAGTGCCTCCTGGTGAGCAGGCTTCGCTAGTTCACCATGGCCTAGACCATCCCAAAAACACTTGGTGCGAAAGAAAGTTTGTGTTCTGGGGACAATCTAGTTGTAGTGGAAAGGTCAAGTTCCTCCCGCACGGTAATCCCCCCCCCCCCCGGCCCACTGGGGAGGGAGGGGGGGGGGGTCATTGGGTGACAGTCTCCCATGGGGGTGGGGGGACACCGTTGTACGTTCTGGGGGGACTGTTCAGAGGGCAACGGGGTGGGGGGGCTTGGTGCATGCACAGAGAAAGTTGGACCGGAAGTCGCAGCCCAGGAGGCCCTGTTGCACCAGGGCTGTCCCCCAGAACTGTGTCCCACTGTGGGCAGGGTTATGGGTTGGTGGAGTATGCGACTCCATGCCGGCCACAGTCCATGGTGCACTGCTGTGCATGTTGCGGTGTTGATGACACTGACATGTCGGCTGCTTGGACCGTCTCCCCTACACCCCAACCGCAATGACCGACGGCGTCAGCCCTCCACCGGTTTGCCAACCCAACGTCTCCCGATACCCGATCCGACACCACTCCGCTTCCGATGCATGCGTAGGATGCGGGGGTGTGTGAGGTAGGAGATGGATGGTATCACCACATGTCCCATCCCATCCGAGCCTGTTCCTTTGGGGGTGGGGGCAGGCAGGGGGTTCGATATATGGCAATTGTCACCCTAGGGGCCGGGGAGACTGTCAGTGCACGGGACTTCGGGCATCACGAGGTGCTCCCAGGCAGGAGGGCACCCCCCCCCCCCCTCTCCAGTGAAAGGCTTGTGATGTTCACACCGTATTAATTTGGTGCCCACATCAATTCGTACTGAGTTTCAGAGTACACGATTTTTAGGCCCAACGATTGGGGCTGTTGTGATGTGTCTTGCCATGATGCTTGTAAAAATTGTACAACAGGATGCAAGGTAGTGGTAACCCTCAACTATAGGACCTCTATTGCCCACCATGACTGATTCTCTGCTTGCACCCGGCTGTGCGCACCGAACGGCTTGTCCAATGAACACTTGGTGTTCGGACCGTATTATTTAGGGACCTTGTTGTTCGCTGGACACGGGAGGGGGGGGGGGTTCGACCCGCAGCGAGCCATCAAACTCCTTGGCAGTCACTGGTATGCTGCCTCCCGTACACCCCATCTGCTTCTGCCCCTGCCTCTGCCTCTCCCTGTGCCCATGCTTCTGCCTGTGCCCGTGTGTATGCCCGCTTCTACACCCGTGCTCCTCCAGCTTTGACGCCCTCGCCGCCGTTGCCGCGTCCAACGCTCGTGGGGCCCCGGCACTACTCCACGGCAGTATGGTGGAGATCTCTATCTTGAGCTTCGCCGACCAAACCGCGTGTGACCTACTGAACAAGCGGACGCCGTGCTACGTCGATGATGACCACCACCTGCAGGTCTGTGTATGCATGCGTGTGCGCGTCAGCCCCCAGGGCTCCTATTAACAAACTCAGCACCTTGGGGGTGGGTGGGGGGTGCGTGGGGTGGGGATAACCCCCCCCCCCCCCCTGGTAACTGACTGTGATTGTCTGACTAATGTAGTCAGACATGATGTTCTGTTTTCTGTTTCAGACACAGTGTGTGTCTTGAGGTTTAACCAGGTTTGGCACAGAGAATAAAGATGCACTTATGCCTGACTGTGGAGTGCATTACCTCTGGTTTGCATTTGTCTGTTTTTTAATTAGGTCACCCCCCCCCCCCCTGGTAAGTTATATGTAGGCTAGAGGTTTTTGGCCGACAAAACACGGCCAACCAGAGCAGACAGAGCACAGAGGAAAGCTGTAGCATACAACTCTGTATAACACATGCTGAAGGATGAACTGCCGAACATTGCTGCATATGCATACCAGGACGTGCATGTGTGGAGCGCTTTGTTGACCTGCTTGTGGCCCCCCCTGGACCCCCCCCCCCCCCTCTTAAAGATTGGGCCAAATTTTCTTCTGGGCCTTCAGCCAAGGAAAAAATTTGCCTGGCGCCTTCGGGGCCGATTAGTTTAGACCAAGAATTTTCTTCGGCGCCTTTGGCACCTCTAAAAATTCAGCGCCACCGGAGGGGGGGGGGGCTGACCTCCCCCCCCCCCCTCTTAAAAGGAGCCCTGGTCAGCCCCCCTCCTCGGCCCCCTTCCTCGCTGCATCACAACTAGCTCTCTGTGTATGTGCTGGTGTCTGTGTGTGTGTTCGTGTGTGCAAATCAAAGAAAAGATGAATCGATGTCTGCACCTGGCCAATGTCAAGGGCCTGCACATGTGATTAAGAGCGGGAGGGAGGGGGCAGCGAAAGGTGCGTACGGGGCAGAGCGAGCGAGAGAGATATATTTGTATACAGAGGGAGCGAGAGGGAGAGCGCGCGCGCGCCGTCTGACCGTAGGGTGGAGATGCATGTGAGCGAGCGCTATGATGCTGCTTCAAACGATATTGGGCGTTGCACACACACACACACACATACACACACAATGCTGTAGAGAGGTGATGTATGTTAGCGAACGGTATGGAGTTTGTTGAAATGATTGGGCGTCACACACACCCACACCCACACCCACACCCACACCCACACCCACACCCACACCCACACCCACACCCGCACCCACACCCACACCCACACCCACACCCACACCCACACCCACACCCACACCCACACCCACACCCACACCCACACCCACACCCACACCCACACCCACACCCACACCCACACCCACACCCACACCCACACCCACACACACAAACACACACACACACACACAGACATCATAAAGTGAAACAGGCAGTGACAGGCCTATAGCTATCCGCCACAGGCGACGGCAAATGCGTAATGCGCTGATGGACATTCCGGACCTAGAGCCAGACCAGTTGCAGACCGACAGCCGAGGCAAAGTGTATCATTGTGACCCACGAACCGGCTCAGTCCTGTGCATAATGTGTAACAAAAGTCTCCTCAAGAACTGCCGCAGGCATGAACTGCATTTCAGTGAATCACCCCTGTTGCGGGCTGTTGAGGGGCAATTGGCAATTGGCACACACGCACTGTAAGTTATGTTTGAGTGTAGTCCGGTTGTTTGTATGCCCTTCATCAATGATGTGCCCGGAGGTTCAACCAGGTTTGATTTGGAGAGTGGAGGTGCATGCATATCAGCCTTTGGAGTGCATTGCCTTATAGTTACTGTTGCTTTTGCACCCGTCTTCTGCTGCCACCCTCTCACCTCTCATTCCACCATCTTCCACACTTTTAAGCAGCCCCCCCCCCCCCCCCCCTCTCTCTGGTGTGTCCTCCCTCTTGCCCGCATCCCTCGCCCCGCCGCAGGGCGCGCTGCAAGTGCCGCTGCGGACCGCGGCCGACGTGGTGCGCCTCGCGGCGGCCGTCGAGACGCGCCTCACGCGCGGCACGCGCATGAACGACACCAGCTCCCGCTCCCACTGCGTGACCGTCCTCACCCTGACGGTGCTGCAGGGCGGCGCGGTGCGGGAGAGCCGCCTGCAGTTCTTCGACCTCATGGGCAGCGAGCGCTTCACCGGCGCCAACGCGGCGCATGACCCTTCCAAGAGCAGCAAGGCCACAATGGGGGGCTGGGAGGGGATCTTCGCCAACCTCAGCCTGTCGGCGCTGATGGGGGCGGTGGACTCGGCGGCGACGGTATGCCTTCCCCGCGTGTCACTGACATCTGTACTGAAGGACGCCACACTCGATGAGTCCACACTACATGTGGGGGTACCCTAACCACGGGGGGCTCGCGGGGCCCGGATCCTTGACGCCGACCCCCCCCCCCCCCCAGGGCATTGCTTTAATTTTCATTCCGGCAGAGGGGGGGCCCTCCCCCTTGGACCACCTCCCCCCCTCCCTTGGACACACACATTGGACTAAAGGCTGGAAGTGCCTATGGCGGGGGCATTCAGTCAATCAGAACCGACCATTGCTCTCTCTCTCTCTCTCTCTCTCTCTCTCTCTCTCTCTCTCTCTCTCTCTCTCTCCCCTGGACCCCCTCCCCCCCTCCCACCTCCGCTCAAGCAACGCCCTGCCCCCCTGGAAATTGGGAGGAAAGTGCCGGACCATTGGCGCAGTCAGCACATTTTGCTTGATGTGGCAAAGGGTGAACAAATGTGTTTTCACCCCATGTGTCTATACTCGATATACTCGGAATTTTCAGGAGAATTCAACAGTGGGCAAAAACTGACCCTAACACATATGGCTCAAAGTGATCCCACGATGCGCTGATCATTTTGAGGTATGTATCATGGGGGCATTTTTTTTTTCGAGACAAATTCGTCCGGGCCGTTGTGCGGCCCCGGCGGTGAGTCATCATGCGGGGCTTTAGACCAGCCTCTTTGCATGGCCTGTCGCCCAAGCCCCTTTCCAACACCCGCTCCGCCTCTTTCAGGGGGCGTGAACAAGTGCCCCCTACACAAACCTTTGTTCGATGTTCCCCACTAGCGTTCCCATTTGTGCAGCAAGGACCCTAAAGAGGGGGGGGGGGGGGTTCGTGGCACTTTAATTTCGCGTGGGAAATCTTGCGTTTCAAATTGACCGCGAAATTTCTCACACGAAATTCAGGGGTCCTCCGTGAATTTCTCGCACACCAGCGGTACACTCTGTGGACTCTGGCGGGGGGTACCACACAACATCCAGGGGGCCCTGCGAGATTTCCCACAGCGAAACTTACCACCGCGAATTTGACTTGGCGCGAAAATCCCCCCCCCCTCCCGTATATGAGTTGCATGTGTGTTTCCCCTTCGTTTCTAGCACATTTGTGTGTATTGTTGTCCATTAGGTGCGCCGCAGCAAGGGCAAGGCGAAGCCGGACCGCTCCATGGTCGGCTTCCTCCTGACGAAGCTCATGATGGGGAGCCTCGTGGGCAGCGCGCTCACGGGGATGATCACGTGCCTCTCCCAGGCGCCGCGGAACGGGGAGGAGACGTACCTGTCCCTCAAGTACGGGGCCGGCATGGCCAAGCTGCTGAACGCGCCCGCGCCGCAGCCGGCGGTGGAGGCGGCGGCCGCGCTGGCGAGCGCGCGGCGGCGGCACGCCGCGAGCAGCGCGAAGGCGGCGGGCGGGGTGCAGGGCAAGTACCAGGCCCGGCGGGAGGCGGAGGTGGCGCAGTGGTCGCACGTCATCCGCGTGCTGGAGGAGCTGACCAGTGGCTGACCGGGGGGTTCAGGGGTGGAGGCGGTAGCGACGCATTTGGTTCAGTGGTGGTGGGACGCGGCTCTGCCTGAGGGGCCTGGGGTGTCGAGAGGTGAGTACAAAATCCCCCATTTTCAGCGCCAACCTGGTCACAGGCATGAGCTGCACATCCGTTCGTGGGGATGCTGTCGGAGTCCAGCTCCTCACGCATGGATCGGAAACAGGGGCAGTCCTGGGGTTCCGCTGGCACAACCAGAGACGATGCGAGCTCACTAGGAGCACATAACAGAGCCGGGGCGTTTTTCAGTGGACAAGATGTTTTTCTTAGTGAAAAAACGTGGAGGGTAATCGACGGCGGTTGGCGGGTAACCGACGGCGGTTGGAGGGTAACCGACGGCGACCGGACACACCAGTTTTTTTTTTTCAGTCAAAAAATGTCCTGAACAGAGCACCAGGGACCGCACCAAGAGCAAGCAATGACAGTGGCGAGAGGCCGATGGGCGCCGCCAGCCACAGACGACACAATCCCAGGGCAACATGCCGTACCCCCCCCCCCCCCCCCCCCTCCAGGGCCCCCAGCCGATGTCCGGCAAGTGTCAGCTCCCATGGCATTTGTAATCACAGCGATGAGGCTGAAGCCCATCGAATTTTCGCGAAACATGTCACCAAACCTCAGCAACAGCACATTGCCCATCACTTTTGGCCTCATATTCAAACCCTCTGGTGCGCTTTGTCTTTTAGACAGGGCGCTTCTGGTGGTACTAGGGGCTGCACTGACCAGACTGAACTTTTGCATCGTCACCGCGTCATCGAGGGCGGAGGGGGGAGCTGGAGGGTTACCACTCCCCCAAACACAAGACGCACCACATGCCACGTACCGGGAACAGACTTGCCACTAGCGTCTGCCAGCTCAGACATGATCGGATGGAGCAGGGTCCTACTGAGCCACACGCTGGACGCAGCACGTTTCTACTGAGTTCCGGTGGGGGCAGGGGGCGGGTATTACTGAGTGGCCGATTCCTACTGAGAATCAGTTTCCCTGCCGGACGCTAGTGGCATGTCTGACCCGGAATCTACCCCCCCCCCCCCCTTCCCCCGCAAAAAACAAAGGTCCGCATCGCGCTACCATCCACCTGACCATGAAGCCCACCGCCCAACTGCCGGCAGAACTGGGTACGGAGAGGCACCTGGTGGCGGCAGGCGCCCCGCCCTCCTCAAATCCATTCCTGCTGCCGGGCTGACCAGGGCCTGACCGTGGGGCAAGGGCGGTTGACCGCAAGGGAAACGCGCGCGCGGCGCGCATAGGGTGCGCGCGGTGTCCGGAGGCATTTTATGGACCTTCTCTCGGTGCAGTCACTGTGGGGCCGTGGACGCCGCTCTCCCACGAGCAGAAGTCCCGGCCGTGGGAGGGCGGCGGGATCGAAAATGTGCGATACCCCCCCCCCCCCCTTCCCCTACGGAGGGAAAGGCCAAGTAAAGAGAAAGGGAAGCAGAGAGAGAAGGTTAGGCCAAGGAGGAAGAGGAAGGTCACAGGGGGGGTGAGAGGCCGACGGGCACCGCCGCCGATGGAGGGAAAGGGTCCAAGGGCAGGGCAGCGAATGGCGATCGGCCAATAGGCGATCGGCCGCTGCAGACGAGAACAACACACCACGGCGTCATGCCAACCCCCCCCCCCCCCCCCGAGACGACTCGGTGTGATGGACTGTGCCAAAGAGATCTCTCTGCACCGCTCAGCGGCCCTCCCGGAGCAGAGGGCGTGGGGTACAACCCACACGACGGTGGATGGGAGGCCTCCGTCGTGGCTCACGCCCCCGCGTCCCTGCCCCCCCCCCCCCCGAACATCAGCCAAACGGTGCATATCATCGCGATGAGGAACGGTGTGCGCGGTACTGTGCGCGGGGGGTCCAATGGAGAGTCGGATTGGGACTGAAACGGGGGGGGGGGGGGGGTGGTGAGTGCGGCCGGCCCCAGGCCCACGGCGGATGCGGGCTGGTCCCAGATACCCGCACCCCTTCGGCCGTGATATGCCTCGGGGTCCCTGTGCCGCTGCCTCGAGGCCCGGGACGCGGCTGTTTGGCCGCTGAGGCAGTTTGTTTGCGTCATCCCGCCTCCGTGGCGTGCTCAGACATGTCACTACTGCCCGGCAGGGGAGCTGAGTTTCGTTAGGACTCGGCCCCGGACCACCCGCCACTCGGTAATATCCGCTCTTGTTGCGGCCGGAGCTCAGTAGGAATTGTCAGCGTCCCGTGTCCGACTCAGTAAGACTCAGCTCCTTCCGATCACGTGTGATCCTTCCGATCACGTGTGATCTACCGGACGCTCGTGGCGAGTCTGGGCGTGCTGCTGCTAGGCAGGCAGGGGAGAAGGAGGCAAAGTGCTGAGAGCCCCCGCTCGGGAGGCTGGGCCGCGCCGCAAAGAGGGCAGGGGTGGCAGGCCCGCTGTGCTCATGCGGGATGGGCAGCATTTCAGTGGAGCAGCCTCCTCTGGCCGACCTGAAGTCCCTAGGTTTTCATGGAGGCCCTCACAGCGGAGCTGCTTGGGTTGAGGCTGACCTTGGGCTGAAGGGGGCCGGACGGGGGCCGATCAGAAAACAAGAGTGGGGGGTCCAAAGCAACGGTGCTTGGCCAGGTGGCCCCTTGGGCGGAGCACTGCGCACCGTGCCCGCGCCATGCGACAGGTAGGCTCTCCTGGACCCGTTTTCTCCGACGGCCAAGGGGACCGCAGTAACTACCGTGTTCCCACGCACAGGACTGCTCGGATTCTTACTCAGCCCCAAAAGCTCAGACAATGAGTTCAAACAAAAGAGATGTCACACTACAAACGCCAGATCGCTGTCCGAATCCGCTGCTCTTGCCTGGTGGACGTAGCTCCCCCGGCGGTGGGGGGTTTGGAGGGGTCGTCAGGGGGGCGCTGCTTGACTATTGGGCGCTGTACCACGGCCATTGTGGGATCATCACAGCACTGGACAGCTCTGAGCCTTAATACCGAGAGGTTATCTCGAGTACTGCGAAGTGAGCGGGCTACCTCGCCCCTGCCTTCTCGGGGGCCCACAAGTGGGCGGATTTGCTACGTAACCATTGCATTCTCGGGGGTCCCCAACAAAGGGGACAAAATCAGAAGTGGCTGCATTGGGGGCAAGGACAAAACTTTGGGCGCTGGGCGCGTGCTGTGCAGGAATGCCCCCTTGGTGCGCCACCCCCCCCTGGAACGCCAGCCTGTTTGGCCACCCTCGGGACTCCCTCTGCCTCGGGGCCAGCCCCCCGGACCCTTCTTCCGTCCCCCTTGCGGAGGAGCGGACTGGGCCTCAGGAGTGGACTACCCCCCCCCCCCTCAAACGATGTGTTGGCCGCAAAGGGCTTGTGCCCCCCTCACAACGAAGGAGCGGGTGGCGTTGCTGGCCGTCCGGCGAGGACACTTGGTGTTTCGCGGGCCCTCCGTCGCGCCACGCCCCCCGGGGCTAACCGAGAGGGTCGTGGCGGGCGGTCCAACCCTTCTTTTTGCCCTGCAAGGGACCCCCAGGCGCACCAATGCCCTGGACCGTGATAGGCCCCATGCCCTTCACAAAAACGACAGCCCCCCGCACAACGCCAAGCGCACGCGCGCAGAGGGTGGGGCGGTGGGGCAGTAGGAGGTTCGTGTGCTTGGCAACTGCTACTCAGAGCGCATGGTGGTGGCCTTGGCTCCCGGGTCTCAGGACATGGTCCGGTTGTTGTCTCTGCTGAAGCGCTGACCTGCTTTTGATGGCACCACAGGTGACCACAGGGGCCCGTGACCCATGCAGGACTCCCTCTCTAATATTGTTCTTCCCCTCTGCTGAAGCGCATCAATACACACGACGGGTTGCCGATCTCTCTGGAGGGCACCAGACGCAAAAACACAGCACATGCCTCCCAGTGAACCGGTTCCCGAAGCTCTTGTTGACATGGCAGGAGTTCCGTCCACACTGTTCGCCTGCCGGCCGGAAATGTCCGTCCTGATGTGCGTGCCTCGGTGGGGGTGCGGGTGACGGCAGATTTGGGTCCAAAAGCGCCTTTGGTCACCCAGGGGACGGGCCACAGGGGGTTGAGCCGGCATAGGGACATGGGGGTGGGACGAAAGGGGCACAAACACGAGGAAGGGCGAAACCACCCACCATCTGCGCGCAAGGAGGTCCAGGACCAGGGGGGTCCTTAGGGAACTAGATTTTTTTTTGTTAAGGACCGCCCATAGGGACCACCCCAAGGGACCACCAACTGCCGACCACCAACCGCCACCAACCGCCAACTGCCACCAACCGCCAACCGCCAACCGCCAGCGGCGACCAACCGCCAACTGCCAACCACTGCCAACCGCCACCAACCACCAATCACCAACCACCAACCGTCACCAACCGCCAGTCGCCAACCGACAACCGCCAATCGCCACCAACCGCCAACCGCCAATTGCCACCAACCATGGTTGAGCATATGAGCTACACGCAGTCTTTTTGCAAAACTGCCGTTCAGGAACCCCTTTTTTTCCCTCTTAAGGACCCCCCCCTGCCCCAAACAGTGCTCGCGACACCCACAGCACGGCCCCAGCCCAGGATGCCCGGCACCTCGGCACACGATGGTGGCCGGGAGGGAAGGTATGGGCAACGGAATCATTCATGGGCCAACCGTAGGACCTCAACAAGAAGCACCGCGGCCACCGCAAGAGCAAGTACACACACGCGACCCGACCCACATTGCGGAGGGGACGACAGGTGGGTGTTCGGGGCCCCGCGAAGGTGAACAAATCTGGACGTCATGCCACACAGGCGGCGGTTTGGGGGGGGGGGGGGTTACCACAATGTGCGGCGCCAGATGCGATGCGATCCGTTGGTGGTTGGGCAACAAACTGCGGTTTTGACGCTGAAAAACTGTCCGATGTTTTTGGATTTACGGAACACACAAACCGCAGACGGTGGTGCACGTTGGGGTCAGAGCTGCAGTGGAGTCCAGAATCAACCGGATGCGGTCAAAGGCACTGAACTCCTCTACAGAGCCCAGCAGAGCCCAGCAGAGCAGAGCAGAGCAGAGCAGAGCAGAAGAGAGAATGGGGTACGTGAACCCATGGCACGGTGCCACTCGTGCTTTTGCATCGGTGGGCTTCACACCCACGGCTGGTTTTCACCCGCAGTCCTCTGCAAGTGACGACCCCGGGACATAAGAGAATTGCCGCTCGTCCTTTGTTTCCAGTATCCGCAAATCCCGTCCTCCGGACAGGACGGCATGACTTGTGCCGACGCGGGTGTCCCGGGGCACCATCTCTGGGACATTGCAGCCACCGCCGTTTTCCTGGAGCACCTCCTCTGGAGGGAGGCGGAGCGACCAGGGGAATGCGTTGTGGAAGGCCTGTCGCACTGGGCCGCCTCTCTGCTTCGCGATGCCTTTCCCGCGATCCGCCGGGAGCTGCACGCGCACGGGGTGCGTGTGGGCCACCGGACGGGGTTGCGCGCGGAGCAGACCTGCTGCGTGCGGCGCGCCGATGCCCCGGAGACGCCGATGACGCCCGAACAGTTGGGGCAGCTCCTGACCGACGTATGCGCTGAGTTGAATGACTTGGAGGTGGAGTGGCTGCCCTTGCTGGCGTCGACGGTGTCGGATATAGCGGAAGTGCTGCGTGACCTCATGGGACACTGGCTCGACGTGTCCAGCCTGAGGGACCTCAAGGTGCAGCACTCGGTGATGTTCAATGAGGAGTGGTCCACGCCCTATGAGGTGTGCTGGCAGGCGGACGGAGCGGGCAACTGCATCGTCATGCCCGACGTCGGTCGCTTCCAGGAGCGGCACTTCCAGCACTTTGCCGAGCGCATGGGCCACCAGTGCCGGGGGCAAACGCTGCTGTACCAGTACCTGGCCACGGTGCTGATTCCTTGCCACGAGGTCCTTCACATCGTGCAGCACCTCCACGGCCAAATGCTGGACGCGGACCCTCGGAGCTATGCCATGGAGCATGACGCCTCGCGACTCAATTACGTGCTGATGTGGCACGTGCTGCAACGTGGCGACAGGCGGCCGGTCTGGGCCAAGTGGGTCTTCATGCTGGAGGGCATCAACAGAGCCCTTTGGGCCCAGCACACACTGAGCAAAGGGTCCGGCCCGTCCGTATACGAGGCCTACCGCCGTTGGGCGGACAGCTTTGGCCTCGAGTCACCTGAGGCCACGTTTGCTGCGAACGGGGATGCGGCTGCTCTGGCATTGGAGGGGGCGGTAAAGATCCTGGTGTCGGGGGAAGCGCTCACCGTTGGCGATGTCCCACCCACGAGAGACCATCTCCGGGCTTTACTGCGGACTGCTTTCGATCTCGAGCGAACGGGAGACGTCTATTCAAAAGAGAACCGCCAGCGCACGGACGCGTTGCTGCCCCCTGAGCTACGACTGCACGAGCGCGCCGGGGGCGGGCTCCTTGCACCACCGCAAGATGGCTCCCTCAGCAAAGAACTCGCCGCTGTATTGAAGGCTGGAGAAGTGGAAGAAGAAGCTGGGTCCTTCTGACACTTTGGACACGGGACGTGGCTGGCTCCTACCGAGTCCCGTGTGCGACGGCAGAGGACATTACTGAGCAGCACATGGGCCAGGGCTGATTCATAACGAAACTCCATTCCCCCTGCCGGACACCCCTGGCATGTCTGATGGGGTATGCCGGTCTCCAATTCGCAGAGATGCGGCGCCAAGTTGGGGCCAAATGTGCCTGGTCCTTCTCAACATTTTGGACCTGCTGGGGGGTGGGGGGGGGGGGGCTTCGAGTCTAGGACCAATGTGACAGGAAAGCCTCTTGGGCTGGCTTGGGGACTTGGGGTAGGAATGCATACTATAAAGGCGAGCACATGGGGTTAGTGTTAGCACGGACCCCTCCGCTAGCACTCGCGTGCTGTGTGTACGACGAGTACTCCGTCGCACAGTTAGAGCGAGGGCCTCTTCGGCTTCAGGATCAGGGGATTTCGGAAGGGGCTTAGCCTTGTAGCACACGTGTACCCTTGTCATGTCCCGGTGATGCCCTGGCAAATGCCTTGGCACTGCCCCAGGGCGACCGGCTCTGTGGGTCCTAGGACGCCAACTACGCCCCCCCCCCCCCCCCCAGGGGCCTCTAGCCAAAAGGTAATTGGCAAAGGTGCCGCCCTCAGGAGGCCATGGGCGCCGAAATTTTTGTCCACTTTGCACCCCAACACTGTCCTTGAACCCAACCCTGACCCTAACGATACTTTTGGCAGAACTGAAGGTATTGGGTGTGTGCCCATGCAGAATATATTACTTTTGGCAGAACTGAAGGTATTGGGCATGTATCCATGCAGAATTTATTACTTTTGGCAGAACTGAAGGTATTGGGTGTGTGCCCATGCAGAATATATTACTTTTGGCAGAACTGAAGGTATTGGTCATGTGTCCATGCAGAATTTATTACTATTGGCAGAACTGAAGGTATTGGGCGTGTGTCCATGCAGAATTTATTACTTTTGGCAGAACTGAAGGTATTGGGCATGTGTCCATGCGGAAGTTATTACTTTTGGCAGAACTGAAGGTATTGGGTGTGTGCCCATGCAGAATTTATTACTTTTGGCAGAACTGGGAGCATTGGGTGAGTGCCCATGCAGAATATATTGTTTTTGGCAGAACTGGGAGCATTGGACGTGTGCCCATGCAGAATTTATTACTTTTGGCAGAACTGGGGCAATTGGGCATGTGTCCATGCAGAATTTATTACTATTGGCAGAACTGAAGGCATAGGGCGTGTGCCCATGCAGAATTTATTCCTTTTGGCAGCACTGGGAGCATTGGGCATGTGCCCATGCAGGATTTATTACTTTTGGCAAAACTGAAGGCATTGGTCGTGTGTCCATGCAGAATTTACTGCTTTTGGCAGAACTGGGGGCATTGGGCGTGTGTCCATGCAGAATTTATTACTATTGACAGAACTGGGGGCATTGGTCGTGTGACCATGCAGAATTTATTACTATTGGCAGAACTGAAGGCATAGGGCGTGTGCCCATGCAGAATATATTACTTTTGGCAGAACTGAAGGTATTGGGCGTGTGCCCATGCAGAATATATTACTTTTGGCAGAACTGAAGGTATTGGGCGTGTGTTCATGCAGAATTTATTACTTTTGGCAGAACTGGGGGCATTGGGCGTGTGTCCATGCAGAATATATTACTTTTGGCAGAACTGAAGGCATAGGGCGTGTGCCCATGCGGATTGTATCAGCGGGGACCCAGGGCAAGGGGGGGGGGAACGTGGGGGAGACGAGAGCGACGCGATGGACGCTGTGCCCACCGCGGTGTGGCGACGTCCAGCCCAGCCTGGCCGGGGCGGCCATATCCGGTGCGTCCGGTGGAATCGGCTCCAGGCACTCAGACACCAGACACCAGACACCTGACCCTAACGCCCACCGCAACCCCCTAAGCCTAGTCCCAAACCTACCCTAACCCTAACCCTAGTCCTAGCCCTAACCCTAGGCTAGGGTCAGAGTTAGTGCTGTCCCCTTGGAAGCCTCTGACTGACACGCAATCGGTATTTCTTGTGCCGCGTTTGGCAATTAGCCATCGTACATTTTTCCGTGTCTTCAGGGCACATTGATTGGGCGATGAAGCGCCATTGTCATCCACAAAGCCGGGGGGGGGGGGGCGGAGGGGGTGCTGCTCCGCTCTAGAGCGCGTGTTCAGGGTCCAGGGCCAGCAGGGCTCACACAACGGCTTGCACCGAATTCAGACCCAGTCAAATTGATGCAGCAGACATGCCCTGAAACAGGTTTTTCTTTCGTTGTGCGGCGATAGGACTGACTTTTGTGGTCAGGATCCGGGGCACATTTTGTGGAGGTGGGCACCACCAGCGGCAGGAATCGAGTGTTTTTTTGGAGCACAAAGGTGCGCTTTGCCCGGAAGGTGGTCGTTGGACAAGTCTTGTGAGGCCCCTTGGTACCCCCAATAACTTTCTCTGGCACGTTGCCACATGTATGTACCCCATGCCCCTTGGGTAAAAGGTCCTGCCAGGGGTGGTGGCACCTCACGGCATGGAGGGCTCGCAGTCCCTTCTCGGGACCCTGCAGTCCTTGGACGGGAGCTCCCAGGCCGTTCTCCGGACACTGTGCAGTGGGGGGCCCAAGGGGCAGGTTGCAGGGTCCACCCACATACATCCACGCCAAAAACCATATGTGGCTACCCGATTGCCCCCGCTCACAGGCTACGCACTGCACTGACTGTCCATTGTGCAGCACACTTGCGCTCTTTCATAAACATTTGTGCCGCCTACAGGGGACGCTACGGTTCCTCCGACAGGAACATTAGCAGAGGTTTTGCTTCATGAAGAAGCAATATCTCTAGTAATGAAAGTTGCTTTCCTGCTCAAGGGGCAGTTCTTTAATAGGGGCATTAGTGAGTTTTTCATGCTTCAATATTTGAATGCTCCATGAAATTCTGAGCATTTTGAGTTTACACACATTGGGTACCCGCTGCCAAAGAAAAATTTCTCCAGGCCAGGGTGGTAATGGCATGCGGAACTAAGAATAACCGTGCATAAATGTACACGCTTATGTGCTGACCAACGGTTTTATGCAACATGTTCTCCACAAACCAAAGGGCTGTGGCAGTTCTATTCTACTAACACCATGCCCATGCCTGTGCCCGTGCTTCTGACAGCCTGCCCCTTGCCTGGTGAAAGAGACCAGCACAGTAAACTTCAGGTTTCTTGCATCCAAGGCACCCCACTGTACCCTGTATCATGCAGAACACTTCAGTTTTGCGTAATTTCAGCCATGGATTAGGCAGAAAGACTGGGTACCACGAGATGGAACGAAAGCTTTGTGCATGGATTGTAGCATGAAGGAACAAGCGGGTCATCGTGGCTAAGAAGTTGTGCTTGGCTTTGGCCAGGAAATGGAACAATGCATCCGACACTCAGATGGTGTGGGCAAAGAGTGCGCGTGGTGTATGGGGACTGGCACATGTTTTTGCGAACGGAAAATTGTACTTCACACACGATGTTCCTCAGGATCACTGCTTACCACATGGGCTGGAGCCCCCTGCCAAGCCCCCTGCCAAGCCTGCTCCCAAAGCTGCCAAACTTCGTGCCAAACCCTCAACCAAGAGTGCAGTCAAACCTGCTGCCTGGGTGGCAGCCAAGTCTGCAGCCAAGTCTGCAGCTGGAGAGCCCATTCCTGTGGCCCCTGTTGAGCATGTGCAGCTCTTCAGAGTCAGATATACCCACCAGAAAAAGTGGCACACAGAGCCTGTCTCTTGGTAGAGCTGAACATGCGCCCCAACAGGCAGTTCCTGGCTCATTATGTGGTTCATATGTCCTTGTGTCTGCATGTCTTGTTTCGTGGTGCGGGTCCTTTGCATAGTAATCGAGGGGGGGGCGGGGGTGAGGGAACCATCACTTGGGGTATGTTCCCTCACGGATGTGTGGATACCGTTGCGCGCGGGCGATTGCTATGCAAGGGGGAGGGGGGGTACAAAAAGTAGGCTACTTTGGATCCATTTTCCCCGATGGCTGAGGTGACCGCAGTAACTACTGTGTTCCTGTACACAGAAATACTCAGATTCTTACTCAGTCCAAACACTCAGATAATGAGTTGAAATAAAATGTCTTTCCCACTAAAAATGCCGGACTGCTGTCGAAATCTGCTGTTTTTGCCCTGTGGATGTAGCTCCCCCGTTGGTGGGTGGTTTTCAGGGTGGTCACGACAAATTTCAACTTACCATGTGGGGCACTGTGCCTGCGCTGTGCAGAAATGCCCCCTACATTGTCAGTTGCTTTCCCTGGTTTTCGGGGTGTTTGCTTGTTTTGTGCGATACCTCAACACGTTCTTGATGCAACAAAGCAATACTCATTTTGGGGTGAACACGAGCCGAATTTGCCCCTTTCCCAAATATCGATTGGCCCGAGCCTTTCCTCTTTGCTCTGCTTTGCATTCCGGATTAGAGGGCTGCGACAGCTCATTTTTGCTTTCCCAGGGCACAGGTTTCAAAAATGCTGATCGACTTTCGACACAGAAAGGCTCCCTGTAGACCGCTGTGATGTCCTCATGGCATGCAAACAAAATGACTTGTTTCTCGTGCAGGTCTACAGGCTTTCCACCAGGCACAAAATGTCAACTTGCTGCTTTCACTAGCTTGCCCGAAGTGTGCATGTTGCCGGTCTGTGCGAGAGGGCGACAGCAATGCTAAGGCTTGGCCGCCATGCCGCAAGAGTTGTTGCTGCTGCAAAGGACGTTGCGGAGGATTCGCGATGCAGAGGTGGTTCCTTTGGAGGTTGATGAGGAGCAGGCCTTACAGAAGCTGGTGAAGCCCACGGAACTCCGGACACTGGACGCCCTGCATCAGCTGCTGAACAAAGCACTCGAGGAGCTGCGGTTGGACTGGCGGTTGGAGGTCTCTTTTCTTTCTGCTGTGTGGTAGGTCGCACTGGTAGGCCGCGTTGGGGAGATCGCGGTTGCGCATGTGCGCTCAGAGAGGCAAATGTGCAACTCCTTTTTTGGGGGGCCGTATGGACAACGGTGCAATGTACATCCACGGAGTACATCTCCACATGAATTGGGGGCGTTTTCGCACAGCACGGGCACAGTGCCAATTATTACGTTGTTTTATCCCGGGAACACCCCTGCAAACCACCCCCCTGCAGAAGCATGCATGATCCATTCAAAACAGCATTGGGGGTGCAGAATTCAGGACCCTGGGACCCGTGGCAAGCATCAGACGAAAACAAAAAATCCCTGGTGTACCAGCAGGGGCTGTGGGGTGCAGAACTCAGGACCCTGGGACCCGTGGCTACCGGTGGTGGAAAACAGCCGACTTTTCGCACAGCGCGGGCACAGCGCACGGTGCACCCCCATTGTATGCTTGACACGACGTACTGCAATGGACGCAACAGGGATTCGGGGGGGGGGGGGTGACGACCACCATCGATTTGTCGCCAGCCCCCCCCCCCCCCCTCCAGTTTCCAGTTCCAAGTCTGAAACTGGGCATGGGCCAATGCAGCAAAATGGTTGCTCCGGCGCTTTTGGCGCCACTGACGTGCCATATGATGCACGTGTCCACTGTTCACGGGTCGAACAGTTTTAGGCTTGGGTGCCTCTGAGTGTGCATGCCACCTGCGGGTAACTGTTGTCATTTTGTGTGTTTGATGGCTACCCCATTGCTCTCAGCCTTGTATTGTTCAGCGCACCTTTTCAAAAAGGGGGTGTGGAATTGGTATACTGGTGATGCATTCTGCACCCCTCTATTGGGGTCCCAATTT
This sequence comes from Eutreptiella sp. 'Long Island Sound 2002', assembly GCA_964036045.1. Taxonomy (NCBI): domain Eukaryota; phylum Euglenozoa; class Euglenophyceae; order Eutreptiales; family Eutreptiaceae; genus Eutreptiella; species Eutreptiella sp. 'Long Island Sound 2002'. The sequence goes on along the minus strand of OZ038379.1, from coordinate 187,473,504 downwards.
TTTGTTCTGCGTTTTGCAGATTTTTGCACTAAGTCGACACAGTCGACCCCTGCTCCAACGCAGGAACACGCTGTGCATGCGGTCGTTGTGTTTCGCCCAGTGGGGAACGCCCGCGAGTTGCCATACAATGCTACCCACTCACTGTTGTATGGGGGTGTTGCTTGATCCGTGCGCGCACTGTGCATATTTTTGGATGTTGTTTATTACCCAGATCCAGAACGCCTGATTTTTTTTCCACAAAATTGGGTTCTTCATGGTCGTTGTGGATGCAGGACAGCTATTCAGCTGTTGGTTGACCATTGGTTGCCCCCCTTTTGAAAAATTCCTTTTCCAAATGTTTCTTTCTTTAAACGGTGCATTGTGTTGGCTGAGTGCTCCGGTAAGAGGGGAGGGGTTCTTCACCCAGGGGGGGTGCGAGATGACGCCGTGGCACTCATAGGGTCTGAGAGAGCGTGGTGGAGACTGCACTGAAAATAAACCCCTCTCTGTGCGTCTTGTCCCCTCCCGCTTGGGCACAACCCTTCACTGTGCCGGGGAAGGTTTTTATGCATCAGGCCAGGGCATATTTCCCTGTTTCTGTACAACCAGATAAACCTAAAATACTTGCAACCCGGCCTTTGGAACGCCAGGTCTTCGTGGACACTTTCAGTTCAATTCTGGTTTACTAGCAAGAGCTGCAAGGTGCAGAAATTAGGACCCTGGGACCTGTGCCAAGCATCAGAGCAAAAAAAAAAAATTCCTGGGATGCCAGCAAGGGCTATAGGGTGCAGAAATGGGGACCCTGGGTGTGGTTCTGTGGGGGCTCTTCAACGGAGTAGAAGCTGGGTGAATATTCCAAAAACATTGAACCGTGCGCGCACTGTGCGCGCACCATGCGACAACTCCCCCTAAGGCCACCAAGAACTACCAAGCATCCAGAGCCCACCACGAATTAACAGCACCCATCCAGAGCCCACCAGGAATTAACAGCACCCATCCAGAGCCCACCAGGAATTATGAACAAGCATCCAGAGCCCAGTAAGAAATAATCCCAGCCATTGAGAGCCCACCCCATGGTAACAGCGGCCATCCAGAGCCCACCAAGAAATATCAACAAGCGTCGGATCCCACCAAAAGATAACAGCACCCATCTAGAGCCCTCCCGGTGGTGACAGCAACAGCATCCGGAGCCCACCAAGAAATAACAGTGACCATACAAAGCCCACCAGGAAACAACAACAACCATTCGAGACCCACGCTGTGTTGGCAACAACAAATCAGAGCAATATCCAGAGGAATTTTATCAACAGTTATACAACTGCAAAAAAGTTTCCGACGCCTGCAGCGCCAAAACCTTTCAAACGCCACTTAATACAGAGGAGGGTCAAATCCCCCCTCCCCCCAGGTCCAACCCTCCCCGCCCTACCCCCCGACATGCAATGCACCACTGATGTGTAACACTTGGTGATCCGGGGCCCGCTGGTCCTGTGTTACATCTTTCCAGGTTCGTCTTGGAGAGCACCCTCTGGGCTTTACAGCCGGGAACTTCACAGCCTGGGGGTGAAGGAAGGTGCAGCCTGTCAGCACTGGCAGGGGAAGGAACACCATGAGGCAGTGGCTGACATTGTGAGCAACTGCATGGGCATTCACACAGACAACCACACGACTGCACAACTGAGCCCCCCCCCCCCCCCCCCACCCTGCAGGTTTCCAGGCACGCCCAACACAAATACCAGCAACACAAGTACCACTGTACACACCGGCCAGCCTACTCACTGAACATAAGATAGTGGAGCACCCCAACCAAGAAGGGGACACTTTGTGCATTGTGCAAGAACGTTTGGATGAATGGCTGAAAGTGTCTATGGCAGGTGCATTCAGTCGATCGATACCGACCATTGACCCCCCCCCCCCCTCAAAAAGGCACACACGTACGTACACCCGGAAGTACCAACCAGCATACTCCTACGGCTTTGATTGCACCCCCCCCCCCCTGTGCACCTGGATGCACCTGGTCAACGGCACGGGCAGCAGCCCATCTCCGGGACAGCCGACCCCCGGAGTAGTCAAACAGGACAAGTCATGCGGGGGCTCCGTTGACACAACCAAAACACGTTCGGGCCCACAGAGGGTCAGAATGAGCAGTAGTGAGAGGCCGATACGTGCCGCCAAAGGCAAACAATCAGATACCGAGGCCTTGTGCCAACCCGCCCCCCCTCCCCCCTTCAAGTTATCCCCCCCTCCTCCCCCACAGCCCACAAGCGACATTCGATAGTGCAGGTTTCGAACTCACGGCGACATCCGGCACCAGAGCAGAGTGGCGGCGGGCATCCAATGCAACACTCTGGTTGAGCCGGGGCGTTCCGTGGGTCCCTCATGGCCCCTGCAATCGCCGCCCGCGGGCGCACCTCCACAAAGACACAACCCAAGCCCCCCCCCGCCTTTCCAGTGCACCCCCTGCCCCTTGGAAGCTCGATCAGGGTGCGTTCCTGGTCCTGTCCGTTCCCCGATCTCTTGTTATGTGCACCTTCACGCTGGTGAGGTTGTCCTGCTGAGCAGGGATGCATTGGAAGGGGGGGGGGACCCCCCCCCTCCAGGGCGCCCAGCCTACGCCCCGCCACTGTCCCCCTGACTCCAAGCGCCAGCTTCAGTGGCACGTGTAACCGACAGTAACCGCCCCAAACCGCTTCGGCAACCTCCTCCAACCGCCTGTCCAACCGCTCCTGGGGCCGCCTCTGAGGCCCCTTCCCTTCCCTTCCTATGCATCCCTGCCGGCGCCGAGACATGAACCCGCTTCTCCGTGGCCGCCAGACCCAGCCGCTCCACTCGCCCCGGTCCCGTTCGCCCCCCCCCCCTCCAGGTCCAGGAAGTGCAGGCCGTACTGCACTCCATGCACGCGCCCGGCGTGGCCGGGCTGCGGCCGGAGCAGGTCCTGCAGATGGCGCGGACCCTGAAGTCCCTCTTCTACCACATGTACCCCGACCGCCTGGACACCCTCGACACCTTCGAGTCCCTCGGGGGGAACGCCGACGGGACGGGGTGCGTGGACGCCAACCTCCTGTGGCACCTCTGCAAGGCCCACTCCCTGCGGCTCGACCTCGGCCACTTCTGGATGCAGCCCTCCGCCGAGATCGCGGAGGAGTTCATCGAGACGGTCGACCCGCAGCCGGAGCGCTCCGGGCTCCTGCAGGACCCGTACCCCGGCCACCCGCTGGTCCCGCCGCAGGTCGCGGTCTCCTTCGAGGAGTTCCGCGCGCTCTTCGACACCGCGCGCGAGGCCGCCGACACCGACTCCGAGGACCGCCACGAGCCGCCCGGCGACGACCCCGAGGCCCTGCAGGAGAGCCGCAGCAGCCGCGGGGACTCGCACGCGCGCCGCGGCAGTCTGCCCGGGGGCCGGCTGGCCCGGCGGCGGAGCACCGACGCGTCGCACGCGCCCGACGCCAGCGCCATCCAGTCGCGGCTCGAGTCGTCGATGCGGCGGCTCGAGTCGGTGTACAGCCCGGCGCCGGCGCGGCGCCGGAGCCGCGGGGCGTCGCTGGCCTCGGCCGCGACCGAGGGCGAGGACGACCCGCTGCAGGACAGCGGGTTGCAGGCGTCGCCCGGCGGCGGGACGCCGGGGGCGGCGCGGGGCGGGCCCATGGACGTCGGGGCCGCGCCGCCGGGGACGGTCTGCGCGCTGCAGCGGCCGTCCGGGGAGTTCGCGCGCCCCGCGCCGGCGGACCATGAGGACTGTGCAGTGGTGCTGCCGGCGGAGCGGACCGCCACCGGCGCGGCCAACAGCCCGCCCCCACCCCCACCCCCGCCCGGCGACGCCGCCCCGCCGCCAAAGCCGTTGCCGCGCCCGGCGTCGCACAGCCCCAAGGCCCGGGGGCCGGGGCAGTCGTGGATGACGCGCCCGTCCCCCGGGGCCCCGGTGCTCCAGAGCGCGGCCGGGCCGCGCCTTCGGACGGAGGCCCCGGGGCCGCAGCGGCACATCCCGGGCGTGCGGTGGCGCCCGCCGCACCCCTGCCCCTCGGCGGTGGACGCCGCGACCGTGGCCGAGCGGCACTGGGATGCCGCGCGGCCGCCGCCCGCCGCCAAGGCCAAGGTGGAGCGGCGCGCGCGTCGGCGCGCGGCCGATCGGTCGCACCCCCCCCGGACCGCGCACGCGCACGCCGACCCCGCGCCCCCATCCCCACCAGACACGCATACCACGGCAGCCAGCGCCGCAGACATCAGCAGCATCACCATCGATGACCTGCCGCAGGACGGGCAGCGGGTGGTGCAGGTGGTCTCCGGGCGAGACGCCGCCAGGCGCGGCGGCGCGCGCGCGGCCGATCGGTCGCACCCCCCCCGGACCGCGCACGCGCACGCCGACCCCGCGCCCCCATCCCCACCAGACACGCATACCACGGCAGCCAGCGCCGCAGACGTCAGCAGCATCACCATCGATGACCTGCCGCAGGACGGGCAGCGGGTGGTGCAGGTGGTCTCCGGGCGAGACGCCGCCAGGCGCGGCGGCGCGCGCGCGGCCGATCGGTCGCACCCCCCCCGGACCGCGCACGCGCACGCCGACCCCGCGCCCCCATCCCCACCAGACACGCATACCACGGCAGTCAGCGCCGCAGACGTCAGCAGCATCACCATCGATGACCTGCCGCAGGACGGGCAGCGGGTGGTGCAGGTGGTCTCCGGGCGGCGTCTCGCCCGGTGGACGCAGTCGGAGATGTTGGAGGGGGACCTGGAGGCGGACGCGTGGTGCAGTCGGGTGCGGCGGCGGCTGCACCCGAAGAAGCGGAGCAGCGGGCACGGGCGCCGGTGCCGGCGGGGGCTGCACATCGAGCAGGCGCTGAGCGCGTACATCGGGTTCGAGCAGCAGCAGCGCGCGCGCGCCGCGGCGGAGGTCGCGGCGGAGATGGCGCACACGCTGCGGGCCGACGGTCTGCCCGGCACCGTCTCGACGGACGTGTGCGCTCGGAGGCTGCGGGTGCCGAGGGCGGCGGTGGGGGCGTGACCTTCCATCGGCGAAGGAGAGCGAGGGGCCCCGAGGCAAGGCGGCGCCCGGGGATCTTGCGTTGGTGGTGCTCTGGTCATGCATGAGGTGCTCTGGTCATGCATGAGGTGCTCTGGTCATGCATGAGGTGCTCTGGTCATGCATGAGGTGTTTTGGTCATGCATGAGGTGCTTGACGCACTGGCCCATGAGCGGAACGCTGGTTGTTGCAGTGCTCTTTGGCGGGGCTGCCTGCTGCGTTTGACTGCTGCCAGACTTCAGCAACACGTCCCAGGGACGTTGCGCAGACTCGGGGGGGGGTGGGGGGCTGGGGTGAAGCCGGATATCGTGGGGGGTTTGGAGTGGGGATGGGGATTGGAGCTTCGCGCTTTCCGGGAGGGTCGGAGGCCCCGCGGCCGACCGTTGGGGGGAAATTGGGGCATGTCGCGCGCTCCCCCCAATTCTTGGGGGGGGGTGTCCCCCGAGTGGGGAGCCGCGCAAATGCGCCTCTGGTTCGCGAGGCTGCGCCCCGGCATCGGCGACCAGGTTCCCGGTAAGCGACCTGCTCGAACCCCCCAAAGAACAGGCCCGTGACTCCGACATGCCAACGGCCCAGGAATTGCGGCTAGGCCAAGAGCCAACACTGATTGTGGGGCAACATTGCACACCCACGAGGCGGTTGCAAATGCTTTGGAAGACCAATCCTTCCAATGCCCGACTCCTTTGCAACCCTTGTCTCACTCTTTTGCTAGAAACCACAGCCCCCACACCCTTTTCCAAATTGGTAGCATTGTTTATCAATGGATAAAAATTGACCGATAACCACAAAAAACCGGCTTTGTTCAAGACACCAGAGGACACTTTTCGCAAGCCTCGTGTACATGTCCCATTCCCTTGTCCATTGCCCCGGGGTGCCCCCCTCATCCCGAGCCCACCGTCGTCATGGGCGGCACCCTCCCAGTCCCTTGCCCATCGGTGAACTGCGACGCCTCGCGGGGGAGGGCAAGGCGCGCGTTCCGAGGGAACCCGGCCACCGAACTCGGGGCGCCACCGCAAAGAAGACCAGTATGGTCAACGGCCATCCCCCCTGCTGGCCCGCCTGTGTGACGGGCTGGGGGGGCACCTCAGTATTCATCAGAACAACTGACAACTGATCACACACATTCGCTTGTTGGGAACAAGAGCTCATGACAGTCCCGCTCTGTGCCCGCAGTGAACAGTAACAGCAACAGGCTGTAGTTCATTCAGTCCTCACTTTAGTACCCTCACCCCCCCTTGTCCACCCCCCCCCCCCCCGGAGCGACGGTCCCCCCCCACTCCGGGGGGGGGGGCGTCACCAAGGGGGGGGGGGGGATACACCGCTTCCGACCAACCAATTCCAGTACAACTCAACTAAAGCTTTTCTTCGGCGCCTGTGATTTCCTATTGATTTTTTATTGGTCATGGGCCAAGTGACGGTCCCCCCCCCCTGAGGGGGGGGGGGGGGCTGGACATGGGGGGGTGAGGGTAAGAGGCACTGCGGGTGGCCGCGGGGTGCGAAGCTGACGCAGGTTCGCGCGTTGCTAGGGCAATTGAGTTGCATGCGACGGGTTCAGTTGTCGGGGATCAACAACGGACATGCCCAAGATATCCGGGGGCCGTTTGTGTCTCTAGAGAGGGGGTTTCATGTTCGCGCCTCTGCTGCCTCCAGCCCCCCTCAGCCCCCCCCCGTCACACTGAGCTCGTTTGTCGGGGTGGTGGCTTGTAGCTGCATGCAGGAAATAGGTCCAGACCCGTGGTTAGAAGCGTGCGCACAGACCAGGGTTAAGCGTGCGTAGTGTTGGGTGGTAAGTGTGCGTAAGTGTGCGCCATCTCCCCGTCCAAGCGTGCGCAGGCGTGCACATTTTTTTTTTGTGACCGGAAAGCCCCTTAAGTGCCTTTTCGGCACACAGTGCTCTTAAACAAAAATTCCACCAGCACCAATTTTTTTTCTGCAGAGAACCTGTGCATGACTATACAAGAGGTCCACCTCTGTGTCCCCGAGCTCAAGCGTACACAAGCGTACGGAGTGTTGGGGTCCAAGCGGGCGTAAGCGTACACGCACGCTTCTAACCACGGGTCTGAATAGGTCTGATTGGTGATCAAGAGCTCTGCCACCAGACAAGCATCACCGGGGGCTTCTCCTTCTTGATTTTCTGTTTGTCAGACCTCCACTGTGGCCTGCCGGTTCTCAGTGCAGTGCAGACACAAGAGACAAAAAAAAAGAATCCAAATCAAATCCAAAGCAATGAAAATATCACAAAGCACTAAAAAGAGATTAAAGTTCCAAAGAATCCAAAAATACCTTCCAAAAAAATGTAAAAAACAGGAAACAGGCAAAACATCCAAGAAGTCTAAAACAACGCAAGCGAAATCATATTACTCCAAACCCGTGTGGAGCCGTGCTGCTGCTAGGCAGGCAGGGAGAAGGAGGCAAAGTGCTGAGAGCCCCCGCTCGGGAGGCTGGGCCGCGCCGCAAAGGGGGCAGGGGTGGCAGGCCCGCTGTGCTCGTGCGGGATGGGCAGCATTTCAGTGGAGCAGCCGCCTCTGGCCGACCTGGAGTCCGTCGGTTTTCATGGAGGCTATGTACATTCAGAGCGTCACCCTGCATTGCCCTGTGCCCCCCTCTGACCACGACCCGCTCCGCACCCAACCCACCCTCTGTGTCAGTGGCAGACCTCACGAACCTGTTCGCCCCCGAGGCTTGCATATGCAGGAGACCGATGCGTCAGTGCGCACCTCTGGTTTCTTCACCGCGGTTTGCCTTTACTTCTGGTCAAGGGCGTGTGGAGTGGAAGGCGGGTGTGTTGGGCTCCGGAAGCTGGCAGACTCGACCCGGTTCTTGAGGTGGCACAAGCAACCGCAAAGTTGCCCACGCACGCCCGTTTCAGTCCCCTTCCCCCAAGCTGCTTCCCTGCCCTTGCAGCCAAGTCTGCTTAGAGGGCAGCAGTCTATTCAGGAGGGACGCCCCCCACCCCCCCCCCCACCCCGATGCTTTGGAGCACCATTATGGAGTCTGATACCGGGGGGGGGGTTATGCAAGCTAGACTTTCTGTACAACAATTTTGTATGCAATTTGTTCGGTGTTTTTAAGGATTTGTGCGGGTAGTAACAGCAAGCGCCCACTGTTTCTCATGAGCAATTATCAGGAAACATACATAATTTGTTCGCTCATTCTGAAGAAGTGGCACCGATTTTGTCGTGCCAGAATTTGTAGATTCATATTTCCCCCCGCACGGAATACCCCCCCCCCCCTCCCCCGGTATGGTCCATTTGTCACCCGTGGTGCCCCAGAAAAAGGCGCCCCTTCCCAGAACTCGTGGACCACTGCAGCGTGCAGGAGTTGCTGTGGTCAGCCTTTCTCTTCGAGGGGTGGGCCCGGCCTGCTCTGGACATGTCCTTCAACTTGTCTGGTGTGCGTATGATTTCAGGGCGTGTCTTGATTAATTGAGTCCAGGGCGACGTTGACCTATCCCTAGACCCTAAACAAGGGCGTGACACCTGGCTACTAGACAGCCGCTGGCCAGCTCACATGATGTACATAATTACCCCTCCCCCCCCCCCTCTTGCAATCTCCACCCCTGCGGGGGGAGACCGTCACTTCACTGTTTTGCGAGGCAATATCGATTGCGGTGGTTTGTGTTCCCCATCTGTCGCACACACGTTCTTGCATTGCTTTCCCATTTCTTCAAATTTCAAATCGGTCACCTGTGCGTATTCTGTGATATTCTCTCTCCAAAGGCGGTGTGCAGGGTGTTGTGTCCCTTTTTCAGACCCAAGATGTTTTCTCCCGGTGACCGTGTATGGTACCACTCACGCACACTTGCTGCGCATGTCTTGGCCACTGTTGTGGGGCCTTCACCAAATGGGCTGCAGTTTTGCCACATGCGGTACATACGCCCTGGTGGGTCATGAGAGTGCTCAACTCTCAAGGCTCGAGGCTGTGGTGGTTGCATCACCCAAGTCGCTTCACCTGTGTTCTGTTTCCTTGCATCAGTGGAGGGTACCACAGTTTGCCTTGAAATACCCTTGCAATCCCCCCCCCCCCCCCGTCGTGCGCAAGGGGGGGAGATTGCAGGGGGGGGGGGCTATGAGGATTTACATAGACGTGCACGTGCATGGGCATCGACTGTCTGGGGCTCAAAATGACTTCGGGTATGGGCCTCACTACCATGATGCCTTTTGGCCCGCAGAATGTAGGTAACTTGCACCGTTTTGTCAGCATATTGTCTTATATGCCCCCAAAGTGCCAATGCCTCTCATTAGAATGATGGTCTGTTTCTAAAGCCGCCATGAAGCTTGTACCAGACAGCTCAGCTAGCCTTTTGTTCTTCATGTGAAGAAGAACACTCTTGCGACCGAGGTTCTCAAAACCCGGCATGTGACCAGCTGATCAGAAATTGTGCACTTTCAACTTTTGCCCTACAGATTTTGGGTTTTCGGAGGTGCGTTTCAGTTTGCAATGATTTTGCTGTCTGTGGTGCATGGTATCTTGGGATTGCGTTGCAAGATGGCTCAAACTTGCGTGAGGTGCCATCAACAAGTCTATTCCCTTAGAGGCACAGTTAACACACAGGTGACGTTTTCCAAAGTACTGGGCTGCCACATGATGCCAGTTCCGGATGCCAGTAGCATCCTCGAACACCCATATTTCTTTTTGGGCAAGCAGGCAAGGCACGAATCGGGTCGACAATCAGATGGGAGTGGACAGCTTTGTGAGTGGGTGAGAGCAAAGCAGGCAGAGTGCTGGATGCAACCCGTCTGCAATGCCAAGGAAAGTCCGAACCTCCTCAGCATTTTGACCCTCCAGAGGGGGTAGTGGGGGTGGGAGTCAGTATAGGGGACTGCAGCTCGGGACCACATGGGTTTGGAGTAATATGATTTCGCTTGCGTTGTTTTAGACTCCTTGGATGTTTTGCCTGTTTCCGGTTTTTTTACATTTTTTTTGGAAGGTATTTTTGGATTATTTGGAATTTTAATCTCTTTTTAGTGCTTTGTGATCTTTGCATTGCTTTGGATTTGATTTGGATTCTTGTTTTTTGTCTCTTTTGACAGACCAGGGTTGACTCAAGATGTGTTGCAGCGTTCTGAAAAACTACCATACAACCCCCCACCCCCAATTTTTTTGGGAAAATCCACTGATTCGGGCTTATGATTCGGTCTCATGGTGAATTGGTAGGGTTCAAGGCACAGGTGTGGTTTCGCTGTCATGTCATACATTATGCGGGGGCCCCTGTTGGCGAGCCCGCACATAAGCAACAGAAAGGCAGAGCTGCATCCTATTATTTTCTGCCTCAGAAATGATGTTTGCAACTACAGCGCCCACATGGGAATACAAATAGGCATATAATTGCATGCATCATTCTGTGCCCCCAGCGTGCCCCCAATGTGCCAATGCCCCCAGAATTTTCATACAGATGTCAAATCCCTGGGATATTTTCCAGCTGCATGCTGCCCCATCTGAACTTGCACCGCACACAGAAAGGACAAATAACCTATGCACATCAATAGTAAAGTGAACACTAGTCATAGGAGGGAGATGCAACGATGAAGTTCTGAGAATCATACCTCAATTTCTTAGGATGGGGACCTGTCCTTTGATACATTCATCAAGGAATGCAAAAGGTTGACACTATGGCAATTTGGTTGACTCTTGTCTATGGGGGCGCCTCAAGCGCAGGCGCGCGCAGTGCGCGCGCAGTGCAACTATTTGGGCATCTGGCCGCACTAGAGACCCATGCTTTGAGATACTAGGGGCCCCTAGGGGCATCATGGTGACCCCTAGCGGAGGTTTTCACTTCTGATTTTGTCCCCCTTTGTTTGGGGACCCCCGAGAATGCAGGCGTGGGCAAGTGTGCATCGTGTTCGTTCTTACTTGAATGGTGTTGTCGCTGAAATTCGATGGGCGGAAAGATTGTCGGAGTGGAACCACGTCCCACACTATCCATATTTCGTGACGCACTACGTGGATAGCATGCCCATTGCATCCATAGGAGGCATGCTTTGCGATGTCTTGTTTAATTCTAAATACGCCGGGTGTGTATACAAAGTTACGGTTGCCATTGACAGCTTGGGCAACATTGTTTGGATTTGTCCGTTCGCCCCGGGGACATCGGCGGATGTTCTCATTTGGGATCGCGAGGGGCCCAAAAGGGTGAAGGGACATTATATGGATTATGAGATTGGCTCCATGGATGGTGCATACAAGGGGCGCCTCCATGTGGCATGGCCATTTATCGGTCGAAAGACGTTGACCAAGCAGCAAAAGGAGTACAATGATGGGGCAGTTTGGGTCACTTAATTCTAAGGGCGTTTCCAAGGGGTGTGCTTGGGGACTCTTCGGGGGGAACATAGTCTAACAGTAGCGCGCAGTGCGCGCGCAGTGCAAAGGTTCCCCCTATGAAAGGGTCCCCCCTCCCCATTGCTCCTTTTGACTTACCCTTGCTTGATTGTCAGTACGTCTACCCATGGAACTTGACTGATTAACATCATCACGCTCTTTTACAAAAAGTGTGCCCTATGCCTACATGCTCAAGAATCAGAGCTAGCAGTGGATCTAGCCCTTGTGGGAGAGGATTATGTATCGGTGTGCTTGTAGCCATGACTCGAGCCCAACAGTATGACCTGTGTCATCAGATGGTTTTAGAATTATGCTGCGTCGCGTAGGGTTTGTCGACCCATTTGTGCAACACCAATACTTGAAAAGGTTCACAAAGAGCCTTAGTGAGCCCTAAAGGGGGGATGGAGGTCTCATTGGCTTATGGTGGAGGTGAATTGCCTCCATGGCCAATTTCGCAAGACAATAAGGGAATCCCGCTGTGTGGGGCACATTGGGTATCTTTAAGGCAGTTTTTGTAATGGAGGGCACGTTGCTATGTTGCAAAGAGGAACGGTAGGGAACCGAAGGTGATTTCGATCCCGAGTTGTTGCTTGTGTGAACATATTTTGTTGTATTTGACTTCATGGTTTGTGTACCGCTTTTCCGGAGCACTCATCTTCTCTCCAAGCATACTTGTGTGCTCCATTGCTAAAGCTATTAAAGCATGCATTGCCGGCCCTCCGATGGTAATGGTAATGAGTTCCAGCACATCAACTACATGCACGGTGTCGTTGCTATCGACCATGACAGGGCCTCCAGTTTATGACCATTTTTTTTAGGGTGCATGTTTTGGGCAAGATGTTTCACTCCGGTGCATTTGTCTTCCACTGTCGGAACATTCTATAGGGGCTGATTGTGGGGATTATCACACACCGCAAACATTGCCTCAAACATGGTTTTCTTTTCATCAAACTGGGTGCAACAATCCATGCCTCAGTTTGCTCGCCTCAAGTGGTTGCAATGATAGTTGATCTGCTCACTTTAGTTGATGATACAATTTCGGCTGGCAGGTCGGAGCTGGCTCCGGATATTTCTTCTAGGTTCCCAAGGCGCCGGTTGGAAACAATTACCAAGGTGCCAGTTGGTGACAAAAGGACCCCTGCGCATTCTGGCCCGGGTACATCAACAACATGGCCGTTACCAAATGTGCCGACAAACGACCTACGCGGGAGGGCTCTTATTCCGACAGCCGCCACAAGGTGTGATCACACGCAACACAAGCGAGTCATCGTGGAGTAGATCCCCAGTCACCGTCAAGAGTCCGAGGCTCGCAGTGCACAGGTGCGTGAGCAAATCCGGCGCAATGGGGAGGTGGACTTGCTCGCCAAAATGGCCACATGGCTGCCAGTCCCAGACTACGATCCCATCCGTCCGGAGGATATAGCAGTGGCAGTTTGTTCAACGTTGTGCACGGATGGTTTGTTGCTTCATTTGGTAGGCAAGGGGCAGCTGTTGGTCTACTCGGGGGCTTCATATGGTAATGGTAAACACGGGGACTCAATTTGGGAAAGTCATCATCAAAGTAGCGCGCAGGGCGCGCGCAATGGGCGCCCCGGAGGGGGGGGGGTACCTGAAGAGCTTTTTTCTTCGACTTTTGCTTTGCACCTCTGCTTGGTACTAAACAGTACCGGTCGTGCACACGCATCTGTATCCCATAGCGGAGGGTACCTCCCTCCCTTCCAATGCATCCCTGGACTGAGGTCACATAACCCCTCGCCACAGGAGGTTCTCACCAAGGTGAGATGCCGGATCCAGGGATTTGGGCCTTCTCGTGGCCTTCCTGCCAGACCTAGTATGGCCTGGGATCCTGTATGTGAGCTGACTGCTGACCCATGATGGTGTCCCCCTTTGATATGGGGTTCCACCAAAACTATGGAGGTACAAACAGACACACACACACAGACACACACAGATAGACACACGGATGACGAGATGTACATACCGAGCCAGAGAGGGAGAGAGAGTGCGAGAGGGAGAGAGAGGGAGAGAGGGAGAGAGAGGTGGAGAGAGAGAGGGAGAGAGGGAGTGAGAGGGAGAGAGAGCGAGAGAGAGAGGGAGGGAGAGAGAGAGATAGGTGCATGACTGGCACCCAGTCATGGTGTACAACATCTTCATATGTGATGCAGCTATGGCCCTCACCACGTTCTAAGGGAATTGCTTCCTTTGTAACCTCATCACCGGTAGAGTGCATGAAATTCCATGAAAGTGCCGGTTGGGAACAAGGTCATGGGACCAATATCCATGGATTGTCTGCAGTAAAGGAACTGGATGGTTTGCAGCATCCCCCCGCCTGTGTTTGAACAACAGCCAGAAAACGCCTGATGTCGTTTGGACAAAGACATGAATGACCAGATGTGTCACATGCAGTCGGAAGGTAGGCACATACAGCAAAAGCCATTATCCTCAAGAACACATTACAATTTACAAGTAGATGAAGATAGAGGACCGTCGATGAACTGACTGAGGGTTTTGCTTTGTTTCTGGGGTTGCTTTTGGTGGTGACACAGGGCTGCGGGCTGGTGATGGGCAACGGGATGGCTGTGGCGAAGAATGGGCTCTGTGCACGTTCCCACCAGGCCTCCCATGGAGTTCCGAGGCTTCAATCAACCAGATGCAGCACCTGCAGGAGATGGACAGGTTTTGTATGACAATGCACCCCTCAGCCTCGCTCTCTGGTGCCTGAGCGTCCTCTCGGCCCCCGACACCTGGCGAAGAACCCCTCGCACCCTACCCAGGCACCAGCCCTGCAGACAGTGTCATTTCACCAACAGAAAAAGAATGCCATGAGGAAAATAGCAAGGGCACCTGCAAAAAATTGTTTTCTGGCACAAGAGACACTGCTGCAGGCCACCGTTTCATTGAAAAAAAGAGGGGAAGAGCCGTGGGGGGAGGGGGGGGGGGGGTAGCAAGTAGACGGCAGACAAAGGAAAAATTGGGTCCCCGACACTGGGGGGGGGGTTAGGGGGGGAGGGCAACTTTGAAGTTTGTTTTTCTGATTTTTGTTTCTGCTTGACCGCACCTTCCAATGGGATGTGGGGCAGTACTCCACAACCATCCCTGTCCTTTGCTCTGCTATGTTCCTTCGCCAAGGCTTTCCAAGGAACGCATTTTTTTTTTAGGCTCTTCACTCTGCCAATGCCCCACAATTCATTGACTATGGAGGATTGCGCAGTGCATACCCCTTGTGCGGGGGAGATGCCTGCATCTGCTGCACACTGGGACGCCACGTCAGGGTGCGACAGAGGAATCGCGGTGGGTGCGTGGGACACATCGGCAGAAGGTGATTATTTCTCCGATGCCTGCGGACATGTAGAAGGCTCAACAGGAGCTCTTGGTGACGTTTCGCATGTTGTGGTGTGTACTGAACAGGCGGAAAGTGCTTATCCTTGGGACGTTTCTCCTACGAATGCTAAAGTATCTACAGGGCTCGGCACGGAATGGACTGCGGATGATGGCCACAACAGCTCCGCAGGCGCTGTGCACACCGGGTGTAGCTGTGAAATCAGCCATGCAGTGGCTTCCCCTGGAGACCATGAGGGGTCTGAGGGCTATGAAGAGGTCTGGAACAATGCGTGGGATGGACGCGATGATTGTGCGGAAGCGGATGCGGGGGTGGAGACGGGGTACTATGGAGATGCTACGTATGCCTGGGATGGCTATCAGGGTGCCTGTGGAAGGGCTTCTGACAAAGACGATGGGGACGTTTGGGGTCATCCGGAGGCAGGCAGCGACACGTGGGATGGACACAATCCGGGGGAGGAAGCAGTTGTAGTCGAGGAAGCAGAGGTGAGTGCGGATTGCCATGTTTGTGGTGGCTCTGGAGAAGGGGTGTGTGCTGGGTATGGGTGTGAAAATGGCTGTGACGCGGCCCGTGACGAGAGTGCGGGGTATGCAGGGGTTGGGTATTATGAATGGGATGCCTGCAATACCTGTGAGCAAGCGGATGCAGAGCAGAGCACAGCGGTGGCTGCAGCGTACGATGCCAGTGGAATTCCAGGATACGGGCACGCCTGGTATGGCGATGAGACTGGTGGCTACGAGAGGGCATCCGAAGGAGACCATGGAGACGCATTGGCTCACGAGGAGGCGGACGGCAGTACTTGGGACGCCTGCGGTGCGCACGCGGAAGCACATGCAGAGCCGAGTACGAAGGTGACGGCCCAGGCCGATGCTGGCGGGCTTCGTGGAGGCGCGCCTGCGGCATACGGCCTTGAGAGTGTGCCTGGAGAGGTTTGGGGCGGGGACACCGGAAGGGCTGGGGGTTGCAACGAGGTTGGGAACGATGCGTGGTACGAATGCGATGCGTGGGAGGTCGGAGGTGCAGAGCAGAGCACAGCGGTGGCTGCAGCGTACGATGCCAGTGGAATTCCAGGATACGGGCACGCCTGGTATGGCGATGAGACTGGTGGCTACGAGAGGGCATCCGAAGGAGACCATGGAGACACATTGACTCATGAGGAGGCGGACGGCAGTACTTGGGACGCCTGCGGTGCGCACGCGGAATGCGATGCGTGGGAGGACGGAGATGCAGAGCCCGGCACAGAGGCGGGTGAGTGGTGCCGCGAGGGCGATTCGGGCGGGGCGTACGCCGGGGGTGGCCACGAGTGGCGAGGGAGTGGCGTTCAGCGGAGCGCGCGCACCGGCTGGGGCCACAGCGGGGCCGGTCCAGAGGACTGGACTTGGTCCGGGCAAGCGGATGCGCAGCCGTACGCGGAGGTGACTGCGGAGTACGACGCCCTTGGCTTTGGAGAAGGGGGCGGCGGAGGACAGGGGCAGAGCACTGGGGACGGGTGGCCCGCCGAGGACGGGGCGGGTGTGGCGTGGTGTCTGGGGTACACGTCCGGCACCGTCCCTGCGTTGTCCGACCCCAAGTCGTCCGCGGCCGGTGCCCCTGCCCAAGATATTGACATCATCGAACATGACCACCGAACCGAGGGTTGCGACGAGGTCGGGAACGATGCGTGGTACGAATGCGATACGTGGGAGGTCGGGGGTGCAGAGCAGAGCACAGCGGTGGCTGCAGCGTACGATGCCAGTGGAATTCCAGGATACGGGCACGCCTGGTACGGCGATGAGACTGGTGGCTACGAGAGGGCATCCGAAGGAGACCATGGAGACACATTGGCTCATGAGCCATACGCAAGTGCGTACGGAAGCGCCGTCGTGGCCGTGGGTCAGGCACGCATGACGCCAGGGCACGAGGTGGGCGCGGAGGACTGCTGCGGCGCGGTGCGCGTCGAGCGGATCGTGGAGCGCCGCTTTGTGCCTGCGGACGTCGGCGGCGGTGTTCCGATGCCACTCCCCAGGGCACAGCAGTGCGACTCTGATTGCGGACGTGGCTACGTTCGCGGAGGTTCGCGCACCCCCCGGAGGAGCGGGGCAGACACATACGGCTGAGCTGCAGTGCTGGGCGTTTTGTTTGACCCAGCAGACTCGCTTGGACAAGCCCGTCGACCCCCCCCCCCCTCCCCGCCGCCCCGCCAGAAGTGCAGTGAATCTGGCGTTTGCGTGAGAACCAATATCCTGAGGATCCCAAGCCGTCTTCCGTTAGGAAGCAGAAGGTACAGGGCAGACATGCCACTAGCGTCTGCCAGGGAAACCGGTTCTCAGTAATACCCGCCCCCCGCACCACCGGAGCTCAGTAGGAACGTGCTGCGTCCAGCGTGTGGCTCAGTAGGACCCTGCTCCATCCGATCATGTCTGAGCTGGCAGACGCTAGTGGCAAGTCTGATACAGGGCAGCGCCGTGTTGCTTTTCACTTTTGGTTGTGTCATTTGAATCTTTTGCGTTGGTTGCAGTTCCGCGGGGGTCGGATGGGACCGTGGCGGTCCACGCCGCACTTGAGTGTGTTTGATCTAGGGGCTTGTGGGCTTCGAACCATCGGACCATCGACGTCAGTGCAAGACCATCCCCCGCCCCACCCCCGGGTGCGGATCGGGGGTGCGGGTGGGGGGCCGCGCGCCAGAGAAGGCAACAACATGGTGCACCCAGACCGGGCCCCGTCCCCATTGGCAGAGTTCAATGCTTTTCTGAGGAATGGTCTGATTCCGTCCGGTGGGTGGGTCGCTGTGGTGGGCTGGGGCCCTGAATGATCCCTCCCCTGACCGCAAACAGCGGTCTGGCGTGGGGTGGGGGCCAGACCGGGTTTGTGTGAGGGCCCTTGTCCCCCCTGTCCTGACCTGCCCTGCATCCATCTCCCCTTGTCTCTGTGTCTGGCAGTGTTTTTCGTCTTTCGTAGGCGCCTGTTGACTGGGCGCTTGCGTGGCGAGACACGGCAAGGACTGATTGCACAGTTTGTTGGCCTGAGCTGTATCATCCAGTGCATGTCATGAGGGACAGGGAGACCGGAGCAAACCTTGTGTCATAGTCTTATCAGCAGTCTTCACACTGCTCTTTGGGAATACGTGTCTTCAGTTGTGACCCGTTGGATTGAGGACCTCTTCATTGTGGGCAGGACAGGCCCGGCTGTGGGGGTGCGGCCGACGGGACGCTTGTCTGCCCGACCGTCTGGAAAGAAGGCCCCATGGGGTAACACTAGCCGTGATGCGGCACAGACCTTCAAGGGTCTTGGGACAGAACGCAGGGACAAGTCCTGCAGCGTCGTACGTTGCCGTGCTGTGCGACGCTGTAGAAGCGTACCGGTAGGACAGTGGAAATGGGGCTTCAATTCTTTTGATTGTGTTCGCATGGGCAGTTGTGTTTTTAGACGCAACCTTCTGCACCGCATTCGCTACCGGCGCAGAAAGGCGCTGCCTGTGTCTTTCCTTCCTTGGACCGGCAATAGTGTCAAGGACTTTGCATCTTTGCATGCATGGCTTTTTACGGTGACGGTGCATTCTTCTGTCCCACGAAGGATACGAGGGCTGTCACACGCTCTTTCCACAGTTCATATGTCCGCCTTACATGCCTGATCCATCATCCCACCCACCACATTCTGCATCTCAAACCATCCACGCTCTGATCGCTCTCCCAATACACCCTATCTCTCATACAACACTCATCCCTTCAGCCCCACCATGTCCGTCTCATCCCACCCTGTCCCCGCCGCCCCACCTATTCCTCCCACCACGCATATCCACCCATGACCGTCCTCCCACCGCAGCCTCAGCCAGTCCCCTCTCTGAGCAATCAGGCGATTTTCGGTTTTTGTTTTTTGCGATCTCCCACATAGTGCAGCCCCACAGAAGCCTCCCACATGTGCCAGGTGCCTTTGCGACATGCTTGTCTGACAAAGGGCACTGCTGCAGCAGTCATTACAGTTGCTGGTGGTGTTCGACGAGACTGGTCCCATCAAGGCCTCCTTCACCTTTGCTGTCACTGTTCTTTAATGTGGGAAACTGGCTGGAAGTGTCGTGGAAAAAAATACACCTCCTATCAAACCATGCGCACCCCCTTCATTGGGGCCACCGGGAAAGGTGGCCCCAATCTGTGTTTCGTGATTTCATATTTCATCTTCCAAGTCAAACTGGACGATTTCCTGGAAAGATGGCATGGGCAGACCCGATGTATTGTTTTCCCCAGAACGGTCGCCCAAACCTTCTCCAACTCCCCTCGCTGTCTGTTGGTTCCCTACTGCCTGCAGAATACCATCGTTGATGGTTTCAATGTGGGCTGCAAAGTATTCTGTTGCGCTTCAGTGCCTGGCATGGATGAGACAACACCGGCGCTCTGACCCTGAATCAGCCATGTGGATGGCTGCATGGCCCCTGGATATTCACTGTCCCGCTGTTCCGCTTGTTGCCCCTTCGATAGTGATACTATCCAACAGCATTCAGGTGACGCCCGAGGGGTAATTCCCAGATGGTGCCTGCCATTCTATGACGAAGCCGGTGGTTTGCAGTCTCCGCCCCTTTGTGTGGCGAAGGGGACTGCCACATCTCACATGAGGTAGCGACCAAACATCCGCATCCGCCGCACAGCAACCCATCTACTCAGACTACGGTCTCCAGTAGCCTCACATGCCATGACTTAGGGCCTGTGAGTTCCCTGGTTATTACATTATGCTCTTGTGCAACCCTGTTTCACATTGTCATATGGTCATATTGTGTGCTATGAGATAGTCCTGTTATTCTCTTTTTCGGTTCAGTTTTGCACTTTCGGGGCGCCCCAAATTAGAATAGAGGAAGAAGAGGAGAGAGTGACACACTCTGCATGCATGTAGCTCGCTGCGTGGAGATACACAAAGTGATGCGAGATTGAGGCCTGCCTGCAGACGCGTGGTCTAGTGTGTATGCCATCTTCACATGCAGCTTCTTGCCATGCTTCTCAGTTATACATGTGTAGTTGTCAAATCGTGCTAGAGCCCCATGGCCTTCACCAGAACGCTAGGCTCCTCATGCCTGGTAGTGTTTGGGAACAACAGCAAGATTTCTCACCATAGCTTGGCGAAAATTTCCCATTGCTTGTCCACAAAACTCCTCACCCTACCGCGGCTCTAGTCCGAGGCCTCCAGCTCCCTCACTGGCTTGAACGCACCCAGGGGGACATCGATGGTGCACTTGCACAATGTTCGCACCACGGCGCACCGGTGCACACAGGTCCGCACACAGGGTGCACGCCAATTACACATGGTGCACACCCTTTTGGGCAGCTACATAGCATACACCTCCGCATTGATCCTCACAAAAAGGCCCCCAAGAAAACAACACCAATACAAAGAGAACAACGAGCCA
Source organism: Eutreptiella sp. 'Long Island Sound 2002' (assembly GCA_964036045.1). Lineage (NCBI taxonomy): Eukaryota > Euglenozoa > Euglenophyceae > Eutreptiales > Eutreptiaceae > Eutreptiella > Eutreptiella sp. 'Long Island Sound 2002'. The sequence goes on along the minus strand of OZ038379.1, from coordinate 187,453,482 downwards.
ATAGCCATCTCATCAATCTTTCATTGCCACAGTCGTGCATGTGCGTGTGCTCCACTATGCATGACACTAGCCATGCACACTGTTTCCCCATCACTTAACTTTCATCTTCTCCCAACAGGAACCACAGTATGCATGTGCCCCTTTTTTGCCCCATCATGGAGACCAATCTCAGTGTGAATGAGTTCCATCAGTCAAGTGTGCATTTTTTGTTGCATTTTTCACAATTTTGCATTTGGAGGCAGGTCTGGGACCCCATTTGTGAACAATACAGAGGTGTTCCTCCTCATGTGTGGACCACTATTGATGCAACCAATACAGCTGCCACTCAAGATGATGGTGGGGATGAGGTTGGGTTGTGTAGTGTTGTGCTGTCAACAGCACACCACCACACTTACTTGTGAATGTACAGAAAATTATTGTTCTGAACATATGGACACACATACTTGTGCTGACGAAACTGAAGCACAATCAATACTGTGTTTGTTGTGCAGCTTGAATTGGCAGATTTAGTGTTGTGGTGTATGCTCTGCAGGTGATTTTGGGTTGATTTGATTGCTTGACAATTTTCTAGTGTTGGGGCTTTTGTAAGGGAGTGTAAGCTTGGGACCAAAGTCTGTGACACTTGCCCAAAAATCGCGCACTGGGTGCGTGCCAGGCACACACCAGGCAAACACTCCCCCCCAGGATGCCATGTGTGGGCCCATCATGCAGGGCACATGCGCGCCGTATTTTGTCTGTACCTGAAATCACACAGCAGGGCTTTCCCCAAGAACTCTTTTTTTTTGTTAAGGACAGCCCATAACGCCCCAGGGACCACAACCGCAAAAAACGCCTCACTGTACTTTACATAATGGAGCACCCCAACCAAGAAGGGGACACGTGCATTGATTGGACTTCGCAGTACTGCTGGACTAATGGCTGGAATTGTCTATGGCGGGGACATTCAGTTTATCGGAACCGACCATTGATCCCCCCCCCCCCCCAGGGACCACCAACCGCCAACCGCCAACTGCCGACTGCCACCAAGTGCCAACCACCCTGTGCCAACTGCCAACCGCCGCCAACCATTTTTCAATAATGCTTCTGTGGTCTTGTGTCTTGCCCATGTCTTGCCCATGTCTTGACCATGAAGCAGAGGGCGTCCCCGTGAAGGTTCGTTTCTGTTGGCTTACAAACCCCCCTTTTCCCCCTTAAGGACAGCCCTGCTTACCCCTCCTGTCACAGGCATCCGGTCTGAAAACGTCCAGTCCTGCCAACCACCAACCGCCAGCCATTGTTCAGTAATGCTTCTGTGGTATTGTGTCTTGCCCATGTCTTGACCATGAAGCAGAGAGCATCCCCGTGAACGTTCGTTTCTGTTGGCGGTACGAGCCCTTTGTTTTTCTTGAGGACAGCCCTGTCACAAAGGGGAAGGGGAGGAGGGCCCGACTTCATCGGCAGACCTGACTTGACTGCGCTCCCTGTGCCTCCCTGACTGATGAATGTCTCAAAGGAAACACCTTCGAAGGGATTATGTACGGGGCATGCCCCGCTCAGAATGTGCACAGGAGAGGAATTAGCCTGATCAGGCCGTGACTGCATGGGGCCCTCTGAAGGAGGGTGGGGGGCTGGAGAAATGGGCTTCCGTGGGAGGCCCTTTGTTTTGTGTAACAACGGATGTTGGCGTGGAAGGCGGCGGAACACCAATTTTGGCCCGAAAAAGTCCCCCCCATTGATCCCCACATATGTGTAGTCAAAATGATCAGCGCGACGTGGAGATCATTTTGAGCCGTGGAGGTTGGGGTCGACCCCCCCACACCCCCACACCCCAGCCCCCACGCCGAACCCCCCCTCCCGGCACGGCGGACAAGGAGGGGGGGGGGGGGTTGGGAAATGGGCCTCCGTGCCCCTTCACCCCACCCCCTTGTCAGCATCTGCGAGCAAGGGGCCTATCAGCAGCAGTGAGCATCCTGGAGCAATTTTCCTCTCGCCTTTGCACGCGTCTGTTTCCTTCTTTCAGGCCGTTCATTGGCTGTGAGAGGCCGTGGAGTGACTTGCCGTCTCGGCTTCTTTTCGGGCATGCTCGACGTTCGGGCGGCGAGGCTGTTCGCCTTGCTTGTCATCATTGCCCTATGCATGCCCCCCAGCACCGAAGGCATCGAGGCCGACTGTGCCGTGTTGGGGTGGAAGCACATGCAACGGGTGGAGGACGCGACGCACGGCCAGAACCACTACACTTTCGGGCACACGGTCGCGGCGCACGGCGACTGGATCGCGGTCGGGGCCGTGGACGGAAACATGCACAAGGGCCAAGTCCGCGTGTACTTTGATTCGGGAAACGGGTCAACCCTCCCACAACCCTCCCACATCCCCCCCCACAACCCTCCCACATCCCCTCCCACATCCCCCCCACAACCCTCCCACATCCCTCCCACATCCCTCCCACATCCCTCCCACATCCCTCCCTCATCCCTCCCACATCCCCCCCCACAACCCTCCCACAACCCTCCCACATCCCTCCCACATCCCTCCCACATCCCTCCCACATCCCTCCCACATCCCTCCCTCATCCCTCCCACATCCCTCCCTCATCCCTCCCACATCCCTCCCCCAACCCGCCCGGCATGAACGCATAACCCTGCAGAGTCCAGTAGGCAAGTGCAGCGTGAGATCACAGGGTCGGGGATTGAACATGAGAACACTCGTACACCAAGCAGGTAGTAAACAGAGACAGCTCCCCAGGTAAAGCTGGAACACATGTCAAATGTGGAGCACTCGTTTGTACTATATGCCCTACTTCTTGAACCAGGCGGTTGCCTGAGAGCTCACATCACACTCTTTGAACTTGTTGAGCCTGAAGAAAAAAAAAAAGAGAACACACTTCGAACTGAGACAGCGCCGTACAGCGGCTGATGGACAGAGGCGATGACAGTCGTGGGGCAGGCGCGACCAGAGCCTAATGCGGACACTGCTACCTGACCATTTGAGGCCCAACCCGCCCACATCCCTCCCACAGCCCCCCCACAACCCTCCCTCATCCCTCCCACAACCCTCTCCCCACAAGGCTCCCACATCCCTCCCACATCTCTTCCACACCCCACCGACAACGCCACTGCAAACCCCCCTTGCAACCCTCCAACAACGTTTGGCACAGCCCTCCCGTAGCCTTGCTGCAAGCTCTGAGCGAGGGAGTTGCTGTGAGTGGGGTACACACCGCGTATCCGTCTCTATGCCTGCCGTAGCCCTGCCACACCCTTCCGGCACAGCCTCTCCACAGCTCTGCTGGAAACCTCTCACCCTCCCCCCCACCTTGAAATCCCGGTGGGGGTGGGAGACCGTCACTTTGAAGTTTCTTCTGATAATGGGTGGTCGCGGTGTGTTCGCTGCTGGTGCCTTCTGTTAGCGTTGACTCCTCTTCACATTCGGCGATTTGCATGCACTGCTGCAGTTATAGTGCTACGATTTTGTCTGGGGGGGAACCGTCACCGCAAAGGGGGGGGGGGCATTTCAAAGGGGGGATGGTGCATGGCCCTCCTTTAACCATCGTACCAAACACACCAGCCCTGCTACGCCCCTTTGCGGCCCTCCTGCGACTGGCCTGTCACGTACAACCCTCTCAACCCTTTCACAACCCTCTTACGGCATTCCTGTAGCCTCTCGCACACGGCCTTCCCGCAGCCCTCCTCCAACCCTCGGCACTGGCCGAAAAATTGGCGACTGTCGATCAGTCCCGAAATTCCCATTTTTGCAGGCGGCGAGTTCGGCTGGCAAAATTCATCAAAGGAACTTGAGGGAACGGTGGCGAGGTTGTGGAAAAGGGGGGGGAAATGGGACCGGGAAAAATGGGAAATTTGTCCCAAATTGTCCGATTTTTCTCCGATTTTTCTCCCGTTTCCTACCATTTTCACACATTTTTTCTACACTCCCCAGAATGCATTTTTGGCAATTTCCCAGAATTCCCCATTTCCCCCCATTTCCCCCCATTTCCCCCCATTTCCCCCCATTTCCCCCCATTTCCCCCCATTTCCCCCCATCTCCCCCCATCTCCCCCCATCTCCCCCCATCTCCCCCCACTTTCCCCCCACTTTCCCCCCATTCCCCCCAATTTTTCCATTTTCCCCATTTTCCTTCACCTCTGCGGCCAGTTGGCTACTTCGGCAGCGGCCAACGCCGATGCCTGCTGCTCATGCCCTTTGCCAGATTCTACGAGCACTCGCGGCTGCGCGACAGCGAGGGCTCGCCCATGGACAGCTTCGGCTGCGCCGTGGCCTTCAACCCCCTGGCCAACGAGCTGATCGTGGGGGCGGAGGGCAAGAGCGACCGCGGGGCGGCCTTCATCTTCACCGCGACCGGCGACCGGGGGCTCCGGCAGTGGTCGGCCCCCGTCCCCCTCGTGCCCGGCACGCCGCTCGCCCGGAACGACGTCTGGTGGTGGGGGGTCAGCCGCTTCGGCCGGAGCGTCGCGGTCCACGGGCACACGGCGGTCGTGGGCTCGGCCCTGCACCAGCCGGGGATGACCGGCACCAACATCAAGGGCAGCAAGCTGTTCTACGAGACGCTGGCGGAGGAGCACATGGATTTCGTGCCCAACGACTACGTCACGGTCTTTGAGAGGTCTGGCGCCGCGCGGAGGGTGGGCGGGCGGGGGGGGGCGGGGGGGGGGGGCGACAGAGTCACGCGTCGGTGGGTCGGGGGGGGGGGGGGCTGAATGGTGTAGGCACCTCCCCTCCCCCCTGATGGGCACCAGGGCCTATGGAGGGAAAGGCCAAGGGAAAGGCAAGGGAAGTAGAGAGGGAAGGATAGGGCGAGGAGGAAGAGGAAGGTCACAGGGCGGTGAGAGACCGATGGGCACCACCGCCGATGGAGAGAAAGGGTCCAAGGGAAGGGCAGCGGATGGCGACCGGCCAGTAGGCGATCGCCCGCTGCAGACGAGAACAATACACCGAGGCGGCACACCAACCCCCCCCCCCCCCCCGCCAGCCCTTCCAACAACGGCTGCGGCACCAGCGGTTGCGGGCATAACGCCTGGTGTTGCATTCGCCGTGCGCAACGTCTTCTCGCGCGAGGCCAAGCGCAGGGCAGGGGGGAGGGGGGGGGGATGGACAGTCAAACGACCCCGGCAACAACCAGCACATCCTCAATACGCCAACTACTGGGCGCCGCTGACACGCAAACGGCACACCATGCCACATTCAGCACAGTCCCAACACGCCAACTACTGGGCTCCACGAACGCGGAAACGACACCAGCAAAAGCACCGGCCGCAGCGGCCGACAGAAAGTAGCGACCCGACGCAACATGCGAAGGGAAGAACGGTTGACCGTCTAGGGCCCCGTAAAGGAGCAACAACTAGACGGAATGTCACACAGGGGGATGGAGGCCCGCAATTTTCCGCAACTTTTACGCAGTTTCCCGTCATTTTCCGTCAATCGCCTTTTGCCCGTCCCCCGTGCGTGCTTGTGTTTCCCCTGTGCAGAGCAGTTGCTCCTCGAGGCTTCGGGAGGTTGGGTTACGGCAGTTTTCCCGCGAATTCCTGCGATTCCCCCGCCATTTTACGCAATCGGATTCGACGCCCCCTGACCGCAACCCCCCCCCCCCTCCTCCTGCCAAGCGGCCTGGGCATCGCGTGGAGTTGAAGAACGTCACGTTGACATCGGTTGCGGTTTTGGGGACGGGGTGGCGCAAGCCCAGCGAACAAACGCTCGAACTCGACCCGCAATTCCTGTCAAGGCACACCAAACGTACCGCTCACGGATGCAGTTGTGGTAAATGGACCTGCCAATCTCTACACTGCAATGATCTTCGTGAGGCATCCACACGGACCGCCGCCAAACAGGGCCATGAAGTCCCAGCAATCGTTGGTGGAGGCCACCCCGAACAAAAGGACCAGTCCGTCAATCTATGTGGACGCTTGCAGGCTCGCTCACTGGACTGCCCCACGCCGGGGCAAACAGCCCCAATCAGGGCTGCGTCGGAAGCCCCCCGCCCCCCACCCCCCGCGCACCTTCTGTGCCCCCACATCTTCACACCAGCCGCTATCCCCCGCTCACCAACCGCCCACTCCGACCGTGGTGCCAATCGCTCCTCACACCCCTCCGATCGCAGGTGGGAAAGCAAAGGAGGTTACGTGGCTCTCTGCATTTTTGGATTTGTTTTTCATTTTTTTTAATTTTTCCCGCTTTTTTCCGAATTTTTTGGAATTTTTTTTTAATTTTTTTGAATTTTTTCCGATTTTTTTTTGGAATTTTTTTGGAATTTTTTTGAATTTTCCCAGAAAAAAACAATGCAAAAAAAGTCCCAAAAAGAAAGGCTCTCCGCTCGGCCCCGACCAGGTAAGCCAAGTCACTGAGTACATGTGGCGGGACGTGCGGTGTGGACGGCGCAAGCGGAAGGCTCACAGGGCCGTGCGTTCCCTTGCGCCTCCGGTCAGGAACTCCAAGGGCCAGTGGACGGAGCAGGACCTGGTCACCGCGGCCCGCAACAACCCCCGCAACAGCTTCGGCAGCGCCCTGGCCCTGACGGACGAGTTCCTGGTCGTGGGGGCCGCGTCGCGCCTCCGCGTCACGAACGTGTCCGAGGGCGGGGGCTTCGGGGACAACGACGTCGGGGGCTGGCTCTACCTGTTCGCCTACAACGGCACGCAGTGGGAGGAGGTGTGCCCCCCGTGCACCCGCTGGCGCACCCCTCGGCACGCCGGTGGTTTGCAACCCAGTGTCCTGGTCTGCCTGGGGCTTCCAAGCCCCTGCACGCTGCTGTCGAGCCACTGCAACCCCCGCCCCCCCCCGCCTCAGAGGCGGCGAGGGGCCCAACAGGTTAGCGAAATTCGGTGAAGTTGCCAAAAACCAAAATCTTGGGTGCAGCATTGATTGAGGAGTGCCATGCAAAATGGAAGGATACCTCCACGGCTCACACCACATCATGGGCCTTATTTTGTGCCAACCTCCACAATTTCGATCCCGCCCTCCAAGTCGGGTAAAGCGCGCCGCCGACTCGCTTGCCGACTCGTTGGCCGCCAGGTTTGCCCACTCGGAAGGCGGGGGGGGTTGCCGCTGCGCTCAGGGTGTCGTCACACAGCACGCTGTGCGGTCTGTGCATTGTCCATCCTTGTGCATGCTCAACACATGCGTGAAAACCGAAGGAGAGCCATTGGCACCCTGTGTGGCAACTTTGCCTGGGAGGCAGGAGCCCACATTTTCATGGGTGTGGCCAGATGTGGTGGGAAGCATCCGACCGTCGATGGGACATCCTGTCATTGCAGGGATGGGGCTTGGCTTTGATGGAGTGTGACAGACCTATTAGGGGGGCCTATTAGGGGGCCAATTGGGGGGCCTATTCGGGGGCCTATTGGGGGGCTTATTTGGGGGCCTATGGGGGGCCTATTAGGGGGCCTATTAGGGGGCCTATTTGGGGGCCTATGGGGGGCCTATTAGGGGGCCTATTTGGGGGCCTATGGGGGGGCTTATTTGGGGGCCGATTGAGGGGCCTATTCTTCCTCTGCCCCTGTACCCTACCCTACTGCTTGCTGCGGCGACTGAGCAGCACCCCTCAAAGGCCACTGTGACAGTGGGCTCTGGTAAGCGCTGCTCATGCATGGGCCTAACATTGATGTCACGAGGCAAACGTAGGTATCACGCCAGCGGGCAGGCACGCCGTTTGGCCTCAGGGGTTGGAATGAGACCATGTGTGCTGAGAGACATTGGCGGCAATCTCGCCGGCGTGTGCTGCAGCTGACCGCAGCCAACCCCATCCCCGGTAGCAATCCTGCGGCTGTGGGGGTGCTGCAGCTGCAGCTGCAGCACCATGTCAGGTGTGCTGCAGTTCGTGGGCTGCAGCTGACCGCAGCCAACTCCCGCCCCGTTACCATTGCAGGAGCTATGGGGCTTTCCTCATGTACCAGAGGCTGTCTGAGGCCAGTCTTGCCCGGCGAGACTGGCCTCACTGCTCCTTTTCTGGTGGTGTTGACATGGGGGCACAGTCTGAAGGGCGAAACAAGAGCCATCATTCAGGAAACGTCGTGGTTCCGTCATGCTCGGGTTCGTCCCTTTGGGAGGGGGGATGCTGGGGCCCGGGATTCCATCTCGGTGCACCCTGTCCCACAGCAACGGGCATCACCATAAGAAAACGAAAACAAAGAGACAGGGTGCAGACCGAAGGGATGGATCGCACCTGAGGGCAGTGTCACGGAGGGCGCGCATGCCTGTGCATCCCGGTGCAGCAGCGGGGTCCGTTCAATGAGAAGCGGATGAATTTGGCCATGACCGCCTGGTTTTCAGTCCCCCCCCCCCCCACATCTGCTTTCCTCTGCGTGGACTCGACGCAGAGAAGTGAAACAGGGCAAGTCCGGGGGCTCCGTTGGCACAACCGATCAAGGGAAAGGGAAGGGAAGGAGTGTGGTGAGGCCGATGGGCACTGTGGCCTACGGAGGGAAAGGCCAAGGGAAGGGAAAGGGGAGGGGAGAGGGAAGGTTAGGGCAGGGAGGAAGAGGAAGGTCAAAGGGTGGTCAGAAGCCGATGGGCACCACCGCCTATGGAGGGAAAGGGTCCAAGGGAAGGGCAGCGAATGGCGATCGGCCAGTAGGCGCCGCCAGCTGCAGACGAGATCACACCATGGCGTCATGCCAAAACCCCCCCCCCCACATTTGTGAAAGGCTCTCAACGTGTACTGCGATGGTGGGTAGCAGTGGGAGTGTGCTGTGTGCGGAGTGTACGATGTGCGGAATGCGCACTTTGGAAAGTGCATAGTGCGTGGCGTCCGGTCTGCAGTGCCCAGTGTGCAGGGTGCAAACTTTGCACTGTGCAGTATGCACTGCGCAAAATGCCCCGTGCAGAGTGCACAGCGTGCAGTGTACGTAGCTGGCAAAGGCAATTTTCTGGCGCCTTTGGGGCCAAGGTTTGAGCACATGCCCACACCAAGTCACTTTTGTATCTGGGGGCAAACTACAAGCCCTCTAAACCTTGGCCCCATGTAACTAAGTCCATGTGGGCACAGAAGGAAGCCTCCGCAGAGGAAGAAGAAAATGATGCCCGTATTTGTCGCCGGTTGTGTGCGCACCATCCAGGTGATACATCTGAGTGTGGCACTTGCCACTGGAATGTGTGCGCATCCCATATGCCATTGCATAGCTGCACTTTGAGTGCCCGGTTTGACTGTTCACGGAAAAATCCAAGTACAAGCCCGGGTATCACAGAATATTTCACCCGTTGTTGTTGCTGCTTGCCCTGTTGAGGCCATTGATGGTTTTGGATGGGGTTCCGTCCTGGCCCTCATGTCATGTCACCAGAAAAGGAGTGTTGAGGCCACCAATGTCTCTCAGCACACATGGTCTCATTCCAACCCCTGAGGCCAAACGGCGTGCCTGCCCGCTGGCGTGATATCTACGTTTGCCTCGTGACATCAATGTTAGGCCCATGCATGAGCAGCGCTTACCAGAGCCCACTGTCACAGTGGCCTTTGAGGGGTGCTGCTCGGCCGCCGCAGCAAGCAGTAGGGTAGGGTGCAGGGCAGAGGCCGGTTTAGCACGTATGCAGTGCCTGTGCAGTGTGCACACCGAGCACACACATTGCCCTATTTGGGTAGGAATGGTCTTTGCTTTCCTCCGCTGTCCCCATGCCACCACGAATCCCCCCCCCTTCTGCCTCAGCCGTCTCTATTCTGTTAGGTGCAGGAGATCCGGCCTGCGTACTGCTACTTCATCGGCCACACCGTCGCGCTGAGCGAAGACAACGAATGGCTCGTGTTCGGGTCGGAGTGGTACGACCGGCCCCACAACCAAACCGCCCTGTGGGACCACAACCAGTACGCCGACACGTGGCAGGCGGAGCCGGACAGCGTGTTCGTCTACCGCCGCAACGCGACCGCGACCTTCGAGTACTTCGCGGAGCTCCGGGCCCCGGCCAACGCGACGGGGTACGGGGCCGCGCTCGCGCTCGGCAACGGGACGCTGGTGGTGGGCGCGCCGGGGCTGCGGCACCGGGGCAACGGGACGGCGCACCGCGGGCAGGCGTTCGTGTACGCGCTGGTGGACGGGGACTGGGCCCTGCAGCAGGTGCTGCAGGACCCGATGGAGGACGCGGAGGACTACGCGCACCCGCACAACCACAGCGCCCACTTCGGCACGGGGGTCGCGGTGGCGAAGGACCGCGTCGTGGCCACGACCGAGAGCACCGATCAGGCGGCGCTGGCCCAGAACCCGTACCTGACCCCGGGGGCCGCCCAAGTGTGGCGCCACGTGCGCAGCCTCGTGGACCCCGCGAAGACGTCGATCTACTGCAAGTACACCGCCTTCACGGTCGGCGTCCTCAATCTGTGCCGCATCAGCGCGCGCGACGCCCTGGGGCTGCCGCAGGGGGACCGCTGCAACGCGGAGGGCTTCAACGTCTCGGTGCCCGGGGCCGTGCTGGACCCCGTCAACCCCGCGGCGCAGTACGTGTCCCGGGGGGAGTACCGCGTCGCGTTCCGGGCGGTGACGCCCGCCCCGTCGAGCGCCGTGGCGGCCACCTACGAGCGCGCGGCGGTCGGCGCCGCGCCGGCCGTCAGCGTGGGGCCGGCGGTGTGGCCGCGCAACACGACGTTCCGCTGCAACGGCACCGCCCCGGCGGGGTACCAGGTCACGTGTGACATCTTCGCGACCGCACTGGACGGGGGACCGGCCGGGGAGGAGGACGCCGGGGCGGACTTCGCGGTGCACATCTACAACGTCCAGTTACCGGAGTACTACGAGGTGTGCCCGCTTTGGGGTCCCCTTTTGGCGACCTGAAAATTGCTCTGCGGGGGGGGGGGGGGGGCAGGGCTTCTTTAGAATAATTAAAAACCAAGGGGGGGGAGACCCCTCCCCCAAAACCCCCTCCCCCCCTCCCCAGACCAAAGTGACCATCGTGGGAAAAAACGAAATTTACAATAGGGAAAATCTGGTCAGGCCATTTTTGGTACACCAAGTTTTGGGTCCAAAACCCCCTCCCCCCCTCCCCCCCCCTGCTCAAAAGAAGCCCTGGGGGGGGGGGTGACATGGACGCCCGTCGAAGGAGAGGGGGGGGGGTTGGAGAAATGGGGTTCCGTGTCGGGCCTTTTGTTTTGTGTAAGAACGGATGTTGGCGCCAAAGGCACAGGAACACAAAATTTGGCCCGAAAAAGTGTTTTCCACCAATAATCCCCCCCCCCCCCACATTTGAGTAGTCAAAATGATCAGCGCGACGCGGGTATCATTTTGAGCCACAGATGTTGGGTTGACCCCCCCCCCCGGCACGGCAGGTCGGGCGCCCCCGCCCTGAACCCCCCCCCTCCGATCACGACGGCCAAGGGGGGAGGGGGGGGGGTTGGGAAAATGGGCTTCCGTGTCACCCCCCCCCCCCCGCAGAGCAATTTTCTTCCCGCCTTTGCAATGCCCCGCCCAGGGGTTCGGGTAGGGCTGTCCTGAATCAGCAGCCATGCTTTCCGTCTCAGCACCCGCTAACAACTTGAAATGCGATTTGATGGAGTCAAGTGTCACGCGAGTGTGAAAAAGATATACATAAAAAACATAAAAATACATATTTTTTTTGTTTTGGAGTGTCACGCGAGTGACTCGCGTGACACTCGAAACTTGATGAACCCTGCCCTTCTGGCGGCACTGGCAGTATGTTTGGTTTCTCTGCGATTCAATCCCAGAAATTGCCAATCTAATTCTCCAGACACCCCCCGCACAAGCAAGGAATCTTGGCGTGACTTTTGCTTCCATCACCAGCTCGACGTACACCAGCCAAGAGTGGTCAAGAAAGTATCCAGCAGCACCTCCACAGCCCCCACGCTCAGTGTGTACGCACTGGCATGCCTCCCATATCCCCCCTGTACCACGGGCGCGGAAGAGGGCCTGAAAAGCAGAGGCCAAACGTTATCACATCCGAAAGACGCACACGCGGCAACGCCAAACAAAGCCCCTTTCATAAGGAAGTCGTTGTGCACTCGTACAGACCACCGGCGCAGCAGAACGAGCCGCACCAGCCGAAAAGTAACCATGTCAGTTTCTTCCACTGCCGCTATTTTTGCGATGACTTCATTGCGGTTTCCCCATTTTTCCTGGATTCCCTTGCGTTGCCCCCCCCGCTGGAAGCACGGAAAAGTTCCGTCAACTCCATTTGCCCCCCCCCCACCCCCCCCGCCCTGTGTTACATTCCCCACATCATTCGTGGTGGCACCGTCCAAACTTCACCGTCTCACCGAATTCCTTTGTGTGACGCCCGCGCCGGCACGGGTGGGGCAGATGCAGTGTGAGCAGCGGGACAACTGTAGCGTTTTCACCTGCCGAAAGTGCGTTTCCCCACCGCTTGGAGACAAACAATGCAGACCGTTTCCTCCTTGAAACCCGAGCCGATGTGAATACCCGGAAGTACCAATTGGTACCGTTCTGGGCCTTTCTGCCTTCCCAAAATATGTTTGCCTCTATTGGTCCATTTCAACCATTTCTCAAAGCGTTTCCGGATACTTGGCTGCATGATAGGACTCGGACAGGGATGCATTAGAAGGGAAGGGACTTCAGAGGCGGCCCCAGAAGCGGTTAGACAGGCGGTTGGAGGCGGTTGCCAAAGCGGTTGGGGGCGGTTACTGTCGGTTACAAATGCCATTGAGGCTGGCAGCTGCCGTCCGGGAGCCGTAGCTGGGCATAGGCTGGGCGCCCTGGAGGGGTTGCCTCCCACCCTTCGAATGCATCCCTGGGCTCCGATCTGGACCCCTCGGACGTCTGCCACGCCTGCAGCGCTCGTCCCCACCAACGCCCCCAGGTGGTGGCCAGCAAGGTCCGGTGGCTGCAGACGGGCCGGTACCAGTTCACCTTCATCGCCTCCACCGCGGGGCAGCACGCCGTCCTGGTGCGGTACCAAGGGCAGGTGGTGGCGGTCCCCAACCCCCAGATGGTCCAGATCACGGTGCCGGAGCTGCACCACAACCACACCACCGTGGACTGCCCGCGGCTGCTGGCGCCCCACAAGAACGCCTCCTGCGTCGTGACGGTGCGCGGCCCCTACGCCGCCGCCCTCGGGGGCGGGCCCGAGACGCTGCCCCTGTTCAACGCCACGTTGACCAACGAAGGGGCCTCGCTGCCGGTGTCGGAGTGGCGGTGGTTGGAGACCGGCAAGGCGCGCTTCACGTTCAAGCCCCAGACCGAGGGAGGGTTGGACGTGGAGGTCGCCCACGACTGGGTCCCGCTGGCCAACGTCTTCGCAGGCCCCCTGACCATCGCCCAGACCGTGCGCAAGTGCACCCTGTTGCCGCTGGCGGTCAAGAGCGTCGACTTGTACGTGGCCCACTTCAAGTACCAGAACAACGCGACGGTCTTCAACAATGAGGCCAGCTCCACAAGTGTCGATCAGAATGTGTTGACAGTTTGTGAAGATATTGAGGTGTAGCTTTAGTCAAGAGCAGATCTCTCTATTCAGGGACAACCCTTTTGTCATCGCTGATTTCACGGTTGCCAATTGCTGACAGCGGTTGGAGGGTGCCTGACGGTTATTGGCGGTTGCCCAACCGCTGACAGTTGTTCGCTCCATTCGACGCTGGGTGCGACTGGACCATAGAATGTAGTTGGAGTAAGATTCTTCTTCAAACTGCGCCTGAGCCCCTTCTCCGGTGGCCCCATTGCAGGAGCCTCCCCGGATTTCCCCCCATTTTGCCTTGGCCGGGGACCAGCAAATGGTGTGTGATTTTTTAGTAACGGCCCGAGTAGAGGCTATAAACACAGCCCTGGGGGGGGGGGGGGGGGGGGGCGAATTGCGGTTCGCAATTTACCGCAATTTACTGCAATTTTACCGCTATTTTTCCGCAATCTTACTGCAATTTTTCAGTGATGCCTCTATTCAAAAATTTCACTGTTACTAGGCACACTGTACGTGTATGTGCTCTCATCTGTCCTGCATGTCATTTGTGTGGCAGGACGCTTTTCTGTTTTTGTGTTCCCAAAATGGCATCCACTTCTGGGGACAGTGATTCCGGCAATGATAAAAGGCCAGTGAAACGTGGCAAAGGACAGGGTGGCCAAAAGGCACGCTATGCCACACAGATTTCACCTGTTACAGTACCCCAACGAACCCTTTATGGTGAAACAGACGGATGCGGCAGAGCGGCTGTGGTGCATGTACTGTGGAAAGCCAGTGTCACATCAAACGAAGATGCATCACCTTTTAAAGACCGTGTCCCTTTCCTTGTTTGCATGATGATGGGGACTGGCTCTGTGGAGCGGTTCTTTTCGTTTGGCAAATTTACTGACATGGACCAGAGGTATTCAATGAGCGACAATGCCCATTGTGTGGCTTTCATGGCCCATTGTAATGGTGACGTGGAAGGACGGTTGGATTAGCTGCTTGTGCTGAAAGCTTTGGTGCACTGTGCATGCTATGTGCTGAACGCCTCACTATCCTACCAAGTGGGTGCATGAATGGTCAAAAAAAACCTTTTTGCAAAAAGTCCTGTGCTGCACTGCTGCTCATGGCTGGCATAGGGTCTCGGGACCAAAAAGAAATGTAGCGCAATTTTTACTGCAATTTCCCCGCAATTTCCCGCAATTTACCACAATTTACCGCAATTTACCGCACCTTTTTCAGGCTTGGGGGACCGCAACCCCCCCCCCCCCCCCAGGCATAGGCGAATCTTTCTTGTTTTAGTTTTTCTCAGCCAAATGTCACCCTGAGCCAACGAACTGTTTTGCACGACGAACCGACTGTTTGTGCGCCAACAGACCGTCTGACTGCCGTTTCCCTTCAACAAAAGTGCTTCGTGCTGGGGTCAGCACTCATAATGGGCGGCAGGTTCTCAACAGAAATCATCGACGCCGTGCTGAAGAGAACAATCCACAGTGCTGCTGCGTCGGTTGTTTGGCCTATTTGATGTTTTGTGGACGTTGTAGTATCGCAGATCCCCGCGGTTTTCCTTATCCACCTGCATTTTGAAGCGAGGAGTCCTCAGCAGCCCACCTTCATACTGCATGTGCCACAACAACACCTTTGACCCACCCCTACAGATATCTCACCCTCATTCCGCTGTCTGACCAGAATCAAGACCAGAACGGATATCAAGGGTTAACCAATGATTTTATGTATATACGTATGTGTGTGTATGTGTGTGTCTGTTTGTTTGCAACCGTGTATGTGTATGTGCGTGTGTGTGTCTTCCTGACTTCTCTTTGATGTTGGCCTGACGAGCACTTTTTGCTATCAGTGCTCTGCCTCCGCTGTGCGCTTGATTTCCTCGCGCAGTGTGTGTGTGTGTGTGTAACTGCCACCTGGCTGCGACTGGGACCACATTACTCACTCCAGAGACTGCATGTAAAGGCTACCTGGGATCCATCTTCACAGGTGTGTTAAAACACTGGATACAATGGACACGTTCCTGGATTGCTGAGATTTTTTCTGTGGCAGCGTGGCTGCAAGTAGCCATGCTCTGTGGCTGCAGACGTGAGCTAGCGATGTGTGCCAGACACAAAGCGTTACACAGGGCGCTGGTCACATCGGAACACAACACACGAGCCACCATTGAAGTTGTGTACTCACTGAGCTACGACATGCCAGCCCCCTGTGCAAAGTTGTGCAGTGTCTCGACGGATGGCTGCAGAAACATGTCTTTTGGGAGAGGGGGGAGGGGGGATACACGTCGTGGCGGCCGCCTGATGACTACGTGGTGTGGGGTATCACGGGCGACTGGTGTGATGGGTACGGATGCTTTGCTGTTTTAAGAATTGTTGTAAAGCTCAGATCAGCGCAGCGCGGCCCAGCCTGCCCTCCTGCGCCCATTCCAGCCCAGCCCAGCCCCGCATGCCACGGCATGGTCACTTGCCCCCACCCACTCCAATTGACCCCCGACGATGTAGTCTACTTCATCAGCTTCCTGTTGCACCCGGTGACCCAGCCCCCCCCCACACACAGTCCACAGCAGTACCCCATCCGGATTGTCAGTGCTGCCGACATGGCAGTGCTTCGGTGTGAGCGGCTGGACGCCTTCATCCTCTTCCACTTCCAGAAAGGTGCCTCGCCGCCAATGGTCATGACTGCTTTTTGACTGATTGGTTGGCCTGACCAGATTCCTTGCATTCAGCGCCTTCTCTGTGCCTCTTTGTCGCGTCCTACGTGTGTGTGTGTGTGTGTGTGTGTCGTTATCACAGTCCTCACTGGGGCGAGAGAAGGGGAAGGGGTAGCAGGACTAAGCAAGCGGGTGGAGACGGACCCTGACTGGTCGTATACGTTGCATGAGACACGCCGGGTATACACTGGGGTGAACCAGGGCTGACGTCGTCGTAACCTCAGGTCGGTCCTGCCAAAGGGCAGCACCGTCCTTCTTCTTTCGTGGGCTGAGAACCCTGCTGCGCGCCTGTCCCCGCAGAAAGGCGCCTACTGGCGTTGAACATGCTTTGTCTTGTTTGATGACCAGCTGACGAGGAATTGACATTCGGACCCGTTGTGCTGCTCGTCTGTTTGTTTGCAAATCGTGTGTGTAGCGTGTGTGCGTGCGTTTGGTAGGCAAGTAGGGGCAGGCTGCTCCAGGTATTAGTTTGGTCTGGGGAGGGCGGGAGGGAGTGGTACCTGACTTATGGACGCCAGCACTCTGTTGCACTCCGTCCAACTTCAACAGCCTGAAAGCTATCCAGGGCTGCTCTGCAGTGGTGCAGTGGTGCAGACCGCGCGCGCTGTGCGTGTGTGTCATGTGGTCATGCAAAACATAATACAAAGAAGGGCTGACCCGAATTCGGGTGGCGTGGACACTTGCTGTCTTGTCCTGACTACCGATTCGCCTCTGCCCTTGCAGAAAGGCGCCCGGTCGACTGATGGTCGCCATGACTGTCGAATCGAACTGGCGGATTTATTGTCCGGCCACCGTCTCGCGGCTTGCGAGTGCACGTTTTTCTGCGCCCGTTGTGCGCACGTGCCCCACTGAGTATTGGAAGGCACCAATCGCTGCCTGGCTCAATGACGTGTCTGTACTGATTGGCGCCTGAGCAGTGCCCTGGCGAGATTCTTTGCGTTCAGAAAGCTGCCTGGTCCATGGTTGGCTGTCTGCGTGACCTGATGAGGTTGGCACACTCAGGCTATTGACTACTTGCCTCTGTGTCAGTGTGCAGTGTGTGGGGGGGGGGTGGGGCGGGGTAGGGGGGGGGGGTCTGTGTCGGAGGTTCCGTCAACCCCTTGTACAATATCCGCTGCACAGCATGTGCGACTGTATTAGCAGCAGGGTTTTTCTTTTCCACAGCTCGCTGCAGGGGGGCATCCCATTCTAACCAGTGCCTCTGGTAAAGCTCACAGATTACCGCACGAGCCTTCACGGTCTGGCACTTGCTGGGGGAAGCATTAGGACACGGCATCACGGCTGTGGTTGCAGTGGAAGTGCACAGCGTGCATGTATGAATATTTCTTGTACTGCCAGCAACAGTGCGTCCGTCGAGCACGCTAGGATTGTCCGCCTGCTTTCAGGTCATCAATTGGATTCTTGTCAAGTTCCTCACGTTCGTGTGTGTTTTTGTGATCACCTTCCGCAGGGGATTTGCTGCCAGCACGATTTCTGGGGGGGGGTTCACCTTCCGCAGGGGATTTGCTGCCAGCAGGATTTCTGGGGGGTGGGTTCAGGCTGCCTACCACATGTAGTTGCCAGTTAATAGTGAGCGCGGTGTCAACTGACACTGTGTTCTCTGTAGGTCGCTGTTAAGCAAAGGCAGCTACAGCCCAGTACCTGGATGAAGACGTCCACATTCTGTTGCACATCTTTTTCCAGACAGAAAGGCGCCTCTGGTACCGCTGATGAGGACTTTGTTTTGCTGAGCTTGCGTGCTTGCCCGTCGTAGCGCGCAACCCACAAGACTCCGTACGGGGGGTCATTGTAATCCCGGAGGGCGCATTTGCCACAGTGCGTGTGGTGCAAACTTTGGGTAAATCCGGGGACCCTCCCGGTGATAATTGCAAGCATCAAGAGGCCCCCAGGAAAGAGCAAGAAAAAATTCAGAAGCCTCCGGAATTTATAAAAAAAATAAAAAACGTAGGAAGACAGGTCTTGTGCTTGCAACTACGCTTTTCTAGGGTTCCATGGGCTGTTGGGTGGGTGCATCTTGGGATGGTGCACCGGTGTTTGGCTACTAATCGTTGCCGTGGTGCAGACACGGTGCGCGCGCGTGCAAGGACACCCTCGAAGTTGCAGCCTCCGTTCATGTACACAAACCGGTCCGGAACATGCTGCACCCTGCACCATCACTCCCAGTGTCCTCTTGGTTTGCACTCTCAGAAATGCGCAGATTCCGACCCTACTTACCTCCAACATCTGGGCGACTGCTGAAGGGTGCCCAGGCACCTCCGTCTCCCGACCCTGGGGGAACTGGTCCCATGTGCGCCCCATGATCCGGCGGACCGCACCGCGGGTACATGCCATAGGTAACTGTATTGCCAATTGTAGCAAAAGCCCCCAATTTATCCCTATCATGTGCGCGCTGTGCACGGCACTGTGCCGATACGTCCCCTTAGACATCTTACGTGCGATGTTGATGTTCGACGGGCGACATGATTGTGCAATATTGCGTCAATACACGATGTTCAAGTACAAGGAATTGCAGCACACACAGGTTTCAATTGTGTAAAACCCATCAAAATTGGATGCGACAAACAATGTCCATGTCATATTGCAATTTTCGCACTCCTTGGCTACCTTGCACCCCCAAGGCTCGGGTAGTTGAGGTCGCCTAATTTTAAGGGCATTTGGAAGGGGCATGCCTGGGGGCTCTTAGGGGGGAATCTAGTCTAAAAGTAGCCTGGACACGGGGTGGGGGGGGGCAACAGTGTATGGCATGTGCCAAAGGTTCGAGTTTTTTTCCCGTCACTAAAAAAAGTTCCCAAAACCCAGATTTTCAGCTGCACTGGACCTGAGGGGGAAGGGGGAGAGGGGGTCCACGGGAGAGCGTCGCCCTCCTTGTTGGAATGGAAATTAAAGCACGTCCCTGGGGGAAGCTGGGCCATGGGCTACTCTGTGAATTGCCCAATTTCAACCAAAATATTCCAATAGAGTTGTCTCCCTTGATCAATGAAGCCTTTTGCTCCACTACAAAATGTTGCCCTTGCGGGAAACATGAACCATTCACTGAATTGCTCCAGCTCAACCAAGTTCAACCAGAATATTCCACCCCAGGGGGAATCCTTGCACCGCCTGCGAATGCCGTGTCCATTGAACACTTCAGTTTGGACTGTCTTTTTTGACGACATACCCCCCCCCCCTTTGTCGTTCCCCGCCCCTTGTCCTTCCCCAGGGGGGGGTGGGGGACCGTCACTTGGTGAACCCCAAAAGGGCCAGGCCACCGCCCAAGGGTGCTGTCCAAAGCATTCCTGTGGAAAGTGGTGAGCATGTTCAAGAATTCAAGGTCAAATGGAGCAGGACAAAGAAATTCTACACAGAGCGAGTCAAGGAGTAAATGTCATTACATTGGCAGCCCATTGAGCGCGTGCATGATTTTCATATTGTTGCATTACTTGCTTTCATTTGTCACTGTGACAAGCTCTGCACACCAATGTTTCTTATGCCGTGTTATTTCGTCTTCTGCCGCAAT
This sequence comes from Eutreptiella sp. 'Long Island Sound 2002', assembly GCA_964036045.1. Taxonomy (NCBI): domain Eukaryota; phylum Euglenozoa; class Euglenophyceae; order Eutreptiales; family Eutreptiaceae; genus Eutreptiella; species Eutreptiella sp. 'Long Island Sound 2002'. The sequence goes on along the minus strand of OZ038379.1, from coordinate 187,433,969 downwards.
TTCTGTGCCCCACAGTGTGCGTGTACGGTGGTACTACGGTCCCCCGGGGGGTGGTGGGGGACCGTCACTTGGTGACCGTCCCCCAGGGGGTGGTGGGGGACCGTCTTCCCTCGGGTGGGGAAGGACAAGGGGGGGGGGGGGGTTAGTTACTGGGCTTCAGGGGGAGCGGTAGCGCACCGGGCATCTTTTTGGGCGACTGTTGACACGGAGCCCTAATCTAGGCTTGTTGTGTGGCCTCTTTCCGGTTGAAGATATGGGGAATGCCCCTTTTCACAAGGTTTTGTTCAATACCCAGATTCTTTTTAGCTTCTTATGCATTTTGGATGTGGCATTCTTGAATTGTCACCCATTTTTTCCCGTCAACTATAATTACCCATTTTCCATCCCTCTTTTCAAAGCCTTCCCTAGGGGGCGTACCGTGCGCTGTGCGCGCGCTGTGCGAAAAGTTGGTTGTTCTCCACCACCGGGAGTTCGGTAAGTTCAGAAGATTGAAAGGACGTCATTGAATGGCTGCTGCAGTGGACGGGGCTATAGGGGGCAGAATTTAGGTCCCTGGGACCCATGGCAAGCATCAAATGTTTGAATTTTTGAGTTTTGAATTGATTGTGCATGATTCCGCAGGTGATTGGTTTTCAGGGTTGTTACCTGGATAATCACCGTAATAATTGGCGCTGTGCGCGCGCTGTGCCCACGCTGTGCGCGCGCTGTGCAAAAACGCCCCCCTAGTACCCCGCATGTGTGTCTTGTAGAGTCGCTACAGGCAATAGGGGCGCCACCACATGTGAGTCGCATGGTCAAATCCATATACACCCTTAGTACATACCAGTACGGAAAACTACGTTTTCCTCTAACTAGGGGGCCCCCTGTCACCGGCATTGTTTGTGTTGGTCTATGAGACCTTCCACGCAACGTTGGCCAAAGAATTTCCTGAAGCTATTTTTTTTGTATATGTCGACGACATTGCGGTTGTCACCAATAACGCCAACGATCTGCAACGGGTGATGAAGAGGGTGCAAGAGTTGTCCCTCATATTAGGGTTTCAAACAAATCCGGGTAAGATAGAGGTATATAAATGGGCCACAACCCGACGGGTCAGGCAAAAGAGACAGGTGCCACAGCATAATGTACTCCGATGGAATGGCAAGGACACACTGGTGCGACCCCCCATATTTAGATATTTAGGGCATATAATGGCGCACCCCTCGTGGGCACAAAGAGCCAAAGATGAAGTCTTGGCTAAAGTGGAGTTTGATCTCACCCGGTATAGGGCATTACCACTAAATGCATTTGAATGGGTACAACTGCTCAACTCTGTGCTCATCCCACGCTGGCTGTATCATACCATGTTCATCCCACGTGACCGCATGTTTCAGCACATAGACAAAATATGTTTAGAATTTGTTGCTATTGCAAAAGGATTAGAACATAACAAAGAGAACATCTACAAGGCTCACAATGTTATCCACATCAACTCACCTGTCAAGTATGGAGGACTAGGACTACAACAAATATGCTGGCTTATAGAACTAGGTACGCCACCCTTGTTCAAGGATTATTGCGGAAACCCACTGGTAGATTATCCAGATTGCTGGCACAACCCATAGAACGCATGATGACACCTCTTCGTGACTACGTCACAGTCTTGTCCCAGATAGGAGGAAACACTACACTGGTGCTAGCCCCGTGCAAAAGACCGCCCACTTCCGCAAAGCTCATTGATGAGCAGACATCCGGGGATGAAGAATGGATTACGCAACAAGAAGTGGTAGTGGGCATACCTGAAGTAGCCAGAAGATACATAACACCATGCAGTGCAAATGATGATCCCACGGACGGGGAAGTCCCAACAGGGTTAACCCCTGTGGAGGTGGCAGGAATAAAGTGCTACACCAATGGAAAACAGGCAGAAGGCGATATATGGTATGGAGACGGGAGTAAACTAACTCAGGAAGTAGGAGGAAGAACAATATACAGAGCAGGAGGAGCCATCACTTGCGGTCCACTGCAGGTCATTACCCGAGTGACCGGACCACAAACCTCATACAGGGCAGAACTACAAAGTTTTGCAGTTAATTCGGCTTTGGCTAGCACAAATCAGGAACTGATTTATGACAACAAAGCAGTTGTGGACCACGCCCTACATCCTCCCCATAGGGAGTGTTCCGATATGGATTTACGTCTCACCATTCTGGAGGAAACAAAGAACAAGCCCCTCCGGTCGAGGTGGGTCCCAAGCCACAGGGATATAGCCAAGGCCAAAACCAAGGAAGAGCGAATAGAAATCAAACGTAACGATGAGGTCGACCGTGTGGCTAAAATGGCAATTGGCCTACCTCTCCCTGAGTACACACCTACCCACCCAGGTGATATTGCTGTCAATGGGGGTCCTGCGCCCACCCCAGAGAAACCATGGACCGCCTTATCAACGAGGAGCGGCTGCTGGAGGACGAGGCCCGGCACATGGAGCAGTTGGACGAGACAGCCAAGCAGGCACTAGGGAGTGAGTGGGAGGAGCTACAGCTTCAGCAAGAGGTGGTGCGGCACAGCATGGCACAGCAGCAGCTCGTGGTGGAGGAGCTGCATGATGAGTTGCTGCACCGGAAGCATCGTGGCGCTCCGTCTCTGGTGACCCCGGACCACAACCAAAGCAATGGTGCACAGCCCCAGGTATGAGCTCCGAACCATGTCTGATATGTTCCAAGTGTGGTGTTGACAGGGGAAGTGCCCAGTATAGGGCACTGCAGGTGCGTCTTGACGGGGGCTACAGTACATTCCCAGGGTCAACCATTCATTGGAAGATGAAGAGTGCAACCCTGAACTTAGGGCGGCACAGCAGTGGGTGCACGGGCGCCCCATTCCTCAGCGCGCAATTCCTTCATCTATTCAGAGAGCAGCATCCCACATCGCTGTCTGTAGGACTCCGCAAGCCCGTCTGGTGCCGCCGAGGGTCCGGTGCCCCACAGTGAGCGTACTCTCGAGGCCAGTCCGCCTGTTCAGGCTGCAACACCGTTGGAGAACCGCATAGAGTCGGACCAGAAGGCGGTGCTCTCCCCTCAGATTCGTGCGGCCCTGAGTCCCCTGGACCACCGGCTTGTGAAAGCGCTCGAACGTGGTGACATCCGCCTCGTTTCCAGCACATGGCTATGTGCCGAGCATTCACGTGACTTTCGCATCCAGCGGAGACAAGACCTGAAAGGCGGTCCCTTGCCGTCCCCACTGATACCTCCAGAAGAGGCGGTCAGGCTCCTCCAGCGTGGCGACCGGTCCGTGGGTGCGCTCACGTACGGTTGGCTCACGCCGGGGCACCCTGACCCTTCCGGCCACCGGGTGAAGGCGGTGCGGCGGGCACTCAAGCACCACCCACACATCAAAGCGGTATTTTGGGACTACGCCTCCCTCCCCCAAAAGCCCCGTGGAAAAGATGATGGTGACCGCTTTCAGAGGGCTTTAAAGATGATGGGCGACCTTTATGCCTCAGCTATCGGCACTACGGTGCTGCAGCTCAAAGAGATCCCGCCGCGCCCCCCCGAGTTTGACGGGGCCATCTGCCTCTTTGGCCTCTGTGATGGCGTCACTGAGACGCACGTCATGGACGCTATGCGGAGGTTTGGGCATCTGCGTAGAGACTGCGAGCTGATGGGCGACATGGCCTTTGTGCACTTCACCACTCACACGTCGGCCATTGCCGCCATCAAGGCTGGGGCGCCCAAAGGTATCTGCAAAGGGATCGACTTCCGGTACAATGAGAGGTCATACGATGGGCGCAGCGGCCAGACGGGGGTGGATGACGACAACGGCAGGGGCTGGTGTTGCTTCGAGAGCGCCATCTCCGACGAGCTTATCGCGCGGCTTGCCCCCAACATGCGCGCGGCGCTCAGTGCACTGCCGCCAAAGAAGGTGTCCCTGGACGGTGCGTCCGTGGGCAACGCCGAGGAGTGGCTGGACACGCGCGTCGAAACGGTTAAGGAGCGCATTCGCCAGGCCAAATTCACCGCCGGGGGTGACGAGGAGACCGTCATTGCGTTGTATCAGGAGTATGTGGACCGCATTGTCAGCGGCATGCAGGGTCTGCTGGTACACAGCGAGCCTTCCCCCCAGCCCAAGCCTCACGCCCAGCTGCCGCCGCTGCCGGTGTGGCAGGTGCCAGATGCAGCTCCGCTTCGCCTCGCTGCTGGCCAAATCCTGCTTCTCCGGTCTGAGGAGCAGTTGCAGTTTGGCGTGGTTGAGGGCACCGGTGGACGAGTCCAGCGCACACTGACAGACAAGAAGGACGAGCTCTCTTTCGACAGGTGCCTGCAGGCCGTGCTGCCTTGGCGGGTGGTGGTTGATGGCGGAGATGGGCTGCACCACATCCTGGAGGCCCTGCCTGCCCTCGCTGATAACACGCGCGATATGATGCGCCAATTGTACAGTGAAAGTGCAGCCCTCGATGCCATGAACGCGACCACTCGGAAGGAGGTGATCAGGGAGAAGCTTCAGTCAATACTTGGGAAGGCATGGCCGGTCATGGCCATGATGCAGCAGAACTCACTACTGGCCAACGCTGCAACTGAGGCGGAGCGGGCCATGGATTCGATAGTGCAAGCGGTCGTCCAGAGTATTGACGGGCCAAAGGCCACATTTTCACAGAAGATCACTGACCTGCAGAATGGCATCGAGAGAATTGCTGCCGTCGCCGCCCAAGCCAGCGGTGAAATTGGCGTGCGATGCTACGCTAAGGGCCAACGGCTGAGCATTCTCGACATGGAGATGTGGCGGGATGCCACTGTGGTCGACGCCGGCGTGGAGCATCGTCTGTGCATGGAGGATGGTTTTGAGACGTTGCTCGCTCTGCACCCATGGAACCATGCGCCACGCGAGCTGCCTCAAGGTGACTTTGAGGCGCTGCGTGTACATTACATCGATTGGCTACGCAAGCAGCACTCGCACATGGTGGATGCGCTCACTGGAGAGCGCCTTGATTTGATGCAGCAATGTGTGGCTGTCAAGGTATCAAGTGAGACCGACCAGGTGCCGGTAACGGAAGCGCACAGCCTCAGTCGTTGGCTAAGCGCACTGCACGTGCAGCGGCTCGCGGGTGGTAACTTGGAGCTACCAACTGCGGTGCTGCTCACCGCCGGTCCTGCTGCTGGTAAGACAACGCTCGTCTCGCAGGTGGTGGCGCTATCACTTGAGGGCGAGCTCGTGCCTATCATCATCAAAGTGCAGCAGCTGCAGCATCTGCTGCTTGCTGCACGCAGCACATTTACCTCGGCCTGGAATTGGCCCGACGCCTTCCTGCGTCTTCAGTGGGGGGGCGATTCGCCCTATTATCGATTTCTTCGTCAGGCAATGATGGCGCGGCGCGCTCTGCTCCTCTTGGACGGCCTTGATGAGGGTGGCCAAGAGCGTGGCCACGTAGAGAAGCACGTGACGGAAGTCCTTGCTCCGCAAGGGCATGTGCTGCTTGTGACCTCACGACCAGCAGGCGTCGATGAGGCACGTTTTACAAGCGCTGGCTTCCGCAGACTGCACCTCTCGCCGCTCACTGACAAACAGCAGGAGGATGCTTTGAGGTTGCGCCTTGGTGAGTCACGCGCAGCTGAGCTGATGGAGTATGTGCACCAACAAGTGCATCTGGACCCAGAGACCGGAGAGCGTGTCACCGCCAATCCGCTGATGCTCTCGATGTTCGCTTCTATCTTTGAGCTCCGACGTGGCCTTGACATGCCAAGGAGCGTGACCGGTCTGTACGCCATTGCCACAGAGGCAATGCTCGCGCGAGGCGGCAATATGTCTGATACGCTGAGCAAGCTGTTATGCAACCTTTTCCTGCAGGCGCATGTTGCGCAACGTCGCGTAATTGAGAATGATCAGCTCACCGCAGCAGCGCTAAGTGTTGGTGAACCGGAGGCGCTGCGTTCGTTTGAAGAGCGCATTTCGCAGGATGCGCTGCCATTGTTGAGCTTGCTTCAGATGCAGCCGCGGCAGCTGCAGGCCTCGCACCTGTCGTTCCAGGAATACTATGCTGCACTTGCCCTGTGCAACCAGGGCACACACCTCTCAGGCCTGCAGCCGTGGACATGGGGAGCGTGGTGGGCTAACGTGCTCACAATCGGCGCCGGTATGGGCGAGGCCTTTGGAAGGGGCTTGCTGCGTGCTGCGGGCATCGAGGGCGATGCGCTTGCGCCGAGACTAAACAACAGAAAAGAGGCGCTTGAAGCGGTTATGCAGATGGCACATGGATTGAAGGTGCTTAATCTCGCAGGTGCACTGTTGCCTCCTTTTGTCCAAGTACCTGGAGTGCTAGCAAGGCCTGTGCACCTGTCATTAGGTTGGCAGAAAGGAGGCTCGATGTTTTCTGGCCTGCTTCCGTCTGTCGTGCTTTTGATGGGGAGTTCCATGCATATCATACGGTTTGTTGTCTTGAGAGTAATGATTCGTGCGTAACCTGTTGGTGCACCAACCCTCTGTGCGTCTGTGCGTCAACCCCCTGCCCCCAACAGCACTCAACCCACTGCGTCCCAATAGGCGGTTGGTGCAACCGAACCCCCCCCCCTCCCCTCAACATACACACAATACAAGAAAGTGCTTTGCGTCTCAAAGATGGCTGTGGGCACTGAGCGTACCCACACGAAGGGATCGACACAATACATTACGGACATGTTACCTCAGGTGTGGGTGCTACCAAGCCCTCTACCACGGTGGAAACAAACCCCCTTGGGCCATGATTGCATTCAGAAGAGGTAGCCTTTTGTCTTTTTCCAACTGAGTTCCGCAGGCAGGGTGAAAGCAGTGCACAGGGCCTGAAGCACCGACCTTTGCTTCACCCGCAACGGACTGCTGCTTTCTCCTGCAAGGTTGATGGATCTGCCCTACCCTTTGCCCTGCAGTGTTGAGCATCCGTGTTGGATGGCTGTGCACATAGTGCCATGGCGTGTGCAGTGGGTAGTTTCGCTTGCTTGTGTTGTATCAGGGATTTGGTGCCTTGGTGGCTGCCCTGCCGCAGTGCAGCAGTGATGCGCAGCCTCCCACTCCCACTCACAGCGTTGCCAAAGGGCCCAAGTCGCAAGCCCACGCGGGTGCCTCTGGTACTCGGGCTTCAGGTTCAGTCCCTCTGGGACTGACCGGGTGGTTGGGGTGTCAGCGTGGGGCTGCACACCTGCCATTGGATTGGCACCAAGGCCGGCGGAGGTGGCGCGAATGGGCAAAGCTGAGGGTTTGGGGGTGTGGGGGTGTGTGCCCAGGGGATGTGGGGGATAACAATGGGGTCACGCCCAGGCCCCTCTGCTCAGCGAAGTGGGAATGGTGGCAGAGGCGCTGCTGAGCAGCGCAAGGGCAGTGCTCTGTGACCATGGGCCACGGGGTCCGGGGTCACGGTGGGGGATTGCATGAGGGGAGGCCCCCTGTGCTTGTGATGGGCACTGCCCATGCACAGGCACTGGGCAGGGCGAGGAGGGCGAGTCTGGGACAGGGCATGCAGTGCCGGACCTGCTGTGTGGGGTCTGTGGTGTGGGATGTTGTGTTGTGTGGTGTGCCAGCCTCATCCCCGTCCCTCACGCCCAACCATACAGACAATTCAATTGGTGATGCAGGAGCAGCAGCGGTCTCCAAGAGTTTGGAGATCAATTCAGTGTTGACCAGCCTTGACCTTTACTGTATGTGATGTGGATGTAGAGAGAGGCATCGGCTGTGTGGGGGTTGTAGGGGTGGTGTGTGGTGCTGGGGCCAATGGGGTGTGTGGAAAGGGATGGAGTGTGAGAAGTGTAGTTGTGGTGGGCAGTGGTGAGTCCAGCGTCGTGGGGTGTGGGCCTGATGGGGGAAGCAGTGGAAGGAGTTTGGGGGGCAGTGCGGTGCAATAGGGAAAGGCTGTGGTCTGTGGAGTTCCAAAGGCATATTCAGGGATGCGCAGTAGCAGGAGCAAGGTTAGTGCCAGGTACATGTGCTGGGGATGTGGAGCATTGCAGGCAGTGGGTGTAGGTGGTGTGGCAAGGGGGTGTACAGGAGCCAGGCTGTGAAGAGTAGTGGGATTGCTTGGCAGGGGAGCTCCAGGGCACCATAGAGGGCAGTGCTCTGAGACCATGGGCCATAGGGTCCGGGGTCACGGCGGGGGAGTGCATGAAGGGAGGCTCCGTTTGCTGGTGTTGGGCACTGCCCATGCACAGGCACTGGGCAGGGCGAGGAGGGTGGGTCTGGGACAGGGCATGCGTGGTGTGATGTGTTGCGTGCGGGACCGGACCTGCTGCGTGCGGTCTATGGCGTGGGATGTTGTGGTGTGTGATGTACCGGCCCCATCCCCGTCCCTCATGCCCACACATACAAGCAATCGAATTCGTGCAGAAGGAGCAGCAGCGCTCTCCAAGAGTTTGGAGATCAATTCAGTGTTGACCGTCCTGAACCTTGGATGTATGTGATGTGGATGCAGAGAGAGGCATCGGCTGTTTCGGGGTTGTAGGGGTGGTGTGTGGTGCTGGGGCCAATGGGGTGTGTGGAAAGGGACGGAGTGTGAGGAGTGTAGTTGTGATGGGCAGTGGTGAGTTCAGGGTTTGGGGGTGTGGGCCTGATGGGGGAAGCAGTGGAAGGGGTTTGGTGCCCAGCGGCAATAGGGAAAGGCTGTGGTCTGTGGAGTTTCAAAGGCATATCCAGGGACACGCAGTAGCAGGAACAACGGCAGTGCCAGGTACATTTGCTGGGGATGTGGAGCATTGCAGGCAGTGGGTGTAGGTGTTGTGTCAAGGGGGTGTACAGGAGCCAGGCTGTGAAGGGCAGAGCAGGCAGGGTGAAAGCAGTGCACAGGGCCTGAAGCACTGACCTTTGCTTCGCCCAGAACGGACTGCTGCTTTCTCCTGCAAGGTTGATGGATCCGCCCTACCCTTTGCCCCGCAGTGTTGTGCATCCGTGTCGCAAGCCCACGCGGGTGCCTCTGGTACTCAGGCTTCAGGTTCAGTCCCTCTGGGACTGACCGGGTACTTGGGGTGCATGAGGGGAGGCCCCCTGTGCTGGTGGTGGGCACTGCCCATGCACAGGCACTGGGCAGGGCGAGGAGGGCCGGTCTGGGACAGGGCATGCAGTGCCGGACCTGCTGTGTGGGGTCTGTCCCATTGGATGTTGTGGTGTGCCAGCCCCATCCTGACCCTCATGCCCACACATACAGGGAATGACATTTTTGCTGAAGGAGCAGCAGCAGTCTCCAAGAGTTTGGAGATCAATTCAGTGTTGACCGTCCTGAAAGGGATGGAGTGTGAGGAGTGTAGTTGTGGTGGGCAGTGGTGAGTTCAGGGTTTGGGGGTGTAGACCTGATGGGGGAAGCAGTTGAAGCGGTTTCGGGGGCAGTGCAGTGCAATTGAGAATGGCTGTGGTCTGTGGAATTTCAGAGGCATATCCAGGGGCACGCAGTAGCAGGAGCAAGGGCAGCGCCAGGTACATGTGCTGGGGATGTGGGGCATTGCAGGCAGTGGGTGTAGGTGTTTTGGCATGGGGGTGTACAGGAGCCAGGCTGTGAAGGGTAGAGCAGGCAGGGTGAAAGCGCACAGGGGGCCTCCCCTCATGTACTCCCCCGCCGTGACCTCGGACCCCGTGGCCCATGGTCACAGAGCAGTGCCCTTACGCTGCCCTGGAGCGCCCCTGCCAACGAATCCCACTTCGCTGATCAGAGGGCGCTGAGCGTGACCCCATCCTTGGTACACGCTAGAACACCCAATTCCGTTCTAGCCTAGATGCCGCTAGAAGGCTAGAACGAAACAAAGTAGTGGTTACCCTGACCCATGGGCATAGGGGGTCGGGGCTATGAAGGGTGCAACTTGGACCCCTGTTACCGTACTAGAACCGCGCTAGAACGTCACTAGAACGCTTCGCTAGAACAAGGCTAGAACAAAAAACATGCACACACATTTGGCAAGTAATGGACACCAATGTGGGGGATGTAGTGAGGGATGCAGTGAGGGATGCAGTCAGGGATGTAGTGAGGGATGCAGTGAGGGATGCACTGAGGGATGCACTGAGGGATGCAGTGAGGGATGCAGTAAGGGATGCAGTGAGGGATGCAGTGAGGGATGCAGTGACGGATGCAGTAAGGGATGCATTCAGGGATGTAGTGATGGATGCAGTAAGGCATGCGGTGAGGGATGCAGTGAGGGATGCATTGAGGGATGTAGTGAGGGATGCAGTGAGGGATGCAGTGAGGGATGCGGTAAGGGATGCATTGAGGGATGCATTGAGGGATGCAGTGAGGGATGCATTGAGGGATGTAGTGAGGGATGCAGTGAGGGATGCAGTGAGGGATGCGGTAAGGGATGCATTGAGGGATGCATTGAGGGATGTAGTCAAGGGTGCAGTAAGGGATGCAGTGAGGGATGCAGTAAGGGATGCATTGAGGGATGTAGTGAATGATGTAGTGAGGGATGCCATAAGTGATGCTGCGAGGGTTGCATTCAGGGATGCATTCAGGGATGTAGTGAGGGATGCAGTGAGGGATGCAGTGAGGGATGCAGTGAGGGATGCATCAAGGCATGCAGTGACGGAGGCAGTGAGGGATGCATTGAGGGATGCATTGAGGGATGCAGTGAGGGATGCAGTGATGGATGCAGGGAGGGATGTAGTGAGGGATGCAGTAAGGGATGCAGTAAGGGATGCATTGAGGGATGCAGTAAGGGATGCAGTGAGGGATGCAGTGAGGGATGCAGTGAGGGATGCAGTGAGGGATGTAGTGAGAGATGCATCAAGGGATGCAGTGAGGGATGCAGTGAGGGATGCAGTGAGGGATGCAGTGATGGATGCAGTCATGGATGCAGTGAGGGATGCAGTAAGGGATGCAGTGAGGGATGCAGTAAGGGATGCATTGAGGGATGCATTGAGCCATGTAGTCAGGGGTGCAGTAAGGGATGTAGTGAGGGATGCAGTAAGGGATTCATTGAGGGATGTAGTGCGGGATGTAGTGAGGGATGCCATAAGGGATGCAGTGAGGGATGCATTGAGGGATGCATTTAGGGATGTAGGGAGGGATGTCGTGAAGGATGCAGTAAGGGATGCAGTAAAGGATGCATTGAGGGATGCAGTGAGGGATGTAGTGAGGGATGCAGTCAGGGATGCAGTAAGGGATGTAGTGAGGGATGCAGTGAGGGATGCGGTAAGGGATGTAGTCGTGGATGCAGTGAGGGATGCAGTAAGGGATGCAGTGAGGGATGCAGTGAGGGATGCATTGAGGGATGCATTGACTGATGCAGTGAGTGATGCAGTGATGGATGCGGGAAGGGATGCAGTGAGGGAAGCAGTAAGGGATGCATTGAGGGATGCAGTGAGGGATGCATTGAGGGATGCAGTGAGGGATGCAGTGAGGGATGCATTGAGGGATGCATTGAGGGATGCATTCAGGGATGTAGTGAGGGATGCAGTGAGGGCTGTAGTGAGGGATTCAGTGAGGGATGCACTGACGGATTCAGTAAGGGATGCAGTGAGGGATGCAGTGAGGGATGCATTGAGGGATGCATTGAGGGATGTAGTGAGGGATGCAGTGAAGGATGCAGTCAGGGACGTAGTGAGGGATGCAGTGAGGGATGCACTGAGGGATGCACTGAGGCATGCAGTGAGGGATGCAGTAAGGGATGTATTGAGGGATGCAGTGAGGGATGCAGTGAGGGATGCAGTAAGGGATGCAGTGAGGGATGCAGTAAGGGATGCAGTAAGGGATGCAATGACGTCTGCAGTAAGGGATGAAGTGAGGGATGCAGTAAGGGATGCATTGAGGGATGCATTGAGGGATGTAGTGAGGAATGCAGTGAGGGATGCAGTCAGGGATGTAGTGAGGGATGCAGTGAGGGATGCACTGAGGGATGCACTGAGGGATGCAGTGAGGGATGCAGTAAGGGATGCAGTGAGGGATGCAGTGAGGGATGCAGTGACGGATGCAGCGAGGGATGCAGTAAGGGATGCATTCAGGGATGCAGTGAGGGATGCAGTGAGGGATGCATTGAGGGATGTAGTGAGGGATGCAGTGAGGGATGCAGTGAGGGATGCGGTAAGGGATGCATTGAGGGATGCATTGAGGGATGTAGTCAAGGGTGCAGTAAGGGATGCAGTGAGGGATGCAGTAAGGGATGCATTGAGGGATGTAGTGAAGGATGTAGTGAGGGATGCCATAAGTGATGCAGTGAGGGATGCATTCAGGGATGCATTTAGGGATGTAGTGAGGGATGCAGTGAGGGATGCAGTGAGGGATGCAGTGAGGGATGCATCAAGGGATGCAGTGACGGATATAGTGAGGGATGCATTGAGGGATGCATTGAGGGATGCAGTGAGGGATGCAGTGATGGATGCGGTGAGGGATGCAGTGAGGGATGCAGTAAGGGATGCAGTAAGGGATGTATTGAGGGATGCAGTAAGGGATGCATTGAGGGATGCAGTACGGGATGCATTGAGGGCTGCAGTAAGGGGTGCATTGAGGGATGCAGTGAGGGATGTAGTGAGGGATGCAGTAAGGGATGCAGTGAGGGATGCGGTAAGGCATGTAGTGAGGGATGTAGTGAGAGATGCATCAAGGCATGCAGTGAGGCATGCATTAAGGCATGCAGTGGGGGATGCAGTGATGGATGCATTGAGGGATGCAGTGAGGGATGCAGTGATGGATGCAGTGAGGGATGCAGTGAGGGATGCAGTAAGGGATGCAGTGAGGGATGCAGTAAGGGATGCATTGAGGGATGCAGTGAGGGATGTAGTGAGGGATGCAGTGAGGGATGCAGTGAGGGATGCAGTAAGGGATGCATTGAGGGCTGCGGTGAGGGATGCAGTGAGGGATGCAGTGAGGGATGCAGTGAGGGATGCAGTGAGGGAGGCTTGCTCTCCTCCTCTCCTTGAGCTGCTTTCTTCCCTCTATTTTTTGTCGAATAGGTCCCCCACGCAAACACCGTTTGCTCCGATGCCCAAGAGCCGCTAAAGAACATGAACACCTCACCCATCCATGTGGGATCACCCACAGATTGCCCCCAAGCTGCGCTATATCAGGTGAAGTGTCAGGGTAGCAAATGGGGGCAGAAGCAGCGGTTAATGGCTGCTGACAAAAAATCGTCCAACTTCAAGTTCACAGTGTAGTCTTGTGCCCGCTGCATTTGGCACAATACTGGGTCGACGGGGGGTTGACAACAGTGACAGTGTGTCAGATCTTTTTTCCGGCAGGTGCACAATTCGCCATAACTCCTGGTCACATGCATGGCACCAGTGCATAATATCAGATTTGCAGAAACATGTGCAAGTCAGTGCGATCCGCCGTCATGTGCATAGCGAGTGTGCCTGAAAGTCATGTATGAAGGCAGGTGCATAACCACCATGATATATCTTCATGACATGGCATGCCCGCACGACGTCCATTTATGCCTAATTGTCTGGATACAAAATTTGAAAAGCTCCAAAGCGATTTGGAGGTGGGTCGGGATTGCTCTGGAGTGCTGCAGAGGTGCATGTGGAGTGGTCTGGAGCCGTGTAGAAGTTTCTGCACGTGCTCTAGACCAAGTCTTTCTTGATGTTTTGCAAATGGAATGAGGGCTGCTCTGGAGTTGTCTAGGTACAGATGTGGAATGTTGCAAGGCCTTCTTGAAGTGTAGTTGAGCATGTGGCTTAGATGTAACAGCACAAGCATCCAGAACACAGTGCCCACAGTGCAGTACAATTTAGCCCCATGGGGGCTGGAGGATGCACCACTCCATCCTACGGGCCCATTGTAGGGTCATGCCTGCAAGATGTGTTTCTGCTCAGAGCAATATTCTGCCTCAGAGTGCAACCCACATGCTGCGTCAACTCTGTCCACAGGTTGGGCGTGGAGGTGTTGGAGGGCCGGGCCTGCGCCAACAAGACTTGGGAGGCCTCCCATGTGGCATACCGTGGCCTCCCAGTCCCCACTGTGCAGCAAATCCTGAGCTAGGGGGTCCTCTTTCCTAGGGACAGGCTCCCTGGCGGAACCAGGCTTGGTATACAGTGCAAAGACAGGGGTAAAGGGATGGAAGGAGTGGTCCAGGGAGCCATGGAACACGGGGACATGCCCCCAAGACGTAGTCAAATGGACCAGGGATACTCCAGAGGGCTGATCACCATTCATTTGGTGTAAAGCTTGGGACAAAGCCCAATTGCTGTCTGTGCATTGTGTGCGTGTGTGCGCGCGTGTGTGTACAGGGCCTCAGGGCATGTTGTTTTGGCCTAATGATTGTGTTATGGTGACTAGTGCTGTGCCGTTGCTGTGCTACGCGTCTGGGCAAGGGCATTGATCGGGTGTGTGCAGGGGGGCGGGAGGGGGTTCCAGGCTGCAGGCTGCTCTCTGCTTCGCTGCTTGTGGGTAAGGGAGTTGAATGCATCACAAGGCACTGTTCCAGCGCGGAGGGGAGGGGCATTGGTGTGTGGTATGTCTGGTCTATGGGCGTCATTTGGGCTATCTGCTGGTTCAGTAGTCCAGTGTCCCGAATTCTGTCCTCCTTAGCTCCCTTATACTGCATACACTTTTGCACAGGGATTCGCCGTGGTCATGCCCCGCAGAGGCAGCAGTTCTTCAGCACACCGGTCATCGCCTACGCAGCGCTGGAGACCTACGCCAACCGGTAAGATCTCAAGATCAGAGGAAATACCATTCAATTTCGAAATTCGGTACGAATTTCGATTGGGGTTAGGTAAAGAACACCGTGTCCCTCTGTTGCCGAAAGGTTCCTAGCATGTGTCGGACCTCCAAAGCTTGCTGCGCCCTGCAGCCCCCGATAATTCATACCCCGCCTGACCATTTGCTACAGTGCCACGCGCCTAGCCGCTTGGGATGGACGATGAGCCCAATGTCTACACTCTGCCTCCCCCCCCCCCCCTTCAATCACCATTGATTCGCAGTTTTGGTGAAGAACCAGCAGTCCATTCCTATCGACGGCTGTTGCTGGTCGGCCGGTGTCAAACCTTGATTCAAGCAGCTTTTTTTTCCCATATTAAGGACAACCCTGATCCTCATACCCCTTCTCTCTCTCTCTCTCTTCTCTCTCTCTCGCGCTGCCTCTAAGCTCTCGCATTACATAGCCTCTTGCACATTGGTTCTACTCCGCATCTTTTTCTGAGTCACCCCCGACCGCTTGTGGGGACCCGCCCTTTTTTTTTAAGCAGCATTGTTTGCGACTGCTGAGGGGTGTCAAAGGCGTCTCTAATTCAGCTTCATGGGCACCTGAACTCCAGGGCCCAGACCGTCATCACCTTGTGATGCGGTCCCACAATCGCCATTCCAGCCCCCCCCCCCCCCTGCCACGGATTCTCGTGTCGCATGCGAGCACAACCACACATACCTCAGTGCACACAAAGCAGTTTCTTGCAGAACAGCCACTAGTTGTAGCTTTTCTGCCCCACAGATTGCTTCCAGTGTGCACGCATCTTCAGTGCTGATTTGTGGGATGTCCTTTGGAGGGGTGTGGCAGCCTCCCAATGCAGTCACCTATGGCAGCCACGGTGATTTGAATGGACCTTCCGCGGCGCCAGTGTGGCCTGCACCCGCATGTGGAAGGCCCTGTTTGTTGTATCATACCCGCCATCCAGATCCAGTCATTACGTCTGAGAATGTACGAGCCACCTGCAAGTCTGAGTCCCCCAACCAACCAACAAGCCACGAGTTGGTTTCTTCAAATAAACAGCACCGTCAGGCGCTCTGTCGAGTGCATATGCAGCGGTCGGGTACTGCAGGTGGAGAGCCATAGGCCCCAGTCACCTGGGAAAACGGTGTGGCTGACCTCCTGCACCTCCTGCATGAGAATCATCATTGTGGCCAAGAGCGCTAGACAGGGGGCTCAGAGTAGAGGGCTTCAAACTTCCGCACAGATGTGAGTGGCCTAACACGCACTTGTCCAAACACGGCGCACTTGTCCAAACACGGTGACCCTGAGTTTCTGCACTTTTGGGTCCTTGTCGGAACCATACTTTTAACCATGCGGTTGCAATCCAAAAAAGAATGTGGTTTGTAGCTTTGTGCAAGCTGGAGGAAGGGTCAATATGGGTGGCAAAGTGTTGGTGTAGCTGTCGGTACATGTGCTCTTGTGTTTTGGGGTGTGTGCTGGCTTGTTGCTTTGTATTGTCATGTTTAACGGGGTAGAGTTTGCCATGGTCTGCAACATGTGTTCCAAATGTGCTGCATGGTAACATGGGCTTCTCCGAATGCGGTGACCTCGTTTTTCCGCACTCTTGCCCCCAGAACCAGAACCTGGCTCGTGTTAGGACAAAGGAGGGGTGGGTAGTAACTCATGCCAGCCTTTATGGCACCCCCCCCCCCCCCCGTCCCCCACATCAATTTGCATTGTCCCTCCTTTCCGGTCATGATTGAAGTTCTGTGCCTTTGAAAGGCTGCAATCCAGTGGCTCTTGGTGGGTAGCTGCGTGAAACAGGATGAGTCTATCAAAGCATCCACCGGGACCTTCGCCTAGCTCACGTTAATTAGACCCCCCCCAAGCCCCCAAGGGAGGGACGGATAAGGTTAGATCTGTAGCAGCAACACCAGAGACAGACACTCGAGGTTTGGCCAACAGGGTGCTAGCAGTATGCACGACCGTGAGAGATGTTGAGGTGCCTTCCCCAGTTTGTGTATGCACGCCCAGAGGGCGGAGAAAAAACCGAAACGGAGCGACACAACACAGAATACGAGAGGGAAGAGTCAATGACAGACTGACCTGAGAGGCGCTGTACATACAGACGAGCTCAATTTACATAGCAATTGTGTTGGGAGCGAATACTCTAACGGGACTGAGCATCTACGGTTTGAGAACGGCCCTGCTGCATGCAGAGGGCAGAGCATGTCTATGGCGGGGGCATTCATTGCGAATTTCCCAGTATGGCCCTTTGTATATATTGTGACATGTCACGATTTAATATCCCTACTCCCCCGAATCCCCCAGCCCCCGAGTGGCGTGAAAATTACATGTATTTCTGCCTGCCTCATGCCGCATCGGGTGCCTTCCCTGTGATTAGTTCTGATGGACTGAGTCCTGACAAAATCGTGACGTCCAAAAGGCCCCATGAGTTTTTTGGTCACGGATATCCTGATATTTCGTCACAGTAGGGGTGGGTGGGGGGGGGCTGATGGCGAAGGGGGGCCCAGCCCCTCAGTTGTATGTATCCTTGGCAGCGCGGCTATTTGACAACATCTACCGGAAAGGTGTCATGTTGTTGTTGGGATTTGTCCTCTCATGCCAGGCACTTTTGTGGATATCCCTCTTTAGGACTGTGAAGTGGCGTAATGGGCTAAGGGCCATTTCAAAGATTATGAAGTGGGTTATATTCTTGATTGTGCTATGTTTGTGGGAACAAGGAGCGCTTATCCAAATTTTGTGGCCACTGGGACTGCTCTTGTGAGGTGCTGTCTCGGGAGTGGGAAAACTCAAGAGGTTCCGGGCATACTCAACGCAA
The DNA here is from genome assembly GCA_964036045.1 of Eutreptiella sp. 'Long Island Sound 2002'. Classification (NCBI taxonomy): domain Eukaryota; phylum Euglenozoa; class Euglenophyceae; order Eutreptiales; family Eutreptiaceae; genus Eutreptiella; species Eutreptiella sp. 'Long Island Sound 2002'. The sequence goes on along the minus strand of OZ038379.1, from coordinate 187,416,593 downwards.
AAGTATTGCACTGCACAAGTACTCCCCATTGAGCCCCGGCCCCGCGCTCACCAGCGCGGCCCTGTTTGAGCCTGCATCCCTGTGCCCAGCCTTTCAAGAGAACGACCGACAACCATAGTAGGAGCTCCCCCCCCCCCCCCCCACGCCCCTAGACCCCCTCACCCCCAAGACCAAAGTGACCATCGTGGAAAAAAATGAAATTTACAATGAGGGAAAATTTGATCGGGCGATTGTTGGTACACAAACTTTTGGGGCCCAGGCCCCCCTCCTCGCTGCTCTAATGTCAGCCTGCATCCCTGTGCTCTTCCTCAATGAGCCAGCACACTCTCATGGCTGACGACGCCCAATACATTTCCTCAGATGATGACAAGGTCGTGCCGGAGCCCGTGCCCCGGGCATCCGCGTCAATGGCTACCCCTCCACTAGCACCACCGCTCACGGCTGACGACACCCAACATATGTCCTGTGAGAATGACAAGGTCGTGGGTGAGCACGTGCCCCGGGCATCGGCGGCAATGGCTGCCCCTCCACCAGCACCATTTCTCACGGCCCTCACTGATGTCCTCCCGCTGCACCCCTTGGAGGCACGGAGGCAGGTGCTGAAGACAGGCAGGCAGCAGGCAGGCAGTAGCGCAGCGCACTCAGAGGATTTTCCTGTGAGCTGCACATTGGACAGGTCCATGTTGTTGCTATCGCTGATTGTTTCTGTGACTGTTGCCGATGCTGGTGCTGTTCATGTTGGTGTAGCTGTTCCTGTTGGTGTGACTACGGCTTTGGCTGCTGCTGTTGCTTCAGCATCCTAGAACGTGTTGGTGCATGACTGTCGACTTCCTCAGTCAACCAGGAACTGACGACCCACGCAGCACTCAGTCAAGCCTGTTCCGTGCCACGTGTTCCGTGCCGTGAAGGTGCAACACGGCCCCACAAAATGTGTGCTCTGCGTTTGGCAGTCAGATTTGGCCAAGGGGGTCACCTCAGCTGCATTGAGTTAGCTTCAAGTGCAAGTGTCCTCGGTGTTGGTTTACTCATTTGGGGCGGGTCAGGGCCGCCGAAGACACTCACTTGGGCGGGTTTCACAGACGACCCTTGTCAATGAAGAGTGGGAATTGAAAAACGCAATTTGGTGATTTTCTTTTCCCCCCTTTTGTCCCCCCCCCCCCCCATCCGCCTCCCAGCCTGGGGTCTTCGTGATGACCGCGTACCGGGCACTGATCAGGCCGTCAGGGGAGGACGCCATGGGCAGAAGTTGCATTCTGGATTCCCCCCCAGGCAGGTGGATGCCTGGGGCAGTGCGGAGGCCCGCAGTAGTACGGATGCCTGCTTGTCATAGCAGAAGGTTCAAAGGCGAGAGGCCAATAGGCGCCGCCACAGACTAACAGAGCCAACCACCAAGGCCTTGTGCCAACCCCCCCCCCCCCCCCTGCACACGCACACGCACACTTTTCTGCAAGATATCATTTGTGTGGCACACAACGCCGAAAGCTAAAGCCGGACCTTGCAGACCAAAGATATCTTTTGTCTACGAACGTGGCACGAAGGGTCGTGGACAAGAGTGGGCGGCAAGGCATTCGACTGCCTCCGTGGTTCGGTGAGTTGCAGCAGTTCGAATTCAAGTTGAAATCCGTTGTGGGATGCATGAGTTTGGGGTTTAAGATTTCCCTGTCAAAGTTATTTCGAATGATTGTTCAAGTTAATCAATTTGGTGACCATTTGTTGACAGTTGCCGGTCAAAACGTTCCAACCACTGACGTATCTGCAGATGCAAGGCCTGTATGTGCCAGCCAATCCGAGCATGGGCACTGGCACACTCGCCTCTCGTTCACGCTGTTTGGTCGTGTCAGATAATTTCGGCAACATGTGGGCGAAATTTGGCCCTTAGGCCAGTTGACCCTACCTCGCAGGGGGAAAATATCCCCTCCGCGCCTTCAGCAAACTCTTCCTGCACCCTTGTGTTTTTTGTTTTGTGAGAGTCCGAAAATCAGACTTCCTAATTAAACGTCATAAAACGGTTTTTCTTATATGCATGGCAGCCTTGCTGCACCCTCTGTTGTTCTGCACTCAGTCTGAGACCGAGAGCACTCTGAAGCGGGACAAGGAGGACGATGAGAAATTGGTGATCGGCATCAATTTCGCGCGCAGCAAGGGCGTGATCCCAGAAACAGTCGAGGTGCGGCCGTGCGGCGTGCAACAGTAGCGCAGCGCAGCCCCGGTGCGGAAAGCACTGCTGAGGAACGGACGTTGTGCTGCAGCCAGCAACCACATGTTCGGCAAGGGAGGGCCATCTTTGTGCGCGGTAGACCCAGAGCTCATTTTTTTTTTGCACCTGCCCCGGCACACATGCCCTCCCAACCCCAACCCAAGGGCTGCACAGCAGGGGCTTCGCGGTGTGGCCACCGGGTTTTGCCGAGGGTCTGCACCATCCTCATAGCGGCGACCCATCCCCCGCGACAAGCGCACTGACTCCAGCATTGCAGAAGTAACGTCCGTGTCGACCCGAGTGGGCGGGACGCATTCGACAACGCTGCGTTGACAATCGGATTTGCGGGTCTCTTCAAATGCCGTCATCGATCCAACCAGGGCAAGGGGCCATCAGGGATGCAGTAAGGGATGCAGTAAGGGATGCAGTGAGGGATGTAGTGAGGGATGCAATAAGGGATGCAGTAAGGAATGCAGTGAGGAATGCAGTGAGGGATGCAGTGAGGGATGTAGTGAGGGATGCAGTAAGGGACGCAGTGAGGGATGCAGTGAGGGATGCAGTGAGGGATGCAGTGAGGGATGCAGTGAGGGAGGCTTGCTCTCCTCCTCTCCTTGAGCTGCTTCCTTCCCTCTATTTTTTGTCGAACAGGCCCCCCACGCAAACACCGTTTGCTCCGATGCCCAAGAGCCGCTACAGAACATGAACACCTCACCCATCCATGTGGGATCACCCACAGATTGCCCCCAAGCTGCGCTATATCAGGTGAAGTGTCAGGGTAGCAAATGGGGGCAGAAGCAGCGGTTAATGGCTGCTGACAAAAAATCGTCCAACTTCAAGTTCACAGTGTAGTCTTGTGCCCGCTGCATTTGGCACAATACTGGGTCGACGGGGGGTTGACAACAGTGACAGTGTGTCAGATCTTTTTTTCCGGCAGGTGCACAATTCGCCATAACTCCTGGTCACATGCATGGCACCAGTGCATAATATCAGATTTGCAGAAACATGTGCAAGTCAGTGTGATCCGCCGTCATGTGCATAGCGAGTGTGCCTGAAAGTCATGTATGAAGGCATGTGCATAACCACCATGATATATCTTCATGACATGGCATGCCCGCACGACGTCCATTTATGCCTAATTGTCTGGATACAAAATTTGAAAAGCTCCAAGGCGATTTGGAGGTGGGTCGGGATTGCTCTGGAGTGCTGCAGAGGTGCATGTGGAGTGGTCTGGAGCTGTGTAGAAGTTTCTGCACGTGCTCTAGACCAAGTCTTTCTTGATGTTTTGCAAATGGAATGAGGGCTGCTCTGGAGTTGTCTAGGTACAGATGTGGAATGTTGCAAGGCCTTCTTGAAGTGTAGTTGAGCATGTGGCTTAGATGTAACAGCACAAGCATCCAGAACACAGTGCCCACAGTGCAGTACAATTTAGCCCCATGGGGGCTGGAGGATGCACCACTCCATCCTACGGGCCCATTGTAGGGTCATGCCTGCAAGATGTGTTTCTGCTCAGAGCAATATTCTGCCTCAGAGTGCAACCCACATGCTGCGTCAACTCTGTCCACAGGTTGGGCGTGGAGGTGTTGGAGGGCCGGGCCTGCGCCAACAAGACTTGGGAGGCCTCCCATGTGGCATACCGTGGCCTCCCAGTCCCCACTGTGCAGCAAATCCTGAGCTAGGGGGTCCTCTTTCCTAGGGACAGGCTCCCTGGCGGAACCAGGCTTGGTATACAGTGCAAAGACAGGGGTAAAGGGATGGAAGGAGTGGTCCAGGGAGCCATGGAACACGGGGACATGCCCCCAAGACGTAGTCAAATGGACCAGGGATACTCCAGAGGGCTGATCACCATTCATTTGGTGTAAAGCTTGGGACAAAGCCCAATTGCTGTCTGTGCATTGTGTGCGTGTGTGCGCGCGTGTGTGTACAGGGCCTCAGGGCATGTTGTTTTGGCCTAATGATTGTGTTATGGTGACTAGTGCTGTGCCGTTGCTGTGCTACGCGTCTTCATTGGTGTTGGTGACATCGTTGGCCCTCTGGTCCCCTGCACAAATGTGTGTGTATGTGTGCAAGGGCATTGATCGGGTGTGTGCAGGGGGGCGGGAGGGGGTTCCAGGCTGCAGGCTGCTCTCTGCTTCGCTGCTTGTGGGTAAGGGAGTTGAATGCATCACAAGGCACTGTTCCAGCGCGGAGGGGAGGGGCATTGGTGTGTGGTATGTCTGGTCTATGGGCGTCATTTGGGCTATCTGCCGGTTCAGTAGTCCACTGTCCCGAATTCTGTCCTCCTTAGCTCCCTTATACTGCATACACTTTTGCACAGGGATTCGCCGTGGTCATGCCCCGCAGAGGCAGCAGTTCTTCAGCACACCGGTCATCGCCTACGCAGCGCTGGAGACCTACGCCAACCGGTAAGATCTCAAGATCAGAGGAAATACCATTCAATTTCGAAATTTGGTACGAATTTCGATTGGGGTTAGGTGAAGAACACCGTGTCCCTCTGTTGCCGAAAGGTTCCTAGCATGTGTCGGACCTCCAAAGCTTGCTGCGCCCTGCAGCCCCCGATAATTCATACCCCGCCTGACCATTTGCTACAGTGCCACGCGCCTAGCCGCTTGGGATGGACGATGAGCCCAATGTCTACACTCCCCCCCCCCCCCTTCAATCACCATTGATTCGCAGTTTTGGTGAAGAACCAGCAGTCCATTCCTATCGACGGCTGTTGCTGGTCGGCCGGTGTCAAACCTTGATTCAAGCAGCTTTTTTTTCCCATATTAAGGACAACCCTGATCCTCATACCCCTTCTCGTGTTCTCTCTCTCTCTCTCTCTCTCTCTCTCTCTCTCTCTCTCTCTCTGTTTCCAGTCTCTTCTGCAACTCCGTGATGCTTGTGCCGCAGGCTCTGCTCTACAGAAGTTGCACATAAAATGCCTGACTGCACTGCAGTGCCCCGTGCCCACCTGATCCCTCTCCGCGCTTGCATGCCTCTAAGCTCTCGCATTACATAGCCTCTTGCACATTGGTTCTACTCCGCATCTTTTTTTGAGTCACCCCCGACCGCTTGTGGGGACCCGCCCTTTTTTTTAAGCAGCATTGTTTGCGACTGCTGAGGGGTGTCAAAGGCGTCTCTAATTCAGCTTCATGGGCACCTGAACTCCAGGGCCCAGACCGTCATCACCTTGTGATGCGGTCCCACAATCGCCATTCCAGCCCCCCCCCCCCCACCCCTGCCACGGATTCTCATGTCGCATGCGAGCACAACCACACATACCTCAGTGCACACAAAGCAGTTTCTTGCAGAACAGCCACTAGTTGTAGCTTTTCTGCCCCACAGATTGCTTCCAGTGTGCACGCATCTTCAGTGCTCATTTGTGGGATGTCCTTTGGAGGGGTGTGGCAGCCTCCCAATGCAGTCACCTATGGCAGCCACGGTGATTTGAATGGACCTTCCGCGGCGCCAGCGAGGCCTGCACCCGCATGTGGAAGGCCCTGTTTGTTGTATCATACCCGCCATCCAGATCCAGTCATTACGTCTGAGAATGTACGAGCCACCTGCAAGTCTGAGTCCCCCAACCAACCAACAAGCCACGAGTTGGTTTCTTCAAATAAACAGCACCGTCAGGCGCTCTGTCGAGTGCATATGCAGCGGTCGGGTACTGCAGGTGGAGAGCCATAGGCCCCAGTCACCTGGGAAAACGGTGTGGCTGACCTCCTGCACCTCCTGCATGAGAATCATCATTGTGGCCAAGAGTGCTAGACAGGGGGCTCAAAGTAGAGGGGATCAAACTTCCGCACAGATGTGAGTGGCCAAACACGCACTTGTCCAAACACGGCGCACTTGTCCAAACACGGTGACCCTGAGTTTCTGCACTGTTGGGTCCTTGTCGGAACCATAGTTTTAACCATGCGGTTGCAATCCAAAAAAAGAATGTGGTTTGTAGCTTTGTGCAAGCTGGAGGAAGGGTCAATATGGGTGGCAAAGTGTTGGTGTAGCTGTCGGTACATGTGCTCTTGTGTTTTGGGGTGTGTGCTGGCTTGTTGCTTTGTATTGTCATGTTTAACGGGGTAGAGTTTGCCATGGTCTGCAACATGTGTTCCAAATGTGCTGCATGGTAACATGGGCTTCTCCGAATGCGGTGACCTCGTTTTTCCGCACTCTTGCCCCCAGAACCAGAACCTGGCTCGTGTTAGGACAAAGGAGGGGTGGGTAGTAACTCATGCCAGCCTTTATGGCACCCCCCCCCCCCGTCCCCCACATCAATTTGCATTGTCCCTCCTTTCCGGTCATGATTGAAGTTCTGTGCCTTTGAAAGGCTGCAATCCAGTGGCTCTTGGTGGGTAGCTGCGTGAAACAGGATGAGTCTATCAAAGCATCCACCGGGACCTTCGCCTAGCTCACGTTAATTAGACCCCCCCCAAGCCCCCAAGGGAGGGACGGATAAGGTTAGATCTGTAGCAGCAACACCAGAGACAGACACTCGAGGTTTGGCCAACAGGGTGCTAGCAGTATGCACGACCGTGAGAGATGTTGAGGTGCCTTCCCCAGTTTGCGTATGCACGCCCAGAGGGCGGAGAAAAAACCGAAACGGAGCGACACAACACAGAATACGAGAGGGAAGAGTCAATGACAGACTGACCTGAGAGGCGCTGTACATACAGACGAGCTCAATTTACATAGCAATTGTGTTGGGAGCGAATACTCTAACGGGACTGAGCATCTACGGTTTGAGAACGGCCCTGCTGCATGCAGAGGGCAGAGCATGTCTATGGCGGGGGCATTCATTGCGAATTTCCCAGTATGGCCCTTTGTATATATTGTGACATGTCACGATTTAATATCCCTACTCCCCCGAATCCCCCAGCCCCCGAGTGGCGTGAAAATTACATGTATTTCTGCCTGCCTCATGCCGCATCGGGTGCCTTCCCTGTGATTAGTTCTGATGGACTGAGTCCTGACAAAATCGTGACGTCCAAAAGGCCCCATGAGTTTTTTGGTCACGAATATCCTGATATTTCGTCACAGTAGGGGTGGGTGGGGGGGGGCTGATGGCGAAGGGGGGCCCAGCCCCTCAGTTGTATGTATCCTTGGCAGCGCGGCTATTTGACAACATCTACCGGAAAGGTGTCATGTTGTTGTTGGGATTTGTCCTCTCATGCCAGGCACTTTTGTGGATATCCCTCTTTAGGACTGTGAAGTGGCGTAATGGGCTAAGGGCCATTTCAAAGATTATGAAGTGGGTTATATTCTTGATTGTGCTATGTTTGTGGGAACAAGGAGCGCTTATCCAAATTTTGTGGCCACTGGGACTGCTCTTGTGAGGTGCTGTCTCGGGAGTGGGAAAACTCAAGAGGTTCCGGGCATACTCAACGCAAAAGTATTGCACTGCACAAGTACTCCCCATTGAGCCCCGGCCCCGCGCTCACCAGCGCGGCCCTGTTTGAGCCTGCATCCCTGTGCCCAGCCTTTCAAGAGAACGACCGACAACCATAGTAGGAGCTCCCCCCCCCCCCCCCCCCCACGCCCCTAGACCCCCTCACCCCCAAGACCAAAGTGACCATCGTGGAAAAAAATGAAATTTACAATGAGGGAAAATTTGATCGGGCGATTGTTGGTACACAAACTTTTGGGGCCCAGGCCCCCCTCCTCGCTGCTCTAATGTCAGCCTGCATCCCTGTGCTCTTCCTCAATGAGCCAACACACTCTCATGGCTGACGACGCCCAATACATTTCCTCAGATGATGACAAGGTCGTGCCGGAGCCCGTGCCCCGGGCATCCGCGTCAATGGCTACCCCTCCACTAGCACCACCGCTCACGGCTGACGACACCCAACATATGTCCTGTGAGAATGACAAGGTCGTGGGTGAGCACGTGCCCCGGGCATCGGCGGCAATGGCTGCCCCTCCACCAGCACCATTTCTCACGGCCCTCACTGATGTCCTCCCGCTGCACCCCTTGGAGGCATGGAGGCAGGTGCTGAAGACAGGCAGGCAGCAGGCAGGCAGTAGCGCAGCGCACTCAGAGGATTTTCCTGTGAGCTGCACATTGGACAGGTCCATGTTGTTGCTATCGCTGATTGTTTCTGTGACTGTTGCCGATGCTGGTGCTGTTCATGTTGGTGTAGCTGTTCCTGTTGGTGTGACTACGGCTTTGGCTGCTGCTGTTGCTTCAGCATCCTAGAACGTGTTGGTGCATGACTGTCGACTTCCTCAGTCAACCAGGAACTGACGACCCACGCAGCACTCAGTCAAGCCTGTTCCGTGCCACGTGTTCCGTGCCGTGAAGGTGCAACACGGCCCCACAAAATGTGTGCTCTGCGTTTGGCAGTCAGATTTGGCCAAGGGGGTCACCTCAGCTGCATTGAGTTAGCTTCAAGTGCAAGTGTCCTCGGTGTTGGTTTACTCATTTGGGGCGGGTCAGGGCCGCCGAAGACACTCACTTGGGCGGGTTTCACAGACGACCCTTGTCAATGAAGAGTGGGAATTGAAAAACGCAATTTGGTGATTTTCTTTTCCCCCCTTTTGTCCCCCCCCCCCCCCATCCGCCTCCCAGCCTGGGGTCTTCGTGATGACCGCGTACCGGGCACTGATCAGGCCGTCAGGGGAGGACGCCATGGGCAGAAGTTGCATTCTGGATTCCCCCCCAGGCAGGTGGATGCCTGGGGCAGTGCGGAGGCCCGCAGTAGTACGGATGCCTGCTTGTCATAGCAGAAGGTTCAAAGGCGAGAGGCCAATAGGCGCCGCCACAGACTAACAGAGCCAACCACCAAGGCCTTGTGCCAACCCCCCCCCCCCCCTGCACACGCACACGCACACTTTTCTGCAAGATATCATTTGTGTGGCACACAACGCCGAAAGCTAAAGCCGGACCTTGCAGACCAAAGATATCTTTTGTCTACGAACGTGGCACGAAGGGTCGTGGACAAGAGTGGGCGGCAAGGCATTCGACTGCCTCCGTGGTTCGGTGAGTTGCAGCAGTTCGAATTCAAGTTGAAATCCGTTGTGGGATGCATGAGTTTGGGGTTTAAGATTTCCCTGTCAAAGTTATTTCGAATGATTGTTCAAGTTAATCAATTTGGTGACCATTTGTTGACAGTTGCCGGTCAAAACGTTCCAACCACTGACGTATCTGCAGATGCAAGGCCTGTATGTGCCAGCCAATCCGAGCATGGGCACTGGCACACTCGCCTCTCGTTCACGCTGTTTGGTCGTGTCAGATAATTTCGGCAACATGTGGGCGAAATTTGGCCCTTAGGCCAGTTGACCCTACCTCGCAGGGGGAAAATATCCCCTCCGCGCCTTCAGCAAACTCTTCCTGCACCCTTGTGTTTTTTGTTTTGTGAGAGTCCGAAAATCAGACTTCCTAATTAAACGTCATAAAACGGTTTTTCTTATATGCATGGCAGCCTTGCTGCACCCTCTGTTGTTCTGCACTCAGTCTGAGACCGAGAGCACTCTGAAGCGGGACAAGGAGGACGATGAGAAATTGGTGATCGGCATCAATTTCGCGCGCAGCAAGGGCGTGATCCCAGAAACAGTCGAGGTGCGGCCGTGCGGCGTGCAACAGTAGCGCAGCGCAGCCCCGGTGCGGAAAGCACTGCTGAGGAACGGACGTTGTGCTGCAGCCAGCAACCACATGTTCGGCAAGGGAGGGCCATCTTTGTGCGCGGTAGACCCAGAGCTCATTTTTTTTTTTGCACCTGCCCCGGCACACATGCCCTCCCAACCCCAACCCAAGGGCTGCACAGCAGGGGCTTCGCGGTGTGGCCACCGGGTTTTGCCGAGGGTCTGCACCATCCTCATAGCGGCGACCCATCCCCCGCGACAAGCGCACTGACTCCAGCATTGCAGAAGTAACGTCCGTGTCGACCCGAGTGGGCGGGACGCATTCGACAACGCTGCGTTGACAATCGGATTTGCGGGTCTCTTCAAATGCCGTCATCGATCCAACCAGGGCAAGGGGCCATCAGGGATACAGTAAGGGATGCAGTGAGGGATGTAGTGAGGGATGTAGTGAGGGATGCAATAAGGGATGCAGTAAGGAATGCAGTGAGGAATGCAGTGAGGGATGCAGTGAGGGATGTAGTGAGGGATGCAGTAAGGGACGCAGTGAGGGATGCAGTGAGGGATGCAGTGAGGGATGCAGTGAGGGATGCAGTGAGGGAGGCTTGCTCTCCTCCTCTCCTTGAGCTGCTTCCTTCCCTCTATTTTTTGTCGAACAGGCCCCCCACGCAAACACCGTTTGCTCCGATGCCCAAGAGCCGCTACAGAACATGAACACCTCACCCATCCATGTGGGATCACCCACAGATTGCCCCCAAGCTGCGCTATATCAGGTGAAGTGTCAGGGTAGCAAATGGGGGCAGAAGCAGCGGTTAATGGCTGCTGACAAAAAATCGTCCAACTTCAAGTTCACAGTGTAGTCTTGTGCCAGCTGCATTTGGCACAGTACTGGGTCGACGGGGGGTTGACAACAGTGACAGTGTGTCAGATCTTTTTTTCCGGCAGGTGCACAATTCGCCATAACTCCTGGTCACATGCATGGCACCAGTGCATAATATCAGATTTGCAGAAACATGTGCAAGTCAGTGTGATCCGCCGTCATGTGCATAGCGAGTGTGCCTGAAAGTCATGTATGAAGGCATGTGCATAACCACCATGATATATCTTCATGACATGGCATGCCCGCACGACGTCCATTTATGCCTAATTGTCTGGATACAAAATTTGAAAAGCTCCAAAGCGATTTGGAGGTGGGTCGGGATTGCTCTGGAGTGCTGCAGAGGTGCATGTGGAGTGGTCTGGAGCCGTGTAGAAGTTTCTGCACGTGCTCTAGACCAAGTCTTTCTTGATGTTTTGCAAATGGAATGAGGGCTGCTCTGGAGTTGTCTAGGTACAGATGTGGAATGTTGCAAGGCCTTCTTGAAGTGTAGTTGAGCATGTGGCTTAGATGTAACAGCACAAGCATCCAGAACACAGTGCCCACAGTGCAGTACAATTTAGCCCCATGGGGGCTGGAGGATGCACCACTCCATCCTACGGGCCCATTGTAGGGTCATGCCTGCAAGATGTGTTTCTGCTCAGAGCAATATTCTGCCTCAGAGTGCAACCCACATGCTGCGTCAACTCTGTCCACAGGTTGGGCGTGGAGGTGTTGGAGGGCCGGGCCTGCGCCAACAAGACTTGGGAGGCCTCCCATGTGGCATACCGTGGCCTCCCAGTCCCCACTGTGCAGCAAATCCTGAGCTAGGGGGTCCTCTTTCCTAGGGACAGGCTCCCTGGCGGAACCAGGCTTGGTATACAGTGCAAAGACAGGGGTAAAGGGATGGAAGGAGTGGTCCAGGGAGCCATGGAACACGGGGACATGCCCCCAAGACGTAGTCAAATGGACCAGGGATACTCCAGAGGGCTGATCACCATTCATTTGGTGTAAAGCTTGGGACAAAGCCCAATTGCTGTCTGTGCATTGTGTGCGTGTGTGCGCGCGTGTGTGTACAGGGCCTCAGGGCATGTTGTTTTGGCCTAATGATTGTGTTATGGTGACTAGTGCTGTGCCGTTGCTGTGCTACGCGTCTTCATTGGTGTTGTTGACATCGTTGGCCCTCTGGTCCCCTACACAAATGTGTGTGTATGTGTGCAAGGGCATTGATCGGGTGTGTGCAGGGGGGCGGGAGGGGGCTCCAGGCTGCAGGCTGCTCTCTGCTTCGCTGCTTGTGGGTAAGGGAGTTGAATGCATCACAAGGCACTGTTCCAGCGCGGAGGGGAGGGGCATTGGTGTGTGGTATGTCTGGTCTATGGGCGTCATTTGGGCTATCTGCCGGTTCAGTAGTCCGCTGTCCCGAATTCTGTCCTCCTTAGCTCCCTTATACTGCATACACTTTTGCACTAAGCGACACTACTGCAGCGTGTTCATGGCATGGCTGGCCCAGTCTGAGCGGGCATCCACTGTGCATATGATGCAGGTCCGCGGTGTCGCTGTTCTCCACAGACATTGGCGAAAGGCGCCTAGGACCGGACATTCCGGTTCGTGATCAGCCTTGATCTCTTTTTGGCTGTGCATGCTGTTGCTTGCGTGATCTCCCAGAGCGCAATCACCACTTGACACACCCACGTGTCACCGCACGGGGGGGGGCTGATGGCGAAGGGGGGCCCAGCCCCTCAGTTATATGTATCCTTGGCAGCGCGGCTATTTGACAACATCTACCGGAAAGGTGTCATGTTGTCGTTGGGATTTGTCCTCTCATGCCAGGCACTTTTGTGGATATCCCTCTTTAGGACTGTGAAGTGGCGTAATGGGCTAAGGGCCATTTCAAAGATTATGAAGTGGGTTATATTCTTGATTGTGCTATGTTTGTGGGAACAAGGAGCGCTTATCCAAATTTTGTGGCCACTGGGACTGCTCTTGTGAGGTGCTGTCTCGGGAGTGGGAAAACTCAAGAGGTTCCGGGCATACTCAACGCAAAAGTATTGCACTGCACAAGTACTCCCCATTGAGCCCCGGCCCCGCGCTCACCAGCGCGGCCCTGTTTGAGCCTGCATCCCTGTGCCCAGCCTTTCAAGAGAACGACCGACAACCATAGGAGGAGCCCCCCCCCCCCCCCCACGCCCCTAGACCCCCTCACCCCCAAGACCAAAGTGACCATCGTGGAAAAAAATGAAATTTACAATGAGGGAAAATTTGATCGGGCGATTGTTGGTACACAAACTTTTGGGGGCCAGGCCCCCCTCCTCGCTGCTCTAATGTCAGCCTGCATCCCTGTGCTCTTCCTCAATGAGCCAGCACACTCTCATGGCTGACGACGCCCAATACATTTCCTCAGATGATGACAAGGTCGTGCCGGAGCCCGTGCCCCGGGCATCCGCGTCAATGGCTACCCCTCCACTAGCACCACCGCTCACGGCTGACGACACCCAACATATGTCCTGTGAGAATGACAAGGTCGTGGGTGAGCACGTGCCCCGGGCATCGGCGGCAATGGCTGCCCCTCCACCAGCACCATTTCTCACGGCCCTCACTGATGTCCTCCCGCTGCACCCCTTGGAGGCATGGAGGCAGGTGCTGAAGACAGGCAGGCAGCAGGCAGGCAGTAGCGCAGCGCACTCAGAGGATTTTCCTGTGAGCTGCACATTGGACAGGTCCATGTTGTTGCTATCGCTGATTGTTTCTGTGACTGTTGCCGATGCTGGTGCTGTTCATGTTGGTGTAGCTGTTCCTGTTGGTGTGACTACGGCTTTGGCTGCTGCTGTTGCTTCAGCATCCTAGAACGTGTTGGTGCATGACTGTCGACTTCCTCAGTCAACCAGGAACTGACGACCCACGCAGCACTCAGTCAAGCCTGTTCCGTGCCACGTGTTCCGTGCCGTGAAGGTGCAACACGGCCCCACAAAATGTGTGCTCTGCGTTTGGCAGTCAGATTTGGCCAAGGGGGTCACCTCAGCTGCATTGAGTTAGCTTCAAGTGCAGGTGTCCTCGGTATTGTCCCGACGGATTCTGTTTGCCTCTTTCCATCCCGTTGGCGGACCTGCCGCACCAACTTTTCAAGCAGGATCAAACAGAATGGCGTGGCTGGAACCTCAGGAAGTAACAGCAGACGATTGATAGAGGCGTGGGCCAAAGAAGATAACGATAGGCTGGGGAAGGGGCTCACCTGAAATTGAGGCAGTGCACCCTGTTTGTGTTTGAATGGCCTTGTCTGAGCGCGCTTCTGTGCCACTCTGATTTTATCAGTTGTGGTGGTTGTTGGTTTACTCATTTGGGGCGGGTCAGGGCCGCCGAAGACACTCACTTGGGCGGGTTTCACAGACGACCCTTGTCAATGAAGAGTGGGAATTGAAAAACGCAATTTGGTGATTTTCTTTTCCCCCCTTTTGTCCCCCCCCCCCCCCATCCGCCTCCCAGCCTGGGGTCTTCGTGATGACCGCGTACCGGGCACTGATCAGGCCGTCAGGGACGGACGCCATGGGCAGAAGTTGCATTCTGGATTCCCCCCCAGGCAGGTGGATGTCTGGGGCAGTGCGGAGGCCCGCAGTAGTACGGATGCCTGCTTGTCATAGCAGAAGGTTCAAAGGCGAGAGGCCAATAGGCGCCGCCACAGACTAACAGAGCCAACCACCAAGGCCTTGTGCCAACCCCCCCCCCCCCCATGCACACGCACACGCACACTTTTCTGCAAGATATCATTTGTGTGGCACACAACGCCGAAAGCTAAAGCCGGACCTTGCAGACCAAAGATATCTTTTGTCTACGAACGTGGCACGAAGGGTCGTGGACAAGAGTGGGCGGCAAGGCATTCGACTGCCTCCGTGGTTCGGTGAGTTGCAGCAGTTCGAATTCAAGTTGAAATCCGTTGTGGGATGCATGAGTTTGGGGTTTAAGATTTCCCTGTCAAAGTTATTTCGAATGATTGTTCAAGTTAATCAATTTGGTGACCATTTGTTGACAGTTGCCGGTCAAAACGTTCCAACCACTGACGTATCTGCAGATGCAAGGCCTGTATGCGCCAGCCAATCCGAACATGGGCACTGGCACACTCGCCTCTCGTTCACGCTGTTTGGTCGTGTCAGATAATTTCGGCAACATGTGGGCGAAATTTGGCCCTTAGGCCAGTTGACCCTACCTCGCAGGGGGAAAATATCCCCTCCGCGCCTTCAGCAAACTCTTCCTGCACCCTTGTGTTTTTTGTTTTGTGAGAGTCCGAAAATCAGACTTCCTAATTAAACGTCATAAAACGGTTTTTCTTATATGCATGGCAGCCTTGCTGCACCCTCTGTTGTTCTGCACTCAGTCTGAGACCGAGAGCACTCTGAAGCGGGACAAGGAGGACGATGAGAAATTGGTGATCGGCATCAATTTCGCGCGCAGCAAGGGCGTGATCCCAGAAACAGTCGAGGTGCGGCCGTGCGGCGTGCAACAGTAGCGCAGCGCAGCCCCGGTGCGGAAAGCACTGCTGAGGAACGGACGTTGTGCTGCAGCCAGCAACCACATGTTCGGCAAGGGAGGGCCATCTTTGTGCGCGGTAGACCCAGAGCTCTTTTTTTTTTTGCACCTGCCCCGGCACACATGCCCTCCCAACCCCAACCCAAGGGCTGCACAGCAGGGGCTTCGCGGTGTGGCCACCGGGTTTTGCCGAGGGTCTGCACCATCCTCATAGCGGCGACCCATCCCCCGCGACAAGTGCACTGACTCCAGCATTGCAGAAGTAACGTCCGTGTCGACCCGAGTGGGCGGGACGCATTTTCGACCGCTGCAGGACAACGCTGTGTTGACAATCGGATTTGCGGGTCTCTTCAAATGCCGTCATCGATCCAACCAGGGCAAGGGGCCATCACCCCCCATCAATTTCAGGCCTGGCAAGAACGGCTGCCTGTATTGGGCGGGGCGACGGGTGAGGCCCCAGTGGGCACAGGCCGGCAGTCCGGTGCTGTAAAGTTGATCAAAGGGAATGGGTTTATGTGTTGTATGGTCTGCGTGGCTGTGGCATAGATTCCTTGCCGTGATGACTTTGAAGCGGCTGCCATTGCCCATTGCAGAGGGGGTGACCATTGTCTGCACCACGAAAAAGGGATGGGGAAGGCATGGGGATGCAGGGATGCCACGGCGGAGGGTCGGGTGCAGAGGTAACGATGGGTGTGATGTTGTGCGCACACGTCTGCCTGAGGGGGCCCTATCACAGACCTCCCCTCCCACGGCCAAATGGGGGGGGGGGCGTACGGGTAGTGACCAACGCTTTGCTCAGGGAATAGAGCCCGGGCAGCCCACTTTTGTGCTGTGCTCCCGGGGGGCGGGGCGGGGCGAAACCTCGGTTCTGGATACCAACTACCCCCCCAACTAACTGTTGGCCGGAGGCCCTTTGGGGGGGGGGGGGGGGGTTCTGGGAGGGGCGCCGGGGGGGGCATCGGGGGGGCCACCTGGGAGGGCAGTTCCTTGGGGGTGGGGGGTGTCGGGCACCTCTGAACAGTTGGGTATGCGGCCCAGGTGTGATCCGACAGTTCGCACCGCCCCTTCCCACAAAAGAGGGTAGGGTATCATCGGCTTGGGTATCGCTCAGAACTCTGCATGCAGCGGTTCAAGAGTCGGGTTCTGTTTTTTATTTGGCTCTGCCTTTTGGTGTTTTTGTGTCGCTGCATTATTGGATGGTCAAGTGTAGCATGAAAGCACATTAAAAGTGCGTGGTGTGTGTTAAACACGCAGGGAAGAGGGTGAGGAACTGGGGAACCATAAACCTGTCCCATGAAGGGTATGTTTACTGGTGCAGGGGCGCCATCCTGGTTCAGCCTCTCAATTCCATGACAACATACTGCTTGCCACCAACCTACCCCCCACCACAGAGACGTCACTGGTGTAGGAAGTAGGGGAAACCCTGTCACAGATCTGGGATTTAGAGGTCCTTATGCGACTTGCACTGACGCCGGCCACACATGTACCACCGGTGCCCAGCACAGAACATTGAAAGAGAGACCAATATTGTCCGGTTACCGGTGGCAATTTTAGGAAATCTGTACCGACGTGCATGCGATATGCTTCGGTCCGTCGCTTGGAAGTTTTCGAAAACCCTTGGAAAGATGCTCCGAAGTTTTGGCAGCCAGATCGGCCCCCCAAAACGCAACCGATATCGGTAGGAATGTTCCATGGGCTTCCCAGCCGACCGTGCCGGGGGAGCTCGGAAGAAATTTTTTAGCCTGAACGTAGTGGAACTTTGGTTGCATGCTTGGTGCCTACCTTGCCTGCAAGATGCCATGGAGAACAGTACGTTGAAGCTAATGTTTGTCTACCCTTTGTTTGCTTTGCCTACAAAATTGCATGGAGAACACTGTGCTCAAGCTTATGACTGCTTCCCCTTTGAGCTCCTTTGTGAATTTGCACTCTCACCACCGATTCCCTCAGCGGGCACCATTGGGGGCGTTTTGCCTGCTATGCTTTTATGTTGTGTGCAGCCCCCTTGTTTTCAGGTGGCTGTCCAGCAGCAGAAGCTTGATACATGCTTTTCATCATCCAAAACGTGTTTGACCCAGGCAGGATACAGCCAAGCTGTAGTTTACAGTTCCCGTCTTGTCCTGCCTGGACTCTTGTTTTATTCAGTGTTGTTGCATTCCTTATGTGTTACATTGCTGGCACATGATCAAAGATCATGCTGCATACGTAGATGGTCTGCTCTGGGATTGTGCAGCTCGCCATGGTCCCAAGTGACATGTGCCCACATGAAACCCGGTTGTTGTGCAAAAAAATAACTAGGATTTCATCTCCTCTCAATTTTCTGGCGGAATAAGGGTCAGCACATGTGTGGAGGTGCTGTCACGCACCTCCTGATTCCTTGCCAATGCCTAGGCCCCTGCAGGAGTGTACCTTGTAGGGTGTTCATTGGCAAGTGGTGCTCTTCTGAGGATTGGCTGCAGCTTTGCTGCAAGGTGCAATTGGTGATTTTCACCTTGAGCTGATGAGGCTTGCATGCAGTGCTCACAGCTTTGTATTTCTGCAACACACACTGATTGTCCAACATTTTGTAGCAGGTTGGAATGCATCCGACTCGCTTTAACCACAGTAACATCCATTGCACACTGGTTCTGTGGTACAGTGATATATTTCACAGTTGTTAAGGGTGTTTGGGGTTGTGGTGGATTCACAGTGCCGTGTGTTGATGTGTTGACTGTTCGTTTGAATTACTCTGCAGCATGGTGTAGTATACCTTCAAATGCACAAAGAAATGTTTTAGAGCTGGATGCCATATATTTTGGTCCTGTTGAAAAAGTAGTCTGTTGGGAAGGCAACTTGTTGGATTGCTGATGTCATAGAAGCAGAATTACAATGCAACCGTGGTTGCATTTCAGGTGAGGCACAAATGGTTTGGGTTCAAATGTCCATGTTGATGACTGGAATTTGCACTGCCCAAAAGTGGTAATCCTTCCTTCATGATTGTCCGGTGTGTGTGAGATGCGTGTGAGAACAGTCAGGGAATGCAGGGATAGATTGCGTGGATGACATGATCTCACATTGGGAGGATTCTACTCAATCTAGCCTAGGCTGCAACCAAATTGATTGTTCATGCTAAAGGTGATTGGAAGCCCAATGTGTGCTCGTTTGATAGGTTGAAATGGAGTTTTTGTTTTGCATTTTGAGGCCCCTTCTTGATGGAGTTAGATTGCTTGTCTCCACCACATTGCAGGTGATACCTGACAACAAAGGCAAGAGAAATAACAGTGTATCCACGCTGGTTCAGTTTGTTCATGCCAAAACTGAATGCATGTGCCCAGCGGCTCTATGGATGGAATGTGTTTTGCATCCCCGTTCCCCCCGCCTCAGCCGTTCTCAGCTATTGGAATCTGGACAATGTGGACTTGAATGGGACTGAGCAGCTGCATTCTCGAACGATGAGATGTCCTGCTGCACTAAATAGCTCTGTGGCCTCTCATCTGCTCTGAAGCAAGCCTCCCCTTGTGCTGACACAATCCTGTCTAAACACGGGAACCCAGCCATGGATCGACGGAGGGCAGTTTGGAGCAAACGCAGGACACTGTTGTACATGCTGAAAGCAAAAAGGAGGCGCCCAGACGGTGTTTGCATGTCTGGAAAATGTTTCGACAGCTTTTCATTCCGAAATGGGATCAGGATTTCATCAGGAGACCATTGTGGAAAAAAAAACTTTACCACACCATCACAGATTTAGAAGGGTCCAAAGTGAGCTCGACTATCCGCCCCCCTACAGGGGCCCACTGTTTCAGATTTTCACAACTAGGGGCTCTATGTAAAGCCCCAACCACCAGCTTTCACCACAACCTTGTTTTGTGGAATTTTACCACACCATCACAGAATTAGAAGGCTCCAAAGTGAGCTCGACTATCCGCCCCCCTATAGGGGCCCACCGTTTCAGATTTTCACAACCAGGGGCTCTCTCCTAACGCTCTGCCAACCCTCTCCCACCCTCTCCCAACCCTCTCCCACCCCCTCCCAACCCTCTCCCACCCCCTCCCAACCCTCTCCCACTCTCTCCCACCCTCTCCCAACCCTCTCCCACCCTCACCCAACCCTCTCCCACCCTCTCCCAACCCTCTCCCACCCTCTCCCAACCCTCTCCCACCCTCTCCCAACCCTCTCCTAGCCTCTCCCAACCCTCTCCCAACCCTCTCCCACCCTCTTCCAACCCTCTCTCAACCGTCTCCCAACCCTCTCCCACCCTCTCCCAACCCTCTCCCACTCTCTCCCACCCTCTCCCAACCCTCCCCCACTCTCTCCCACCCTCTCCCAACCCTCTCCCACCCTCTCCCAACCCTCTCCCACCCTCTCCCAACCCTCTCCCACCCTCTCCCAACCCTCTCCCACCCTCTCCCAACCCTCTCCCACCCTCTCCCAACCCTCTCCCACCCTCTCCCAACCCTCTCCCACCCTCTCCCAACCCTCTCTCAACCGTCTCCCAACCCTCTCCCACCCTCTCCCAACCCTCTCCCACTCTCTCCCAACCCTCTCCCAACCCTCCCCCACCCTCCCCCACCCTCTAACAATGGGGCAGGGTGTCTAATCTCAGTGGATTCCGGTAGCAGTAGAGGTGTTAAGTGAACCGTCATGCTTGCCTTTTTGTGTGTTTCTTTGCTGAGGTGTGGGATTTGGGAACCAAGAACGGTGTAGTTCATTATACAAAAAACCGATGGAAAAACGCCTGGAAGTTTTTGAAATCCCTCGGAAAGATGCTCGGAAGTTTTGGCAGCCAAATCGGCCCCCCAAAACGCAACCGATATCGGTAGGAATGTTCCATGGGCTTCCCAGCCGACCGTGCCGGGGGAGCTCGGAAGAAATTTTGGCTGGGACTTCCGAGGTCAACCCTGCAATATGAGTCCCATTTGCTGAGCATGAATGCTGAGCATCCCCAAATATCCTGAGCAATATGCTCAGCATTTTCCTGCCATTTTTTACCTTCTATGCTGTGCGTCCCAGCACCATGTGAACCATCCTGTACGGATGCATGCCTGACACAGACAGGACGAGCCTTGGAGCTCACTATGACCGTTGGGGGTGGAGAAGGTCTCAGCTCAGCGCACCCCTCTGCCCTCCAACCTGATTGGTCGCTGTGCTACGGAAAACCACTCATCACCCCCAGCCGCGCCCCCCTGGGAATACCTGCCATGCATCTTTATTAGCAGCATAACATCCGCCCTCCCTTGGCAGCAAACTTGGTCCGCACAGATCATGTCTGCCCTTGCATGGGCACAAGTAGGCCTGGCTTGTGACTACACCCGCATGGTAGTGATGCGAGCAATGCACAAAGCTGTGCACCGTGTGTATTCAGTAGCACCCTGGTGTGCTGAAAAGGCTATGCGCGCGGTGTACACTATTGCCCACCACCTGCCATGCTCACAACAGCAAGCATGCACACACCTGCTGCACTGGCTGCGGAAAAATGCACAATGGGACAACCACCAGGACACCGACAACGTTATTGCCCCTGAGTTCCAGCCTGAAGGTTACACACCTGCGTTGTGTGCTGACATACCGCTGCTCCTCATTTGCACAGCACCCTGACATACGTATGTGTGTGTGTGTGTGTGTGTGTGATTGGGTGGTTGCACCTAATACAGTGTTGCATTTTATGGGACAACACTAGGCACAAAGTCCTCCATGGATTTTCTCTTGGTCGGCCGCTCTAAATCTAGTGGCACTTGACAGCGTAGCTGCAGCACTGGCAACACACTGGCAATGTTGATGGGACGTGTGACATGATGCGTCGTTGATGAGATCATGGACAAAAAGGGGGGGACTAGTTTATGGCACCCTGATGGGCCCCTCTCCTGCACCGCCCAATTCAGCTCAAGGCGGTCCGTGTTCATGTTGTGTGTTCGTTGCTATTCGGTGTTGGGCATCCCCGGGGCTGGCCGACGAAGGTGAACAATGCCATATCTGGCACAAGAGGAGTTGGTCGCACATACAGGATCATGGATGGGTCTTTGTGAGGCAGGATCTGCAAACTCGACGGTGGTGAGACGTTGTTGTCTGTTTTCCGAACCCAAACACCAGTGCTTCAGGGGCGATCCAGCGGAGACGGACCTCCACATGACCATCCCCCGAGACAGTGGTCCACTCAACGGGGTAGCCCCTGGCCGCTGACAACCCCACATGGAGCAGGCCTAGGATGTGGATGTAGGGATGCCACGGCAGGCGGTTGCGGGCGTGAATGGCCGCCGTGCACTCGCCCGCACAACGTGCCGCAGCCCCTGCGGCCCCTGCAACGGTACTGGGCTCACCGTTGGGCGGGGCAACCGCGGGCCCGGGGATGCTGCCGACCGGACAACGGGCGGCCGGAATCAAGCAGCAGCATCAGAACGGCCCGGAGGAGGTGCAGGCAGGGCTCCTTTTAACAACTCAGCACCACTGGGGGGGTTTGGGAGGAGGGGCACACCGGTCTATGTTTCCGGCAGGTTGAACCGATCAAGGTCATCGATGTGTACGGGAAGTCGGCCAATGTTGTGGCGGATATCATTCAGAAGTCTCTCGGGGACGCTCCGCAAAAAGGCTGCATTTTGGTGATGTCAGGCCTCAGTGGCACTGGAAAGGTTGCAGTCTTCTCTGTTTGATTTCGCATGTTGTCATGGAAAAATGGGACGCTGAACTGGGGCGGGGGGGGGGGGGGGGGATTGCGGTCCGCAATTTACCGCAATTTACCGTAATTTAACTGCAAGTTACCGCAATTTTACCACAATTTACCGCCATTTTACCGCAATTTACCGCAATTGTATCGCAATTTACCGTTATTTTATCTAATTTCCCGCGATGTACCGCAATTTTTTCAGCGTGTGTGGGGGGGGGGGGGGGGCGCAACCCCCCCCCCCCCCCCGGTGCTAAATGGCATGCAACATAATGTGGGCGGCAACAGAAGTTCTGGAACGCAACTAAACATGTGGTTTTGGTGGGTTTGGAAGGGGAACTGTTCACTGTAGATCGATAAATGGCCCGTAGCACCTGCGCGTGATGGGCCCAATCTCATGTCTAAGGGAGGCGAGATGCTTGTTGGTTCACGCAAGGGCAATCCAAGGGTGATCGCATGGAGCAATGGCCCAAGGTTGTGCACACGTTGGGGGATGCCGGCGTGGGAGCAGCAACTCCAGCGCAAATCCAGCGTCAACTGCCCCGAACCCCATCGCACAGGCACCCGCTGGTGCGGCAGTCCGCAAGGGTCGTGCCACTGCTCTTGTCTGTTGCACTGCGCCGTTGCGCTGTGTACATCAGGCGTTTGTCCCCACTCCCCTACGGATGAGTTGTCCAGCGTGGCGGGGGTGCACATCAGACCTCGTTCATAAAGGGGGGGGGGGCTCAGAGGGGGTTTTAAGGCACCCCCCCAGACCCCCCCCCCCAATTCCCTATAAACGAAGCCTGATGCACATCCCGAGGGCCTCAAAGGTCAGGTGGGGACCCGTCACTCGGCTCCAGCCGCGCCTGCCTCAGGGCCTTCATTGCCTTCTCAGTCCCATTCGTGTCCGTGTCGCTGGAACAGCTCCATCCGGTTCAGCTCCCTCACCGCCCTGAATTGGGCAACGGCTGGTGGTCGTCTATTGGGTCCGGGGTTTTATTGCCTGAGGCAAGCACAAAAACGCAATAGAAACGGGAGTTGTGACCTGTCAATTAAAAACATGCAGAAAGGTTTGACCCGCCCCCTGTGCATCCGGTCACACGAGGCACTACCCATGACCCGTTGGGGGGGTCCCCCCCCCCTGCCCCCCGGGATGCACGCCACGCCCCCGACACAGACCAGTGTAGTGTCCAGGCCCCTGGATTTGGCATTCGTGACGGTGCATTGGCGCTGGACAATCCGGCGCAAAGGAAACACCTGCGCCGCACTCCATCGGCACCGCGCGTTTCTGCAGGGCACCACCGCCAGTAAACTGCAGGATGCGCTGCCGAAGGCCATCAGGTGTGCGTGCCCAGTGGCTCAGGGGGTGGGACGGACGCGCGTGGGGGATGCCGCGCAGGCGGCTCATGACAATGTCTGCGGACACGGTCCTGATCCGCCATGTACAGTCTGGGGCCTCTGGTGTCCGTCCGTCGTCCCTCTCTTCGATGATGTGCCGTTGTGATCGGCGCTGTCCAGATATCACCCCCTCGAGCTCTGCGGTCGCATAGGAGGCCGGGCTCCGCTGTGCCGCAGCGGAGTTCGCTCTCTGGGAACGCTACTCCTGCGGCACCCGCGGCGTGCCCTGCGGCGGGCAATGTGGGGGATTATCTTGGGACCTGGGGAATTGTTCCTTTCGGTGAACGGTGCTTTGGAATGGGGAGTGGGTGTCGCGACATTTTTGTCTGTTTTGAGTGTTGTGCCTCGGCATTGTGCCTGTTTGACCTGCTTCTTTCACCCCAAATCAATGCGGTGCCAAGTACCCCACGGCCAATGGCCCCTCCCCCCTGCCGCCGCGCGCAGGAAGCGTCCCCCTCTGGCACCTCCACACCCTTACACCCGCTCAGTGATCTGAGCCTCTCGGAGATTGAGTACCGGGACTGGCCCCTGCGTGGGTGGCGCATCGCATCACACTGCACCCTCTGCATTGCCACACAGCGCATTGTGCTCCCGGGGCGTGCCATACTGCACGCGTTGCGCGAAATCCGAAGGACTCATGGAGGGCTGTGCCGTGGTCTGGCCGAACGAAGGTGCACAGCACAAGCTCTGCGCCGCCTTCCCCCAGGGCATTGCCTGCCCTACGTCAGGCGGTGTGTTGCCCGCCAGTCGCCTGCCCTCATGGCCCATCTCACCCGCCTGCATTGCCTTATTCCCCTCCCTCCGTCCGTCCCTCCCTCCCTCCCTGCCTCCCTCCTTCCATCCCTCCCTCCGTCCCTCCCTCCGTCCCTCCCTCCCTCCCTCCCTCCCTCCCTCCTGGTGACCTGGCACCAGACTCAAAACCCTCAGGATGGTAGCTGTGGGACAGATTGCCCACGCGCACTGCCAACCGTGAAATCATTTGTGGTACGTCGTGGTTCTCTGTGCGTCTTCCCTGTGTCAGGCCGGGCCCACCCCGCCCGCCAACCGTCCAGGACCCCTCCCTGGGCCAGAAATGCAGTCCTGTGGGGGACAGACGCACCTACATGGCCTCCCCCGACCGCCAGACGCCGACGTGGCGCTGGCTCAGTGGCAGGGTACCACCGTGGTGCCGCCAACGTACCCGTGCGCCGTCGTGGCGCGGCCTTCGGGGCAGAGCGCCGCCGTGGCGCCGCCCAAACAATCATGCGCCAACGTGGCGCCATTTCGGTGGCAGCGCACCATCGTGGTGCAGTCAACGTGCACGTGCGCCGCCGTGACGCGATCTTCGGGGCAGAGCGCCATCGTGGCGCTGCCCAGGCAGCCCTACGCCGATGTGGCGCTAGTTCTGTGGCAGAGCGCCACCGCGGTGCCACCAACGTATACATGCGCCATCGCCATCGTGGCGCGATCTTCAGGGCAGAGCGCCACCGTGGCGCTGCCTAGACAGCCCTGCACCGACGTGGCGCCATTTCAGGGATAGGGCACTACCGTGGTGCAGTCAATGTACACGTGCGCCATCGTGGTGCAACCTTCAGGGCAGAGTGCCACCACGGCGCTGCCCAGACGGCCTTGCACTGACGTGGCACTAGCTTAGTGGCAGAGCGCCACCGTGATGCAGGCAACGTACACGTACGCCGTCGTGGTGTGCCCTTCAGGGCAGAGCGCCGCCGTGGCGCCGCCCAGACAATCGTGCGCCGACGTGGCGCAGGCTGAATGGCAGAGCACTACAGTGGTGCCGCCCCCGTGCGCGTGTGCTGCCATGACGCGATTTTCGTGCGCCAGCTTGGCCATGGTGTATCCTCCATGCCAATATTTGAGGCACCATGGCGGGGTGTGCACCTGGCGCTCCGCCAACCTCTGTGACACGCCGTGCAGTGGTGACGTGTCATCGGCGGTACTCACCGCCTCACGTGTCGTTGGCGAACCTCGCCGTATCGCTCGGACACCGTCGTGGTGCCACTTTCTCGGTCACGTGCCGTCTCGGTGCACGTATCGTAGGTCTCGTCGTTTGGGCGCGGCCTTTGCGGCCGGGCGTCATCGGTGACCTCCGCGGCGATGCACCACCGTGGTGCTATGGCTGTGACGCGCGTCCCGCACTCACAGGACCTGGGGGTACCCAGGCCACCGGCAGTGCGCGTGATCGTGTAGCGTGACCGTACTCGCGACACCGGCGGTACTCAGCCCGCCGGCAGTGTGCATAGGCGTACTGTGCAACGTTCTCTTAGCCCAGGAGCCAGCATAAGTCGGGGGTGATGCCCCGGGGAGACCCACGCCTTTACGCGCTAGACGATTCTGGGACGTTGACTCGGGTGGATATAGGGCCTTCAGACGGTTGGTGACGGGGACCCAGAGGCAGATCGAACCGTGGCGTTGTCGTACACCGGCGCTGGGACCCGGACGGCCTGCCGGGAGGAGCGTCCTCAGGTGTGCGACAAGATCCGTCTTGCTCTTGCAGAGGTAAGACGGAGGACTCCCCTGGCTGGTCTGCGTGGGACCCCTGGGGGATGATGCTCAGGTCCATTGTCCATGGGACCGCGGCAGGCGGTCCTCCTCCTCCTCCTCCTCCTCCCTCCCTCCCTCCCTCCCTCCCTCCCTCCCTCCCTCCCTCCCTCCATGTTTGCCTGCCTGCCTCCTCTCGTCTTTGCCTCCGTCCTTGTTTGGCCCTTCTGATTTTGTTCCTTCTCAGCTGGTCGAACGGCAACGTGTTCCAATCCCTGACATTGCTGGCAGTGACGTACTGTGAGCAGCAAGGGACTCCCTTTGGGACGGAAGTGCTGACGCCTGCGCTGCTGGCAAATTTCATGGGGATGCTGGTTTTTGATAATTTTGAAGGTCTGAGCTGCTGGGTGTCATGGAAGGGGCCTGCCAGGGAAGTATTAGAATGCCCGTACACCATCGGAGGAGGGGGGGTATCCCCCCCCCCCCCCGGACCCCCATCCCCCAGACCAAAGTGACCATCGTGTGAAAAAACGAAATTTACAATTGGGAAAACCTGGTTGGGCAATTTTCGTTACACAAAATTTCGTTGCATCCCCCAGACCAAAGTGACCATCGTGTGAAAAAACGAAATGCAGTGAGGGGTGTAGTGAGGGATGCATTGATGGATGCAGTGAGGGGTGTAGTGAGGGATGCACTGAGGGATGCAGTGAGGGATGCATTGACGGATGCAGTGAGGGGTGTAGTAAGGGATGCACTGAGGGATGCAGTGAGGGATGCATTGATGGATGCAGTGAGGGATGCATTGACGGATGCAGTGAGGGGTGTAGTGAGGGATGCACTGAGGGATGCAGTGAGGGATGCAGTGATGGATGCAGTAAGGGATGTAGTGAGGGATGCAGTGAGGGATGCAGTGAGGGTTCTAGTGAGGGATGCAGTAAGGGATGCAGTGAGGGATGCAGTGAGGGATGCATTGAGGAATGCAGTGAGGGATGCAGTGATGGATGCAGTAAGGGATGTAGTGAGGGATGCAGTGAGGGATGTACTGAGGGATGCAGTGAGGGATGCAGTGAGGGATGCAGTCAGGGTTGCATTGAGGGATGTAGTGAGGGATGCAGTAAGGGATGTAGTGAGGGATGCAGTGAGGGATGCAGTGAGGGTTGCATTGAGGGATGCATTGAGCTCTGCAGTGAGGGATGCATTGAGGGATGCAGTAAGGGATGCAGTGAGGGATGCAGTGAGGGATGCAATGAGGGATGTAGTGAGGGATGCAGTCAGGGATACAGTAAGGAATGTAGTGAGGGATGCAGTAAGGGATGCAGTGAGGAATGTAGTGAGGGATGCAGTGAGGGGTGCAGTGAGGGATGCAGTGAGGGATGCAGTGAGGGATGCAGTGAGGGTTGTAGTGAGGGATGCAGTAAGGGATGAAGAGAGGGATGCAGTGAGGGATTCATTCAGGGATGTAGTTGGGGATGCAGTGAGGGATGCAGTGAGGGATGCAGTGAGGGATGCAGTGAGGGATGCAGTGAGGGATGTAGTGAGGGATGCAGTGAATGATGTAGTGGGGTATGAAGTGAGGGATGCAGTGAGGGATGCAGTAAGGGATGTACTGAGGGATGCAGTGAGGGATGCACTGAGGGATGCAGTGAGGGATGCAGTGAGGGATGCAGTGAGGGATGCAGCGATGGTTGCATTGAGGGATGTAGTGAGGGATGCAGTAAGGGATGTAGTGAGGGATGCAGTGAGGGATGCAGTGAGGGTTGCATTGAGGGATGTAGTGAGCTCTGCAGTGAGGGATGCACTGAGGGATGCAGTGAGGGATGCAGTCAGGGATGCAGTGAGGGATGCAGTGATGGATGTACTGAGGGATGCAGTCAGGGATACAATAAGGAATGTAGTGAGGGATGCAGTAAGGGATGCAGTGAGGAGTGTAGTGAGGGATATAGTGAGGGATGCAGTGAGGGATGTAGTGAGGGATGCAGTGAGGGATGCAGTGAGGGTTCTAGTGAGGGTTCTAGTGAGGGATGCAGTGAGGGATTCATTCAGGGATGTAGTTAGGGATGCAGTGAGGGATGCAGTGAGGGATGCATTCAGGGATGTAGTGAGGGATGCAGTGAATGATGTAGTGAGGAATGTAGTGAGGGATGCAGTGAGGGATGCAGTAAGGGATGCATTGGCGGATGCAGTAAGGGATGTAGTGAGGGATGCACCGAGGGATGCAGTGAGGGTTGCATTGAGGGATGTAGTGAGGGATGCAGTGAGGGATGCATTGAGGGATGCATTGAGGGATATAGTGAGGGGTGCAGTAAGGGATGCATTGAGGGATGTAGTGAGGGATGTAGTGGGGGATACAATGAGGGATGCAGTGAGGGATGCAGTGAGGGATGCAGTGAGGGATGCATTGAGGGATGCATTGAGCCATGTAGTCAGGGGTGCAGTAAGGGATGTAGTGAGGGATGCATTGAGGGATGTAGTGCGGGATGCAGTAAGGGATGCAGTGAGGGATGCAGTGAGGGATGTAGTGAGGCATGCAGTGAGGGATGCAGTCAGGGATGTAGTGAGGGATGCACTGAGGGATGCAGTCAGGGATGCAGTAAGGGATGCAGTAAGGGATGCAGTGACGTCTGCAGTAAGGGATGCAGTGAGGGATGCAGTAAGGGATGCATTGAGGGATGCAGTGAGGGATGTAGTGAGGGATGCAGTGAGGGATGCAGTCAGGGATGTAGTGAGGGATGCAGTGAGGGATGCACTGAGGGATGCACTGAGGGATGCAGTGAGGGATGCAGTAAGGGATGCAGTGAGGGATGCAGTGAGGGATGCAGTGAGGGATGCAGTGAGGGATGCAGTAAGGGATGCAGTAAGGGATGCATTCGGGGATGTAGTGAGGGGTGCAGTGATGGATGCAGTAAGGCATGCGGTGAGGGATGCAGTGAGGGATGCATTGAGGGATGCAGTGAGGGATGCAGTGAGGGATGCGGTAAGGGATGCATTGACGGATGCATTGAGGGATGTAGTCAAGGGTGCAGTAAGGGATGCAGTGAGGGATGCAGTAAGGGAAGCATTGAGGGATGTAGTGAGGGATGTAGTGAGGGATGCCATAAGTGATGCAGTGAGGGATGCATTCAGGGATGCATTCAGGGAGGTAGTGAGGGATGCAGTGAGGGATGCAGTGAGGGATGCAGTGAGGGATGCATCAAGGGATGCAGTGACGGATGCAGTGAGGGATGCATTGAGGGATGCAGTGAGGGATGCAGTGAGGGATGCAGTGATGGATGCAGTGAGGGAAGTAGTGAGGGATGCAATAAGGGATGCAGTAAGGGATGCATTGAGGGATGCAGTAAGGGATGCACTGAGGGATGCAGTGAGGGATGCAGTAAGGGATGCAGTGACGTCTGCAGTAAGGGATGCAGTGAGGGATGCAGTAAGGGATGCATTGAGGGATGCAGTGAGGGATGTAGTGAGGGATGCAGTGAGGGATGCAGTCAGGGATGTAGTGAGGGATGCAGTGAGGGATGCACTGAGGGATGCAGTGAGGGATGCAGTAAGGGATGCAGTGAGGGATGCAGTAAGGGATGCAGTGAGGGATGCAGTGAGGGATGCAGTGAGGGATGCAGTGACGGATGCAGTGAGGGATGCAGTAAGGGATGCATTCAGGGATGTAGTGAGGGATGCAGTGATGGATGCAGTTCGGCATGCGGTGAGGGATGCACTGAGGGATGCATTGAGGGATGTAGTGAGGGATGCAGTGAGGGATGCATTGAGGGATGCATTGAGGGATATAGTGAGGGGTGCAGTAAGGGATGCATTGAGGGATGTAGTGAGGGATGTAGTGGGGGATACAATGAGGGATGCAGTGAGGGATGCAGTGAGGGATGCAGTGAGGGATGCATTGAGGGATGCATTGAGCCATGTAGTCAGGGGTGCAGTAAGGGATGTAGTGAGGGATGCATTGAGGGATGTAGTGCGGGATGCAGTAAGGGATGCAGTGAGGGATGCAGTGAGGGATGTAGTGAGGCATGCAGTGAGGGATGCAGTCAGGGATGTAGTGAGGGATGCACTGAGGGATGCAGTCAGGGATGCAGTAAGGGATGCAGTAAGGGATGCAGTGAGGGATGCAGTAAGGGATGCAGTGAGGGATGCAGTAAGGGATGCATTGAGGGATGCAGTGAGGGATGTAGTGAGGGATGCAGTGAGGGATGCAGTCAGGGATGTAGTGAGGGATGCAGTGAGGGATGCACTGAGGGATGCACTGAGGGATGCAGTGAGGGATGCAGTAAGGGATGCAGTGAGGGATGCAGTGAGGGATGCAGTGAGGGATGCAGTGAGGGATGCAGTAAGGGATGCAGTAAGGGATGCATTCGGGGATGTAGTGAGGGGTGCAGTGATGGATGCAGTAAGGCATGCGGTGAGGGATGCAGTGAGGGATGCATTGAGGGATGCAGTGAGGGATGCAGTGAGGGATGCGGTAAGGGATGCATTGACGGATGCATTGAGGGATGTAGTCAAGGGTGCAGTAAGGGATGCAGTGAGGGATGCAGTAAGGGAAGCATTGAGGGATGTAGTGAGGGATGTAGTGAGGGATGCCATAAGTGATGCAGTGAGGGATGCATTCAGGGATGCATTCAGGGAGGTAGTGAGGGATGCAGTGAGGGATGCAGTGAGGGATGCAGTGAGGGATGCATCAAGGGATGCAGTGACGGATGCAGTGAGGGATGCATTGAGGGATGCAGTGAGGGATGCAGTGAGGGATGCAGTGATGGATGCAGTGAGGGAAGTAGTGAGGGATGCAATAAGGGATGCAGTAAGGGATGCATTGAGGGATGCAGTAAGGGATGCACTGAGGGATGCAGTAAGGGATGCAGTGACGTCTGCAGTAAGGGATGCAGTGAGGGATGCAGTAAGGGATGCATTGAGGGATGCAGTGAGGGATGTAGTGAGGGATGCAGTGAGGGATGCAGTCAGGGATGTAGTGAGGGATGCAGTGAGGGATGCACTGAGGGATGCACTGAGGGATGCAGTGAGGGATGCAGTAAGGGATGCAGTGAGGGATGCAGTAAGGGATGCAGTGAGGGATGCAGTGAGGGATGCAGTGAGGGATGCAGTGACGGATGCAGTGAGGGATGCAGTAAGGGATGCATTCAGGGATGTAGTGAGGGATGCAGTGATGGATGCAGTTCGGCATGCGGTGAGGGATGCACTGAGGGATGCATTGAGGGATGTAGTGAGGGATGCAGTGAGGGATGCATTGAGGGATGCATTGAGGGATGCAGTGAGGGATGCGGTAAGGGATGCATTGAGGGATGCATTGAGGGATGTAGTCAAGGGTGCAGTAAGGGATGCAGTGAGGGATGCAGTAAGGGATGCATTGAGGGATGTAGTGAGGGATGTAGTGAGGGATGCCATAAGTCATGTAGTGAGGGATGCATTCAGGGATGCATTCAGGGATGTAGTGAGGGATGCAGTGAGGGATGCAGTGAGGGATGCAGTGAGGGATGCATTGAGGGATGCAGTGAGGGATGTAGTGATGGATGCAGTGAGGGATGCAGTGAGGGATGCATCAAGGGATGCATTGAGGGCTGCAGTAAGGGGTGCATTGAGGGATGCAGTGAGGGATGTAGTGAGGGATGCAGTAAGGGATGCAGTGAGGGATGCGGTAAGCCATGTAGTGAGGGATGTAGTGAGAGATGCATCAAGGGATGCAGTGCGGGATGCACTGAGGGATGCACTGAGGGATGCAGTGATGGATGCATTGAGGGATGCAGTGAGGGATGCAGTGAGGGATGCAGTGAGGGATGCAGTGAGGGATGCAGTAAGGGATGCAGTAAGGGATGCAGTGAGGGATGTATTAAGGGATGCATTGAGGGATGCATGGAGCCATGTAGTCAGGGGTGCATTGAGGGATGTAGTGCGGGATGTAGTGAGGGATGCCATAAGGGATGCAGTGAGGGATGCATTGAGGGATGCATTTAGGGATGTAGGGAGGGATGTCGTGTGGGATGCAGTGACGGATGCAGTAAGGGATGCATTGAGGGATGCAGTGAGGGATGTAGTGAGGGATGCAGTCAGGGATGCATTGAGGGATGCAGTGAGGGATGTAGTGAGGGATGCAGTCAGGGATGCAGTAAGGGATGTAGTGAGGGATGCAGTGAGGGATGCGGTAAGGGATGTAGTCGTGGATGCAGTGAGGGATGCAGTGAGGGATGCAGTGAGGGATGCATTGAGGGATGCATTGACTGATGCAGTGAGTGATGCAGTGATGGATGCGGGAAGGGATGCAGTGAGGGATGCAGTAAGGGATGCATTGAGGGATGCAGTGAGGGATGCATTGAGGGATGCAGTGAGGGATGCAGTGAGGGATGCATTGAGGGATGCATTGAGGGATGCATTCAGGGATGTAGTGAGGGATGCGGTGAGGGTTGTAGTGAGGGATGCAGTAAGGGATGCACTGACGGATGCAGTAAGGGATGCAGTGAGGGATGCAGTGAGGGATGCATTGAGGGATGCCATAAGGGATGCAGTGAGGGATGCATTGAGGGATGCATTTAGGGATGTAGGGAGGGACGTCGTGTGGGATGCAGTGACGGATGCAGTAAGGGATGCCTTGAGGGATGCAGTGAGGGATGTAGTGAGGGATGCATTGAGGGATGCAGTGAGGGATGTAGTGAGGGATGCAGTCAGGGATGCAGTAAGGGATGTAGTGAGGGATGCAGTGAGGGATGCGGTAAGGGATGTAGTCGTGGATGCAGTGAGGGATGCAGTAAGGGATGCAGTGAGGGATGCAGTGAGGGATGCATTGAGGGATGCATTGACTGATGCAGTGAGTGATGCAGTGATGGATGCGGGAAGGGATGCAGTGAGGGATGCAGTAAGGGATGCATTGAGGGATGCAGTGAGGGATGCATTGAGGGATGCAGTCAGGGACGTAGTGAGGGATGCAGTGAGGGATGCACTGAGGGATGCACTGAGGCATGCAGTGAGGGATGCAGTGAGGGATGCAGTGAGGGATGCAGTAAGGGATGCAGTGAGGGATGCAGTAAGGGATGCAGTAAGGGATGCAATGACGTCTGCAGTAAGGGATGCAGTGAGGGATGCAGTAAGGGATGCATTGAGGGATGCATTCAGGGATGTAGTGAGGAATGCAGTGAGGGATGCAGTCAGGGATGTAGTGAGGGATGCAGTGAGGGATGCACTGAGGGATGCACTGAGGGATGCAGTGAGGGATGCAGTAAGGGATGCAGTGAGGGATGCAGTGAGGGATGCAGTGACGGATGCAGTGAGGGATGCGGAGGGGGGGGGGGTTCCATGACGCATAGACACATAGAAACCATCACATCTGGTACATGTCTAGTCATATGTGCTCCCAGACACACACACACACACAGACACACAAAACACACACACACACACACATGCACGCACACATTTTGACATAGACACAGTGTGTACCAAGGGCATTGTTATCCCCCCTGTCCCCTGGGCACAAACCTGAAACCCCCAAACCCACAGCTTTGCCCATTCACGCCACCTCTGCCGGCCTTGGTGCCAATCCAATGGCAGGTGTGCAGCCCACGCTGACACCCCAACCACCCGGTCAGTCCCAGAGGGACTGAACCTGAAGCCTGAGTGCCAGAGGCATCCGCGTGGGCTTGCGACGTAGGCCCTTTGGCAAAGCTGGGAGTGGGAGTGGGAGGCTGCGCATCACTGCTGCACTGCGGCAGGGCAGCCACCAAGGCACCAAAATCCTGATATAACACAAGCAAGCGAAACTACCCACTGCACATGCCATGGCACTATGTGCACAGCCATCCAACACGGATGCACAACACTGCGGGGCAAAGGGTAATGCAGATCCATCAACCTTGCAGGAGAAAGCAGCCGTCCTGGCCGAAGCAAAGGTCAGTGCTTCAGGCCCTGTGCACTTGGTGGTGGGCACTGCCCATGCACAGGCACTGGGCAGGGCGAGGGGGCAGGTCTGGGACAGGGCATGCGGGGCCTGATCTGCTGCGTGCGGCCTATGGCGCGGGATGTTGTAGTGTGTGGTGTACCAGCCCCATCTCCGTCCCACACATACATGCCCACACATACAGGCAATCGAATTTGTGCAGAAGGAGCAGCAGCGGTCTCCAAGAGTTTGGAGATCAATTCAGTGTTGACCAGCCTTAACCTTGGATGTATGTGATGTGGATGCAGAGAGAGGCATAGGCTGTGTCGGGGTTTAAGGGGTGGTGTGTAGTGCTGGGGCCAATGGGGTGTGTGGAAAGGGATGGAGTGTGAGGAGTGTAGTTGGGGAGGTGGAAAATTGGCTTGCGCCCGGGGGGGGTCACGGCTGTCGCCTGAAGGAGGGGGGGGGGGGTTGGGAAATGGACACCTGTGACAGGACCTATGTATGGTCCTCATTGTCAGCCTTTTTTTTTTACCATGCTATAGACTCTCTGATTTTTGAATATAGGCAGAGCCTGACTTAGCTTAGTTGGTAGTAGGCCTAGGCTCCATTCCCAGAGGTCCTGGATTCAAACCCAGCTTCATGCAATGTTTTTCCCTTCGCTTTTTTGGTCTTTTTTATGTCTTCATGTTTGCATGTTTGCATGTGCATGCCCCCCTTTTCATCTTCTTGCCCAACTGGGGGGGGAGGAGAGGACGGAGGCTGTGCAGAAGGCAAAATTGAGGGATGCTGTGTGCCTACCCAGTGACATATCCCTTCCTGCTGCAGAGATGGCCATGGTGGGGCGTTGCATCCCCCCCCCCCCCCCGTGCTATGGGATGCAACCGGAATAGACCGGACATAAATACCACCACCGTTGGGGGTAGGGGGGGGACTGGGGGGCTGTGTATACCGGTTGTCATTGCCCCGTCACGGCGGGCCAGAAGGGGGGGGGGGGGTTGGGAAATGGACATCCGTGACCCCCCGTGGGCGCAAGCCAATTTTCCCCCACCCTTGTGACGGGCAGTGGTTTGGGGTTGTGGACCTGATGGGGAAAGCAGTGGAAGGGGTTTGGTGCCCAGCGGCAATAGAGAAAGGCTGTGGGCTGTGGAGTTTCAAAGGTATATCCAGGGACACACAGTAGCAGGAGCAAGGGCAGTGCCGTGTACATGTGCTGGGGATGTGGCACATTGCAGGTAGTGGGTGTAGGTGTTGTGGCACGGGGGTGTACAGGAGCCAGGCTGTGAAAGGCAGAGCAGGCAGGGTGACAGCAGTGCACAGGGCCTGAAGCACTGACCTTTGCTTCACCCACAACGGACGGCTGCTTTCTCCTGCAAGGTTGATGGATCTGCCCTACCCTTTGCCCCGCAGTGTTGAGCATCCGTGTTGGATGGCTGTGCACATAGTGCCATGGCGTGTGCAGTGGGTAGTTTCGCTTGCTTGTGTTGTATCAGGGATTTGGTGCCTTGGTGGCTGCCCTGCCGCAGTGCAGCAGTGATGCGCAGCCTCCCACTCCCACTCACAGCTTTGCCAAAGGGCCCAAGTCGCAAGCCCACGCGGATGCCTCTGGTACTCGGGCTTCAGGTTCAGTCCCTCTGGGACTGACCGGGTGGTTGGGGTGTCAGTATGGGCTGCACACCTGCCATTGGATTGGCACCAAGGCCGGCAGAGGTGGTGCGAATGGGCAAAGCTGAGGGTTTGGGGGTGTGGGGGTGTGTGCCCAGGGGATGTGGGGGATAACAATGGGGTCACGCTCAGGCCCCTCTGATCAGCGAAGTGGGAATGGTGGCAGAGGCGCTGCTGAGCAGCGCAAGGGCAGTGCTCTGTGACCATGGGCCACGGGGTCCGGGGTCACGGTGGGGGAGTGCATGAGGAGAGGCCCCCTGTGCTGGTGGTGGGCACTGCCCATGCACAGGCACTGGGCAGGGCGAGGAGGGCGGGTCTGGGACAGGGCATGCAGTGCCGGACCTGCTGTGTGGGGTCTGTGGTGTGGGATGTTGTGTTGTGTGGTGTACCAGCCCCATCCCCGTCCCTCCCGCCCACACATACGGCCAACAGAATTGGTGCAGACGGAGCAGCAGCGGTCTCCAAGAGTTTGGAGATCAATTCAGTGTTGACCAGCCTTATCTTTGAGGGTATGTGATGTGGATGTAGAAAGACGCATAGGCTGTGTGGGGGTTGTAGGGGTGATGTGTGGTGCTGGGGCTAAAGGGCTTTGTGGAAAGGGATGGAGTGTGAGAAGTGTAGTTGTGGTGGGCAGTGGT
The DNA here is from genome assembly GCA_964036045.1 of Eutreptiella sp. 'Long Island Sound 2002'. Lineage (NCBI taxonomy): Eukaryota > Euglenozoa > Euglenophyceae > Eutreptiales > Eutreptiaceae > Eutreptiella > Eutreptiella sp. 'Long Island Sound 2002'. The sequence continues at coordinate 187,380,800 of OZ038379.1, read as the reverse complement.
GAGTTCAGAGTTTGGGGTGTGGGCCTGATGGCGAAAGCAGCAGTGGAAGGTTTTTGGTGCCCAGCGGCAGTAGAGAAAGGCTGTGGTCTGTGGAGTTTCAAAGGCATGCAGTAGCAGGAGCAAGGGCAGTGCCAGGTACATGTGCTGGGGATGTGGGACATTTGCAGGCAGTGGGTGTAGGTGGTGTGGCACGGGGGTGTACAGGAGCCAGGCTGTGAAAGGCAGAGCAGACAGTGTGACAGCAGTGCACAGGGCCTGAAGCACTGACCTTTGCTTCACCCACAACGGACGGCTGCTTTCTCCTGCAAGGTTGATGGATCTGCCCTACCCTTTGCCCCGCAGTGTTGAGCATCCGTGTTGGATGGCTGTGCACATAGTGCCATGGCGTGTGCAGTGGGTAGTTTCGCTTGCTTGTGTTGTATCAGGGATTTGGTGCCTTGGTGGCTGCCCTGCCGCAGTGCAGCAGTGATGCGCAGCCTCCCACTCCCACTCACAGCTTTGCCAAAGGGCCCAAGTCGCAAGCCCACGCGGATGCCTCTGGTACTCGGGCTTCAGGTTCAGTCCCTCTGGGACTGACCGGGTGGTTGGGGTGTCAGTATGGGCTGCACACCTGCCATTGGATTGGCACCAAGGCCGGCGGAGGTGGTGCGAATGGGCAAAGCTGTGGGTTTGGGGGTGTGGGGGTGTGTGCCCAGGGGACGTGGGGGAAAACAATGGGGTCACGCCCAGGCCCCTCTGCTCAGCGAAGTGTGAATGGTGGCAGAGGCGCTGCTGAGCAGCGCAAGGGCAGTGCTCTGTGACCATGGGCCACGGGGTCCGGGGTCACGGCGGGGGAGTGCATGAGGGGAGGCCCCCTGTGCTGGTGGTGGGCACTGCCCATGCACAGGCACTGGGCAGGGCGAGGAGGGCGGGTCTGGGACAGGGCATGCAGTGCCGGACCTGCTGTGTGGGGTCTGTGGTGTGGGATCTTGTGGTGTGTACCAGCCCCATCTCCGTACCTCATGCCCATGCATACAGGCAATGGAATTTGTGCAAAAGGAGCAGCAGCGGTCTCCAAGAGTTTGGAGATCAATTCAGTGTTGACCAACCTTGACCTTGAAGGTATGTGATGTGGATGCAGAGCGAGGCATGTGCTCATTATTTTGCTAATGCTGGGCACGGTGCTGCTATCAGGGCGCGCAGACTCTATTTAACTGCTATTCTAGTCGCTAGTCAAATTCAAAATAAACGCGTTTATGCGTTTATTTTTCAAAAAAACGCCCGTTTTTGGGCGAGAATCGCTGTTTATCGATGTTTATTGATGTTTATTGGTGTTTTCACATATTGTTGCATGCATTGGGGAAGGTTTTGGGTTGCCTTGTTGTGCCATTCGCTTGCAAGTTGTCATTTCCGGTAGGTGTCATTTAAATTTAAACAATCATAACCATCACCTCAATGGTACCAGCCACATAGAACAAAGTTGTGTCCTATGAACCTGCAATGGAAGGAATAGGTATAAGGAGGCAAGCAGCTGCAGAATGATCATTTTTGCAAACAATTTGTTTGAAAAAAAGGTAAAAAAACAACAAATTTTCACCAAAATAAACAAGTTACTAGTCACTAGTCAAATGGCCTTTGGATAGTGTTTATTTAGAGCTTGAGGGCGCGGCCTTGCGGACCTGCTATGTCCGGTTTGTGGCCTGTGTCGCTGTGGTGTCTAGCGTGCATCCTTGTCCTCTGTGCCCACATTCACAGGGAATGGCATCCCGGATGCTCTCAAAGATTCAATTAAAGCAGCCGTGGACAACAACAAAGCACTGCACCACCAGAAAGCAAGCACGGAGTGAAGCCTTCCATTGTCCGCTGCGAACAGACCCCCGGGAGCGCGCACAGGAGCGCAACTGCAAAGCAGTCATCCGCCTGGGCTACACCAACCTGCCGTCGTGGGAGGTAGAAAGGATAGTTAAATGGATGGAAAACACACACTGGGGCGCAGACTCCTACCACCCCCTGGCACACAACTGCAACTGTTTCTGCAAGCAGTTGGCCAGGTTTTTGGGGCTAAGTGTGCCCTCTTGGGTGAACACGGCGGCTCGCTGGGCTGCCCCCTTTGCCCCCCTGATTGTTGTGGAGGGTGGGGTGGCAACCTGGGACGGCAGGGGCGCAGGTCTTCACCCCCACCCCATCCTTTTGGAAGCGTCTCAGTGTGGGCGCTGTGAGTTCCTTTGACCTTTGCCCTTAACCTGCTATTGACCTTTTGCTCTTGACCTGCTAGGACCACTGTTGGTTGACCTTTGCCTCTGACCATTTGCCCTTTCCCTTTTGCCCTCACACAAATAGTTCAGAAGTCTTTCCCATTTTGGCGGTTGACTGGCTTCTTTTTTCTTTAGTTTTAACTGTGAGTTCCTTTGACCTTTGCCCTTAACCTGCTATTGACCCTTTGCTCTTGACCTGCTGGGACCACTGTTGGTTGACCTTTGCCTCTGACCATTTGCCCTTGCCCTTTTGCCCTCACACAAACAGTTCAGAAGTCTTTCCCTTTTGCTGGGCAACTTTGGTAGTCGCATTGTAGGCTACCAAGTGCCTTTTGTTCATCTTGACCATTCACTGAGTGACTTGTCGAGTGACTTGTCTATTCCTGTGTCTTTCGCGTTTTTGCCGGTTCTCCCAACGGTTTTGTAAGTGGGAAAGTACTGTGGGATCTTCACGGTGGAGTTTCAGTGGTTGCTGACCTCATAACCGATCCGAACCACCCGGGCCGTGCAGTTGGAATGAACAGCCATGCGGTGGTCTGCCGTTGGCGGTGGTACAAGGATAACGCAGTCCGGCTTTGGGGCTGTGGTGCTGGAGGCACACGTAGACGTGCACCTTCGTGCGGAGCTGAAAAAAAACAACGTTGCGAGTATCGTTAAGAGTGCATCCTTTGGCAAACAGCCTGAATCCATCCCGTCATTTCTGAGAACGGTTCCGACTCCACTGCGCTTGACAACGTGGTGGAGTTCTTTTTGAAAGAGGAGTCTGATGAGCTGCCTAAAACTATGACCACTTGCGTTCCAGAGGCGTGGGACATCCACACCCTATTAGCTGAGAAGAAGCGTTTCTTCGCAGTGGGCATCCCTGTCGATGGAGACCTTGGATGCCCCTGGTCTGTTCGTGTACTCTCGTTCGCTCGTTCGCTCGTTGCGTTGACGCACTCTTGGCACGAGGTACACGGTACGTGTACATCGCTGTTTGCAAGGCACTGGAAGGGGGGCCTGGGGAAAGAGGGTTGTCAGGAAGTGCAAGGGGCTGGGCGCAATGGATTCACTGGCAGTGCAAGATGTGAGGCCGCCAAGTGGCTGGGGAAAACTCATTGAGAGGCAGTACAAATGGGCTGGGGAACGGTGCTTTGGGAGCAGCGTGGCAATGTGGTCAGAAGGCTGCACCGCACACACGGTGTCCAGTGGCATGCTGTGTGGCGGCACCAGGTCTCCCCTGTGTGGGGCAGATGGGTGTTCCCCACTGAACTGCTGCACACAGATGCCCCCGTCACGCCTACTCCCGCCTGCTAAGGGCACTGGTTGAGGTTGCCTCTTATGCCGCTTGTCAACATCTAGTCTGGACTCGGACCTTGTGGGCAGGCACCAACGGCCGCAGCATGAGCACCTGTTTTTGGGCGCCTGTTGGTGCGGGGTTTGAAGCATGCCGCAGTACACTGAAAATTGGCTTGGGTTGGGTTAGATTTTTTTTTGGCAAAACAACTTTAATATCAAGAAACCAATCCCATCCCTGAGCACTCAACTGTCAGAGACGGCCAATACTCCGGCGGTCAAATTGGGTTCAGTTGGGAAGCAGGGAGCTGTGCATGTTGGGGCTCCGCAAATTGCAATCGTTAATAGGGCTTCTTGAACTTGAGGAACGCCCTTGCCTCTTCTGTTACACAATGCACGTACTGGAACATGCAAGACAGTGCCCGTGCATGTGCCTGCATGCACACACACAGAGAGACATGTACACGGCTACTCACACCCACAGTCACCACTTTTTACCAAACGAAGGGAGAAATGGGTCGAAGTCCTGGCAAGTCCAATGGAATCACCTCGTAGTGGTGTTGCCATTGTGCTGACATTGACTCCACACAATTCCCCTTCATGTGTATCCCCATTTCACATTTTTATCAGGACTCTGCGATTTACGTCAGTCTTCCCTACCGGTGCTGGAAAACAGCCGACTCCGCAAAGTGCGCGCACAGCGCACAGTGCGCCCCTTCTATTGTCCCTTCCTTCAAACCTTTCCCTCTTTGCCAACTGGCCTCTGACCCTTCAGTGCCCTTAATCCACAGGTCTTGCCTTTCCTTGACTTCCTACACTTCCTTTGGTAGGTTGTACCAACGGGGCCCAGGACTGTCCCTATTTCACTGCTCTGTGTCGGGTCCACAAAGAGGAGGGCAACGGCCCTCGCCATTGGCCAGGTGCATCCAAGGACACCCACGTGAAACACGTGAGGGTGTGCGTGGGGGTGCATGCGTGTAGGTGTGTGTGTGTGTGTGTGTGCGTGTGTGCACGCATGTAGATGCGTGCTAATGTCAAATTCGCGCCCAATGCCATGCTTTTGCCTTTGGCCAGTCAGTGCGCATATCTGGCAGATATCATCTGTCACGTTCTTTCCTTTCATGCATCTCAACTACTTGGATTGTCTGTTCCACATGCGAGCCAGCACCCTGTCCTAATTCAACATTTGAGCATATGAAAATGTGTGATCACTGCCTTGGCAACACCGCATGCAGTGTCCCAGTGTGCAATGAGCTGCTACCTGAGTCGCACTTGAACAGTGTACTTCCTGAGCATGTGGATGCAGGGTGGCCGGAGCCCCTGCTTTCTGCAAACTGACAGCTTCAGTGCTTGTGTGCCGTACTGCCTAGATATGGATGCACAAGAAATGTGAGAAACTGGCAGTCCTGTTTTGTGGTCCAGCAAGTGGTCCAGCAAACCAGCATACATAGGATGGTGACTTTGTTACAGGATTTTCAGCACCTACACCCGAGACTGTGTGCTGCAAATTGCTCACCAGGGTCCTGAATTCTGCACCCTACAGCCCCTGCTGGTACACCATGGATTTTTTGTTTTGGTCTGATGCTTGCCACGGGTCCCAGGGTTCTGAATTCTGCACCCCATGCTGCTTTGAATTGATCATGCATCCTTCTAGAGGTGGGTGGTTTTCAGGGGGTGTGCCCAGGATAAACAACGTAATAACTGGCAATAATTGGCGCTGTGCGAAAACACCCCCAGAGGCCGCCAGCTTCAGACAGCAATCTGCCTTGTGCGTTATGCCAAAACCCCCCAACACAAGGTGAGTGGCCAGGTCTAGGGATGTGGGTCTTGTGGCAGCCGCGCTGCCAGACTCAGAATGGCCGGTGATCACGTTTGAATACTGGCTCCATTCGCCCTACCTTACCATCCCCCCTACCGCAAAGCACACACATTCCACTGTCCCACCCCATGCCACGCTGTGGTAGAGTGCAGTACAGGGCTCACTCCCACTGAGTAACGCACGGTGGTGTTTCATGCAGCCCCACTCCCCCAGCCCCCTGACAGTCAGGCACGCACACACATTGCACTCTGACACCCAATGCCATGCTGTGGTAGGCGGCAGTACAGGGCGCAGTCCCACTGAGTACCACACGGTGATGTGCACGCACCATCCACTGCGTGCCTTTCTCGTGCACCGGGTCGCCACCCAAGAATCGATGATTCTTCTCATGTTCTGGCGTGGCTTTGGTGGCTGACACTGTAGCGTCTGCCGCCTTTGTTGGTCTGATTTGGTGTGGCTGTCCAGACCCCTTACCCACACTCCTTAGCCCCCCCCCACCCCCTCACCCGAGTCCAAGTGGCCGCATCCCAAGCCATTCAGGAAAGGAGAACAGCCCAGAACACATTGGTGGACCGGAGTGCACTGGAAGCGACCGGCGTGGGCAGTGGGCGATGAAAGTCGTGGTAAGCAGGCGCGGCCAGAGCCTAATGCGGACACTGCAACCTGACCATTGAGACCACCGCTCACCCTTCCGTAGTCCTCAGGGACACCATCACGCATGGCCCGGGACCATGGCATGAGGCACAAGGGCACGAAGGGAGGCCGGTGTGTGCGCCCGCTGCAAGCGCCATTTCCAACGCAGGTGAGACGTGTCCGACCGGCAGGCTGGCCGGTGTGCACAGAACCTCTGGAGGCCTCCCTTTGACTGACAAAGCCGTCCACTAAGAGGGGGGCAGTAGGTCGGGGTGTATGGGTGTTGATGTGGGGATGTAAAGTTGCTCTGTGCCGGTGGTTGGCACATTGAGGAAGCACCTCCAAAGGGGGTGGCTAAGCACCTTTCTCCGCAACCCCCCCGTCGGCCTCCATCGCCTTTGCGCGCATGCTAGCGTCGTCAGCGTCGTCATTGTGTTCTGCTGCCGCAGAAGAGCGCTACAATGCCGCTCACTCGTATGGCCCCAGGTCCACCTGAACATTGTGTGTGGCTGTGTGACATCATCGGACCCGTCATTGTCTCGATTCTTTCCATTGGGGGAGCGTTAGCGCACCGGGCGCACGCCGGGCATCTTTTTTTTTACCATTCCCCACCCATGCCTGTTTTTGCCCCCACCTCACCAAACAATTTGGAGTGAGTACCTTCTCGCCATGTCCAAGAATTTGGCCCATCCTTTGCACCCAGTTTATGGCGATGGCAAGGGTGGCGGTTGGAAGTGGTGGGAGTGACATTTTGTGTTGTTGAATTCTCATATCTCGGCTTATGCAAGGTGCCTTGCAGGGAAGGTTTGCGGTCTAGTGCGGTCTACTTGGGGGGCTTCCCAAGGTGAGGATAAACCTGGGGCAAGAGATAAGATACTTAATCCAAAGGTAGCATGCCGGGCATGCGCCGGGCAAACATTCCCCCATTGTTTGTTTTTTCACCTTTTGCCCGAACTAACCGGATGCTTGGCTGCCTGCCGAGCCCAGATTTCTTTCTTTGCTGAGGATGGTCCTGGCAGTTGGTGTTAACAGGCAAAAAAAATGTTTCATTCAACATTCACTGCACCCAATTGTTGGGCAGAGGAACAGTTCTACTGGGGGGCCGAAAAATGGAAGGGCAGGTTGGAGCAGTGGCTCCCTTGACCGAAGGATGGTTTGAGTCAGAAGCTCGCTTGAGAGTTGCAGCCCAGAAGACAATCCCCCCCCCCCCCAACAACGCACCCAAGCCCCGTCAAGTGCCAAGGGAAGAAGTTGCAGTCGAAGTTGGATGCTTTTTCTGCGCCCCCCATTGCCCCCTTCTGCCGATGCCCCAGAGGCTGTGCAGCTCACTGGCGAACCCAGCTGCCGAAGCAGGCACGGTCTCCGACTATGGCCGACGATGCGATACGGTTCATATGCCCTCGTGTTTGCATGCCTTGTTTCGTGTCGCGCGTCCGTTGAATAGTAAATGGGGCGGCGAGGGAACCATCAGTTGGGGTATGTTCCCTCAGAGATGCAAGGATACCACTGTGCGCAGTTGTTCACTGTTGGGGGGGCGGGGGGGTTAGCGGGGCCTCTCCGCCATATGGCAACCATCCACAGACGTGGTTGCCTGCGCATGAGTGGAGTGGTTGGAAGAGAAAAGATGCCCAGTGGGTGCCCAGTGCACTCACGTCTCCTCCTACTCATGTTGCGGGCGTTGGGGTCCACGACTGGACTGAAACAGCCCTCATTGCCAGCAACAAGGCATGTCGGGTTTTCACTTCTGGGGGGGGGGGGCAATAGAGCCCCCCAAAACCTGGGGGGGGGGGGGGTTTCGGGAAAAGGGCTCAATTGACAGGCACCATTAATCAGTCATTACGAAGTCTGGCGCCAAAGGCGCTGAAAATTTTTCCGACCACTAAAGTTGGTCGATTTTTTTTTCACCAAATATATGGCAAATGATGACTTTTCTGAACCCCCTCGACGCGCTGATTCCAAAAATCCTATTTTCTTTTTCGATTTTTGGGTCTGGGTCACCTCCAAGGCCTGGGGGTCAGACTCGGTAGGATTTTGGGGGTCCTGTCAATTGGGCCCTTTTTGGGGGAGGGGGGGTCCGGCCGGAGGGCTCTATCGACCCCCCCCCCCCGGAAACGAAAACCCGGCTTCCCCAATCCCCTTCAAAACCTGCCAACCCTTTAATATGCCCCCAACCTGCACTACACCAAGGGCTATCCAAGATTTCTGCACCCAAACACAGCAAGAAGGCAGGGATTATGTTGACACATTGATTCCTGTGCACTTCAACCCCCCTCAACCCATACGGGAAGAGTGCCACAAAAATAGCAATATTACGCATCCATTTGTCTCTCTTTCTTGCCTTCTCGTATGTGCTTGGCCAGACCATGCCTTGCAATGTATGCCAGTCCAAGAATGCTGAAACTGTTGGTTTTTTGCCTTTGGTCGAGGCAGATTGCTGTACCCTTCAACAGAAGCATCCAGAATTTGCAGATGATCGGGTCGCTTGGGCATCGTTCGTTCATGCAGGGATTCTTGCCTATCCGTACCACGAAAAATCATGGGAAATCACAGACAATCACGGAAATGGGTTTCGGGGAAAATCACGGATAATCACAGAAACCTACGGATTATCACGGATTTGGTTTGATTGAGATGTGTTTTTGTGTTTTGTATCACCCAATCTCGGTATCCACAGGACTTACCACATGTACTTCCCTTGTTCCCCACACCACAGTGATGTCACATGTCCTTTTGTTGTCCTGTTTGCAGTTCTGTGCACACAAATGTCCGTTTTTGGCACCTCAGGCTCTAGGTCTCCTGCAAAAGGTACAGGCAAAGGCATGAAAAAGGCGAGGAAATGGACGCGTGGTGCAACAATGACTGCCCCGAAAAAAGCTCAGCAATTTTCTGACAATATGACAGTTCCAGGAGACACCATGTGGTACCCTCCCGCCCTTGTAATAGCCACCCCCTTGTCCAAGCTACAGTAGGCGTAGGGACCGTATTAATTTGGTACCTAATTTGATTCGGTACAAATGTAGTGCAGCCGCATAACACATGGGTTTGGTGACGAATTTGCCAGCTACATAAGGTCATGGACATATTTGTTGTGAGTGTTTGCCCACTTGAACCCACATAGCTCTGATTTGGGGGATATTTGTTGTGAGTGTTTGCCCACTTGAACCCACATAGCTCTGATTTGGGGGATATTTGTGTACTATATCCCCCTTCCTTGCACCAGCTCACCGTGCATTATTTGGGCTCAGGCTGCCTAAGGTGTGTGGGGAATGGCCCATGTCTTTGATGGGAAGTTGTACTTTACAACAGACCACATGCAAGGCAATTTCATTCCCAAGAATTTGAAGTTGCCCGAGCCCAAACCGGCTCCTAAACCTCGGGGAAAGGCATCTTCAAAGGCATCTTCAAGTGGTGAGCATGTGCAGTTGTTCCGCATGGTGTATGATCGCAAGAAGGGTTTCCAATCCGAACATTTGTAGGCTTCTCATGCCTCATTGCTTGTAGGAACTTGGGTATGAACCTGAAAATTCATGTTTCAAACACTTTCTTGTGTTTGCATGCCTTTGAGAACGTGGGCGGAGGTTAAGGTGCACTCATACCATGCATTCACTCACATGTGTGTCAGTAGTTGTATGTGTCGTGCGCAAACCACGCCCTTGTCTAAGCTACAGTAGGCGTAGGGACCGTATTAATTCCGTACTTTGGCGTAGCGATTACAAAGGGGGGGGGGGGTATATATATGCACACATGCGTCCGTGACATGTTATGGGCTGGCCCAGTCTGAGCGGGCTTATTGCATGTATTCAGGTATGGGATCACCACTGTAATTTGATTTCATGCAGACTCTGGCGAAAGGCGCCTAGGACCGGTCACTCTGGTCCGTGATCAGCCTTCATCTCTTTTTGGCTGTGCATGCTGTTGCTTGCGCAATTCTCTTGAGCGCAATCACCACGTGACACACCCATGTGTCACCGCACGGGGGGTATATCGAATATCTGTGTAGCTCGCCGGCCTACCGATGCATGCATGCACTATCAAATCCCTGGGCACCCGGATCGACACACGCCCCCACGCGGCATTTCACACATGCAGGTCACACTGCCACTGGTATTCATGTGCTCGTTGTGAGACACCACTTGCATACGTGCACACAAACACTCAGCATGAACACTCTCGATTTCCGATGCGCTGCTGCATTATCGGGTACTTGGACTAGCACATGCCTCCTAAACGACATCTCAGGCATGCAATGCACACTAAAGCTGACACGCATGAACCCACTGTGGGACACCACCTGCATGCATGCACACATGTTCCCCGCGGGGACACTCTCAACCCCCGACGTGCTGCTACATTATGACACGGTCACACACACTCATGAACCCACATATGGATACCACCCGCTACATCCCCCACACACACATCCTGTGTGAGGCGTTGCTAGCACATGTAACCCGGGAGCAGTGCGAATGATCAAAGAGATACCCACTCCCTAACATGACACACACTCAGCATGGGCACAGGCCCCCTGCACAACACCAGGCCAGCACACAGCATGGGCATGTGGCCATGTGGGAACATTGTCGCTGTCTATGCGGTATTTGTTATTGTGTTAAATGGGGTACTCAAATGGGGTACTCACATACGGTACTCAAATGGGGTACTCAAATGGGTTACTCAATTGGGGTACTCAAATGGGGTACACAAAAGGGGTTCTCAAATGGGGTACTCAAATAGGGTACTCAAATAGGGTACTCAAATAGGGTCCTCAAATAGGGTACTCAAATGGGATACTCAAATGGGGTACTCAAATGGAGTACTCAGATGGGGTACTCAAATGTACTCACGTGTTACAACCAACCCTTCACACTATCATGGAGAAACAAGCTTCGGCGAGGATGACACTCAAACCGTCTGCATACCAGTCCATGGATATCAGTGTACAACGACCCTCTGACCCGCTCAGACCATATCCTCCGCCTGATGTGGTGAGACATCGACCTGCCGATCTACAAGAACAGGAGGTGGCAGTCGACGATGGACAAGACACACATGCTCCAAAATGAAGCGAGGGGACTAGCTATGTCATGCATGCGGTCTACATAATTATGCTGCCTGGGTACAATGCCGACTCTACCGCCGCTCAAAATCTGAGCTCAGGGAGGTCTGCAAGATAGGGGTAAAGTACAGCAGCCGGCAGAGTCCACCACGCAAACGCAAGATGGGAAGGCGCCGGGAGAAGAAGCACACAATGAAACAAGAAGACCAGATCTACCCCCACTGCGGAAATCATAATTATGCGCAGTGCACGAGGTGTAACACGTCTACGATGCGCAACTAACCGGCGTGTCCAAACACCCACATAACGCGAGTAGTCGGCACCCTCACCATTGCCAGCTGGCTTGGTGACACAGGCCACCGCTAACACAGATGCAGGAGAGGACAACGCCCCAGCTTTTCCCGATTCTCTCGAATTCCGATGTGTTGCTGCATTATCACACATCGCTCACACCGGTGACCACACACATGGATGCCACCCACTACGCTACACACACGCACAGCTGTATGAGGAGCTGCCGGCACAGTGTGATATGCTGTACATAAATGGACCTTCAGCTTTCCGGGGTTCTCCCTAGTACACTCAATGACACCTTGAGCGTCAGGAACAAAAGAAAAAATGACGGAAAATCACAGACAATCACGGAAATGGGTTTCGGGGAAAATCACGGATAATCACAGAAACCTACGGATTATCACGGATTTGGTTTGATTGAGATGTGTTTTTGTGTTTTGTATCGCCCAATCTCGGTATCCACAGGATTTACCACATGTACTTCCCTTGTTCCCCACACCACAGTGATGTCACATGTCCTTTTGTTGTCCTGTTTGCAGTTCTGTGCACACAAATGTCCGTTTTTGGCACCTCAGGCTCTAGGTCTCCTGCAAAAGGTACAGGCAAAGGCATGAAAAAGGCGAGGAAATGGACACGTGGTGCAACAATGACTGCCCCGAAAAGAGCTCGGCAATTTTCTGACAATATGACAGTTCCAGGAGACACTATGTGGTATATCTTTTGTGAATAGCCAATTTGTCACAAGGAGAAGAGTACTGCAAAACGACACATTCTAATTCCTCAACGCAAGAAAGCAAAGCATGACCCAAAACTTGTGAAAGCCCCTGGTCTTTCTGCACCAGTGGAGCCCAAAAAATCTGAGCAGCCTAACTCCAGCAACAACCCTGGACCAAGCAAGCCAGCTGAAACTGTGGCAGCCCCTCAAAAGCAAGCGGACTTGAAGTCTCTTTTGGATTGTGTGAAGCACAAGGAAATGGTTTCAGATGATTTTGCTGCAGCCTTTTTGCAAGCAAGCATTCTCCCCAACAAACTGGGCAACCCATGGATCCTCGGGTTGTTTTGCAAATACAGGGCCGTTTCTGGTTCCATTGCAAAAGGGGACACACTGTGCCGCGGCGTTGATTGTGTTCATGAGTGTCGCATTGGGGCCATTCGCAAAATTGCTAGAGGCAAGTCCAAAGTTGGGGTTGGGACTGATGTGTGGCCGGGCAACCAGGGTCATGCCATCATCAACATTTTGTTGGGTCTTGGCAGCCGTTTCTTCGTGGTGGCCACTGACACGTGTCTGTCAGTGTGGACAACGTTGCATGGGGGGAGTGCCTGCCGCGATGCGCGCACTGGGGTTGTTCCGTAGACCCTTTCATCCAGAGCCAATCAGGGGGAATGGTAACGCCTCAGCGCCCACCAGGTACCATGTACACCAGGTACACCAGGTACAACTCCTCTTCCGGCAGACCATCTCCTAGAGAAGTTGTTCAGACACCTGATGCAGTGCACGCACAGTGCATGCACGGTGCGGATACTCCCCCGTGGGCGCATTGTGTGCTTGTGTCCAAACAACTTGGGTCTCACCTGCTACTCGCCGGCTCCAGGGCATGCACTTGTTGCATGCAGTGTCATGGCTTGTCCTCCTGCTGCTCGTCCAGCCACTGTCCTCCCTCGACACGTGCCGCTGCGAAGGCCCCCCGCAGCCGTCGTTGGATGAGCTGGCCAACCGGTACCGCCCGACGAAGTTCCTCCCGTGGCTGCACACCGGCTACCACCGGGTGTACGACACGCTGCTGGCGCCCCTGCGGCACGCCCCCGTGCGCCTCCTCGAGATTGGCCTGGACAGCGGCAATGGCACGCTCCTGTGGAAGGAGTACTTCGACTCCGTGGAGCTGTTCGGCATTGATTCAAACCCAGACACCGGGAACACCCCTGGCGCACGCCTGGCGCAGATATTCATCGGGGATGCCTCGAACGCCACGTTCCTGCAGGAGGTCATGCGCGCCACCGGGGGCAATTTTGACGTGATCATCGACGACGGCGGGCACTCCTTCACGCAGCAGATGGAGGCCTACAAAATGCTGTTCACGCACGCCCTCAAGCCCGGGGGTATCTACGTGATCGAGGACATCGAGACGAGCTACTGGAGGCCGGGGACGGTGCTGTATGGCCAGCCCATCGCGGGGGGGCGGCTGCACCCGCGGACGACCGTCAACAAGTTCAAGCAGATGGTGGACGTCGTGAACCGCAAGTTCCACGACAACAATTACTACGTGACGCAGGGTGCGACGGATTGGTGGGTGAAGAGCGTGGCGTTCGCGCAGAACCTGGTCATCCTCCACAAGAAGGACGCGCGGGACCGGCCCTACGACGCGCACTACCGGTGGCCGGCGTATCTGCAGGGGCCCGCGCGGCATCAGGGGAAGGAGGAGTACTATGGCCCTTCGGTGTTTGCAGCGCCCTCGCCGGAGAGCGAGGACTGGAGCAGTGTGCCCAAACGGCCAGGGCCGAAGACGAAGAAGCTGAAATAGCACGCCTCATCGAGCCCAATCCATGGCCCATGGCACTGATGCGGGCGGTAGGGCTGTGGCGCTATGGCTCACGTTTGGGGGCGCAGGGAAAGCGGCGGAGGGTACTTGGGTGCCAATCTTCAATGAGAGTGGAGGGGGACTGAATGATATCGTAAGACCCACAGACATGTGCGATGCCGAGGGGCATCGGGAGGTGTAGGACCCCCGCACTGTCGGCGTGGCCCTTCGAGGGGTTCTGGTGGGTTCTCCCCTTTGCAGTCGGCCACTATTGGAGCAGCAGAAAGATGATAGCGGGGATGAGGCTGATGTTTGTGCTTCGGTGTTTTCAAACGCACACCGACACATTTTGTGGTGAACGCAAGGAAACAATGGTGCCGAACGTATTGATATGCACACGTTAATGGGGACAAAAGTGTGTATGAGGCACAGGTAACAAAAATGTCACATGTTGGGTGTGATGTTGTGTGATGCAGATGTGATGTTGTGTGGCGCTCGCTTCAGGATGATTTTGGGGTTGAATTGGCTGGTAGGGTGGCAAAGTCCTGGTTTGCTATTGGGATGCTGTATGAGGGTAAACTCTGAGACTAAAGTCCGGGACACTTGGAAACAATGCAGCACACCAGGCATATGTCGGGCAAATGTATCCCTACCAGGAAACTACACCAATATTAGGAGAACAAGCAGAATTCCAACAGACAATGTGCCCACAACTGTGGTCTACCACAGGCTCAGGTGCGGGAGGTCTGAATCAATAATGTCATGTGCAACCAAGAACAGATGCAGATCAGTAGGCTTCACCATATTGACAGCACACGCCTTGCGTTCTTGCGCAGTAGTGCTGTCTGCTTGCTTGATCAACCTCCATGAGCTCCTGTGCACGTCTTGATCCATTGGCCTCATCCTTTTGCACACCATCAGCCTGCTGGCACGGCTGTGAATCATCTACACAGGCAGCTGTGTGTTGCCGCGTACTCTCCTGCTGCCTAACTTGGTCTTTGGAATCCCTTTTGCACTGCCCCTGCTAACCATTGATAGAGCTGGTTTCTCCTGTTGTAGAAAGTGGTATTTGCCGCTGGAGAGCATCAGCCAGTCCAAGTTCAGCGTCGTACAGCCTGTGGGTGTAGAGGCGCAGCGGGTCTGGAGCAGGGGAATGGGGTGGGCGCAGGGTTTTGCTTCGGTGGGGGGGAGGGGGGTGCGCCGGCACATCCACACAGGCAGAATTTGGAAACACCCGGGCAGGGATGTATTGGAAGCGAGGAGGGGGGGGGGGGGGCGCTGGCGGAGGTCCCCACTGCGCTCTGGCACATGCCGTGCCTCCGGGGGCTCAGCCTGGCAGGCAACCCGCTGCACTGCCTTCCCTCTTGGTTCGGCAGCCTGCGCCTCGCTGCGCTGAACCTCTCGGGGTCCTGGAGCTACCCCGCCGGCGTAGGGAAGCAGTACGCCCGGCAGCTCTCCGAGCGGTATCCATACTGGTTTTTGCAGTGCATTTTGCTGTAAGGTGTGGCGTTTTGGTTCGTACATATGCTGTCGTTGGACACTGTAGATAGTGGCACCAAGGCCCTCCGCTTGCGAAAACAGCCCCTGTGAGACCTCTGTCCTGCACTGTCAAGAATGATATGATCTGACATGGGCTTTCTCGAGAGCACACTTGGACATACGGTGCATCTTCAGAAAATGAAGAGCAGTCTCTTGTATTTTGCTGCAGACACTGCCGACAATTGTTCACAGCAAACCTGGACAGGTGCTCGTCCAGATTTGTGCAGAAATAGTGATCTTTGTGAGGCTATTTTGTTTCACGGTGCATGCCGATACTCGGGGCCAGTCTGAGATGTTTGTTTTGGTGCAAGTGGGCACGGTGCTCGGTTGCATACACTAGTAGAGGCATGAGTAGAGGAAGTCGGACACAACACTGTGTTCATCTTGGAAGAGGGTTAGAGAGGATCCTGAAGACCCAGTACAACGGGCACAAACCTGTTGTTGTCTGTCCCGCCAATTCACTTGAGGGTAGTGGCAACATGTTGAGCACCAGCCGATTGCTGTCTTTATTGTGATTCCGCATCAGGTGATGTGATGGTGTAGGAAAATTGCCAACTGCAGAGGATATGCAAATGGGACCAAAGGAAATGAATCAAACGCGGGACAGTGTGAGTGCATCATTGCAGAACACAACATCTCCCCTCAACAAGCAAATGCAAAGACCACCGATGGGGAGTGGTGTTTATGGATGGGGAGTGGTGTTTATTTGGACCGATGAAAATGTGGCCCAAGGAGTCACTATTTGACAGGGCCAGAGTCCGGCCAAATAGCCGACATTGTTCGAGGCGGGGCAATCGCCTTGGGAACAAGGATCATGTGATGATTCGGATAGCAGTGGAGACGATTCCACAGATGTGGATGTGCGCTCGGTGCACGAGGAACCAGGGGCGCCCCAAGTGCGATTTGGGAAGCAGGGCCATAGCATGGGCTTTGGGAGACGAAGAATGGGCACACCTCAATGCCCAATGGATGTGGATGACGAAACTGATGACTCCACCCTACACATCCCCGTTCCTTCCCCGAGAAAGCTTGCGGCATGTCTTGCGGTTTGTGCAGGAGGGTGTGGCAGTGTGGCTCATGGCGGTGACAGTTTCGCTTTCGTGGTTTGGTGAGGTACCGGAAGTCCATGTCGTTAGCAGTGACAGTGACGATGGCGGTACTGTTGAATGCAATGACGTGGATACACGGCCAATGGAATGGGAAACAGAGGGTGGACAGGTTGATACCGTGTGCTCCGGGGAAGGGGCACTGCACTGTGGTTATGACCTCCGTCCGCCTCCAAAGTCGGGCTGTTATGCAGACTAGAAACACGTGCCACTGTATGACGGGTGCTTTTTGGCAGGGGGATACGTCTGGATAAAGAGAGGACCCAAAGTGTCAGTGTGCTCCTCCCACCCACGCTTGCTTCGCATGAGCTGCCAAAAGCAGGCCTGTTCACCACTCCCAACATCAACTGCGCTGCCGCTAGTACTTTGGTTCATGGTGAATGACTTATTGCCCTCGGGCTTCGGTCGGTATTAGAGCCTTTCGCTGCAGCCACTGTGTTGCTGAACGCCGCAATGGTCTGGGAAGTGCCGGACGTGTTGTTTAGTGTGGTGCATGGTCCAAGAGGGTGCTGGGTGGCGGAACAGAGCCGCCGTTGCCCTCAAAAGACGGTGTTGCAACCAGGTAGCACTGGACAGCTCTAAACCTTGATCCCAAGAGGTTATCTCGAGTACTCGGAAGTGAGCAGGCTACGCCAGCTCATCTTAGTCTGAACCAAAAAAAAAAGCAACCAGGTTGGGTATGGATGCAACCCTTGTTTATGCAATAAACCACAGTCTAATATCACAGCGCGACATCTGGTTGTCTCACAACTCACTGAGGACCCTCGCCGACCCCGAATGCGCAATGTTGCTTTGACCTTGGCCTGTGGGGTGGAAAGGGTTCTACTATCATGAAACAAGCCGCGGAATTGGCGCGCGCGGTGCAAACGGCTCGGTGGGCGGCGCTCAATGGCTGGCTGGCGGTGGCTGTATGTATCGATAACTCGGCAGCCATGTTCTCACGGGTGTCACGGAGGGCACCACCGGTGCTGGGACTGCAAAGCAGGTTGCTGTGGCAGTCGCAACACATGGTCTGGAGGCCAGGTGCTGGTCCACTTTGCATTGGACGGCTTTGTGCATGTGCTCGTTTCTTTTGCGAAGCGAAACTCAGATCACCAATTTCCTGAGGCCAGACGCCTCCGTAGCAGCGAGGGCTGCAGCAATGTGCACCGCTGTGCGCAACGACCCACCCCCTGGTGAACCACCACTTGGCCTGACAACACCCTCCGACAATCACCTGCTGGTCAAGAGGTGAAGCATTGCCGGTCATTGCGCCAAGGCCAACTTCTCCGCGTCCTCTTCTCCAACCTCCTCCCTGCCAAGAAAACCCACAGGCCGCCAAGGGCACCCACACCAAGAAAGCCACCCCCTCCACCTCCAGACTGATCACAGCGGCTGCCACAGCCCACAAGGCTGGGGGCATACCCCTGGTGACTACGTGGCCTGACAACACTACAGATGAAATACTCCTCCATCTCTCTGCGGACACCCAACCCCACCGCCCAGAAAGCGCCGCAGTCCCCCCCCAAATCCGCAGGAGGAACAGTCACCCAAACGGGAACTTTCCACGACAGCTCCAGTGTAAGCGTCGGGAAAATGTGTGAAAAATGTCTGTGGCGCCTTTGGCGCCGTACGCTTTTGGGGCCGGTGACGGTCTCCCCCCCGCCCTCGGGGGGCTGTGCAAAGGTGGTCCAACAATCACCTGTGAGTCAAGAGGTGAGACACTGCCGGTCATTGCGCAGGGGGGGGGGGGGTGGGGACAGATGGCCGGGTGTTTGTGCGTGACGCCCAATGTCATCGACACAACATCGCAGCGTGCCCTGGGGGCATACACGATGCGTTTGTGAGACGGTAGCAGATTGCCTCTTCGAGGGGGAAACTAGGCAAGACATTCATGGATTGGGCATGCCTGCGAGGCAACAATGGATGGGGCATTAGGCCCGTACACATGGTGTCTGAAGTTTCCATCTGCATTTATCCCCTTGCTTTTGCACAGGAATCCCGCAAAACACCTCAAACAGGTCGTTCCGGGTCTGTGTGTCGAGCGCCTGAGCCCTACATCACCGCAACCGAGACCAGTTGACTACCTCCAGGGCCAGCAAAATGAACGATTTCGATTACATTTTCAAAGTGGTGCTGATTGGGGACAGCGGGGTCGGCAAAAGTAATCTGCTGAGCCGATTCACGCGCAATGAGTTCAATCTGGAGTCCAAATCGACCATCGGCGTTGACTTCGCCACCCGAAGTCTTGACACCCCCGATGGAAAGACCATCAAGGCACAAATCTGGGACACCGCCGGCCAAGAGCGATACCGAGCTATCACAAGCGCGTATTATCGAGGGGCCCTTGGGGCGCTGCTGGTGTACGACATCACGAAGTCAAAGACCTTTGAGAGCGTCAACCAGTGGCTTCAGGAGCTGCGGGACTACTCAGAAAGCAACATCGTGGTCATGATTGTCGGGAACAAAATTGACTTGGCGCAACTGCGGCAGGTGATCCACTGTCCGTCCAATCGCCCGCACCCGCTTCACTCCCCACCTTCCTCCCTGCCCACCACATCCCATGATGTCCGTTTGCGTGGGCTGGATGTACACGATGGTGATGCTGGCCCCTACGAGGTGCAGTCCTGCCGGGTGGTGGATGTCCCTGTGGGTGGGGTCCTAGGGGTCCCCACTGGTCGCAGTGGTGGTTAGTGAGGATGGCATGTCTGTGCCCTGGGAGCAGGAGCTGTAGTTGCTTGTGCCTGGTATGCAAGCAACTCCGCGGTTGCGACGGAAAACACGGCTCAGCGATGGTCCCGAACAGGAGGTGCTTCATTCGATCATTCGATGGCATAGAATCAAACCAACGTTCCCTGATCGGACCATTCATGCGTGAATTACCTTCAATGCGAACGCCTCTGCTCCCAGGGTCGCGGTGTGTGGGCAGTCCAAGGGTTGGGCTTCGCCGTGCGCAACTCTGCGCCCCAAGAGATCACCCAAAGATGCCCAAGGTCGGCATTGGGTCTCGTGCTTACGCATCCGTATACAGTCCTTGTACACAGTACCCTGCCTCGCATATGGGCACTAGCACACCCTCCCCTCCCCTCCCCTCGTTGTTTGCCTTCCTCCTGGGCCTTCCGCCTTCTCTGGGGAAGGTCCTGACGCTGCTGGTTGGCGGTGTCGCCCTTTGGGGGGCTTCCATGGAAAAGGTGTTGTGTTGTCGTTTGGATCTCACGCCGGGCGTCTCTGCGGAGGTGCTTGGGACCGCGAAGGGCCTCAACGGGCCCAGGGCCATTTCAAAGACTATGAAGTGGGTGCTAATTGTACTGTGCTCTTGATTGTGCCATGTCTGTGGGAAGGAGGGGGTGTTTATGCAATTTTTGTGGAAGGGTTTGCTCTCCTGAGGGCCCTTTTGGGAGGGAATCAGACTTGCCACTAGCGTCTGCCATCACATGATCAGATGGGGCAGGGTCCTACTGAGCCACACACTGGACGCAGCACGTTCCTACTGAGTTCTGGTGGTGCGGGGGGCGGGTATTACTGAGTGCACTTTGATACGGGGCCGATTGCGACTAAGAACCAGTTTCTCTGCCAGACGCTAGTGGCATGTCTGGTGGACGTGATGGGTGTACTCGGAGCAAAAGTAGCGTGCGGTGCAGGTACTCCCCCGCTTCCTGTGCCCCTCTCTCCTTCACTCCTCAGGTGCCCACTGTTGATGGGCAGACGCTTGCGGAGGAGCAGTCCCTGTTGTTTATGGAGACGTCGGCCCTTGAGGGGGAGAAGGTGGAAGAGGCCTTCAACGTCATTCTGACGGAGATCTACAGCCGAGTGAAGTCGCGGGTGAACATTGTGTCCTCCAAAAACGATGCGAGCCCTTCGGATATGTTCGACAATGCACGGCCTCTGGAGATCGCCAAGCCTCCGACAGGCAGACCCGGAAAATCGAAGAAAGGATGCTGCAAGTGATGAGGTGGAGCAGTGGAGTGGCTCCATGGAGGGAGGGTGTGTGTGTGTGTGTGTGGGTGGGTGTGGGTGTGGGTGTGGGTGTGAGTGTGGGTGAGTGTGGGTGTGTGAAGGTCCGCTTGCAGAGGACTGGCACCGGGGCCAGGGTTCACCGACGACAGCGGATGGCGCGCAACCGACGGCAGTCGACGGTTGACTGACGCCCTCGCGAATGACTGACCGCGGTTGGCAAATGCCCGCGGGCGGGTGCTGGTCGACCGCCGGTTTCTCGATGGTCGCGTGCACCGGCGTCCCGCGTTTTCTTTTTCTTGCCGCGCTCGTCCTCGGCGCTATCCGCGCTCCCGGCCAGAGCGAGAACCCGAGGGGGACGGGGGATGGCCGTCCTCCTCTCACCAAAGTACGGCCTTCAGTGGAGCTCTGTGCACTCCCGCTTCTAAGGACTGGCCCCTGCGGCTGCTGCAGTCTGCGGGTTGTGTGTGTGTGTGTGTGTGTCATGAACAAAGAAGTGGAGCCCTCTGCACGTCCCCCTTCTGGTCCGCGGATCCTGCACCCAACCCGCCCCTACGCACACTAGAAATTCATGTGACATGGCCGGCAGTGGTCTCTGCGGCGGCAGCTATTTCTCCTCCGCCTTCGTTCCAAGACCACGGGTAATTTTGGCGGTTTTTGGCGGTTGATCGCCGTTGCCGATCCGCCGACGGAAGTTGGCGGGCAACCGACGGCGGTTGGCGGTCAAGGTACAGCAATCGGCCGGTGACCGACGGCACTTGCTGGTCGACTGGCACCCTCCCTGAGCAGCTGTTTCTCTTCCGGGCAGAACCGCTCTATTATAACCTGAGGACTCACGGGGCCGACCCCCTCCCGTGAGGAGCATCCTGCGTGACACCGCCGCCCCTCGGGTGTTTTCTGTGCCTTCAGTCCCCTCGCGCGCGCGGGCTGCCGGCCCCTGCCGCGTGCGTGGCAGTGCGCGCGCGCTGCGGGAGGAATTGCACTGAGTCGGAAGCTCGAGCCCCAGCATAGCCCCCTCCGAAGGGACCAAAGCAGAAGGATGCACTGGACGCCAGTGGCCGCACCTGAGCTCTGTACTGTTCGATTCAGAACGCAGGGCCATTGCGCTGTGCGTTGGGGCGGTAGGCCCCGTCTTGAAGGGATGGGACAAGCGTTGCCCTCCCGCGGCACTTGCTGCTTCCACACACCCCTTGCCCCCGCGGCTGGAGCCCTCCACTCCGGCGCTTCAGCAGCGCACTACGGTGCGGCGCCCTCACGTATACGCCACGGCAGAGTGGTAACTCCACCCGCCGGGTCCCATATAACAGCCCCGCATTGCATCCCCCCCCCGGTCCCCGCACTCACGGCATGGCTCGTCGGGTGGGGCAGTGGCATGCTGCGTGTCCTGACGTCAGGGGGTTCGCAGGCGGACAGTGCGAGCAGTTCTGGCCAGGAATGCGCTGGAGCGGGAAATGGTTAAGGGGGAGGGTCAGCGCCCCCCCTTCCTCACCCCCTCCCCCTCCCGCGCGGGTCCCACAACTCCTTCGTGGGGGGGATTTGGGATTTAGATTTTATAAAAGAGGATTTTTTTTGACGGTGTTCGGTGTCCAAACCCTCGGCTCTCAGGGGGAGTATCAGACGCGGTGCGCGCGCGGTGCATGCGCGGTGCGGGTACTGGGGTTGTTCCGTAGACCCTTTCATCCAGAGTCAATCAGGGGGAATGGTAACGCCTCAGCGCCCAGCAGGTGCCATCTACAACTCCTCTCCCCGTAGACCATCTCCTGGAGAAGTTGTTCAAATACCTGACGCGGTGCGCGCACGGTGCGCGCGCGGTGCATGCGCGGTGCGCGCGCGGTGCGGATACTCTTCCTCGGTGTCCAAACCCTCGGCTCTCAGGCCCCCGAACGCCCCCCCCCCCTTTCCTGTCCTTCTAATGCGTCCCTGATCCTGGCCGCTGATTGCAAACACCCCCTGCCAGCGGCCCCTGGGCAGTTTTGAAACAACGCCCTCTTTCCCAGGCACATGGCAATTCCTCTCGAAGACACTGACCCCCTGGCCCTGGGCGGAGAGTTGTATTGAAATCTGCTGCTTGTGTGGGAGACCCCAGAACTCCACTAATACCCAACGGTGGCGGGACCTGGTGGGAGTAGGCGGGATGTCGTGGGGATATGCCCAGACATGCCACTAGCGTTCGGCAGGGAAACCGATTCTCAGTAGGAATCGGCCCCGTACCAAAGGCCACTCAGTAATACCCGCCTCCCGCACAACCAGAGCCCAGTAGGAACGTGCCGCGTCCAGCGTGTGGCTGAGTAGGACCCTGCTCCATCCGATCATGTCTGAGCTGGCAGACGCTGGTGGCCAGTCTGGATATGCCTTCGGGATCCTTCTGTTTTGTGGACGTTCGTGAAATGTGTCTGTGGTGGGGGGTGATACGTGTGGTCTGGTTTGCCTGTCCGAACAGCCCCGGGTATCTTGAGCGGGGGGTTTCGGGACAAAGGGTCGGTTGCTCGCCCCAGCGCACCTTCCGGGCAGATGTGTGGTGGCTGTCATGGGGCTTCCTTCATTCTCCTTCGGGCTGTGCCGAGGTGTGTTCGGGATGGAGTTTCGGGCAGGGGGCAGTGTGCATGTGCACCCTTGCGATGCCTTTCCCGCCCGAGTTTGTGCCTTTTAGGGTCGCCTTTGTTGTGTTGAGTTGGAAATGCACAATTTTGGGCAAGTCTGCTAATCAGTAATTCGCGACCGTTTCTGTCGCGAACGCCGGTTGCTTTTGGGCTGTGTAAAAGCACAACGGGAAGGTTTGCGCAGTGCAGGCACAGGATCGGCCCCTCCTGTGTTTCTGGGGTACCAAGTCGGGGGTTAAACACCCCGATTTGCGGACGCTGTCTAAATCCTGCGATGGGTATTCCCCCCGAAGGTGGCAGAATGTCTGCTTTCGAGCCTGCTGCCCAACAAGGCCTCTGGGGGCCCGAAGTGGGGGTACACATTGACCAATGCTGCCCCGTTGCTAACCCATTGCTCCATTGCTCCATGTCACCCACGTGTGCCTCTCCCGCAAGTTCGCGTGTGGCGGTGTCGAATGCCATTGGCATACCGCAGGAGCTGCTCCTTTGGCAGGTGACAATATATTGTTATCCCCCGGCCCACTCTCCACCCGGCGCTGGCCCTGCCCCCCCCCAACCCTCTTTGAGCCCCAGCCCTCCCCTTTTCGTCCCCTTGTCTCTGCACCCAGTGATGCCCCTATTTCAACCTCCGGCTCCTCAGCGTCCCTGCCCATACCCACACCCCTGCCCTGACCACGCGTGGTGTGGCTCAATCCCTTGCAGGATTGGGTTGAGTGCCTGGCTGTCAGTTTGTTCCGTTGGGCTGTCAATCTGCACACATGCAGTGCAGCGCGTAGCCAATGCCGTGTGCATCATGCTATTTGGTCAGTCACTGGCTGCAGCTGTGCAGCAGTGGTATCACGACTATTCAGTCAAGCTCAGATTAATTGAGTCTGCACCAAGAAACGGAAAGGATTCAACGTCTTTGCAGTGCACTGTGCTATGCACACCAAAAGTTCAAGTCGGAAAAGGTGATATTTCGGAAGGCGAAGCGGCTAAGCTTTTCTTGAGTTCTCTTGAGTGCAAAATCATTCATACCAATTTTCAGCTGGGGCAATCAGGGCATTTTTTAGGGGACAAGATTTTTTTTAAGTTAGAAAACATGGAGAGTAACCGACAGCGGTTGGGGGGTAACCAACGACGGTTGGAGGGTAACCATCTGGACATATGGGTTGCATCAGACTGGAAAAAAAAAATCGTCAAATTGAGCAAAACTGGGGATGTTGGGACATTCGGGTTGCATCAGACTAAAATTCCTGGTGGAACTGCAATGGCCAGTATGTGCAGATTTTGCTGACCACCGGACACACCAGCTTTTTTTTTCAATTAAAAAACGTCCTGGAGCAATCAGGAGTCTGCATCGTGACAAAACCTAAAGCGCAATTCTTACGTGCCCATGTTCCACGCAGTGTCTTTTTTCTGTGCCTTGGTCATGGCAATCCATGATTTGCGTAGCATGCGGCCCGATACATTAGAAATGTCGAGTCAGGGTTGGTGTTTGCCCACTTAGATCACAGGAAAGGGTGCATCGATTCTCGTGACATCAGATTTGGTGCTGCACTTGGTGCACCCTATGGCTTATCTGTTGGTGCACCAGAATTATTTTCTACTAAAAAAAAAAACATCGAGTGTGTATCCCAAACCTTTTTGTATGAGGGTTGGCATGTGGTGCGTGGTGCCAAATATGTACACAGGGCACACACAGTGCAACAACATTCCTATGGGATCGCTGCTGCGCACTAAAACAACATTCCCATTGTTTTTCAGCCACTTCACTATACACCCACACGGGCGGTCCCCCGCGCCCGCTTGTGCAACGACCACCTGCTCAGACGGCGCTTCTTCTACCACTACTGTGAAACCACGGCCTTGTCCAACCACTGGCCGCTGGTCCAACGGCACACATCACTGGTCGGAAGCGGGGGGGGGGGGGTGAGCTGGGTGCGGAGGTCAGTTCGGAGGGAATCCGATTTTGATCCAAGACCAAGAAGAGTAGGCAGAGTAAAGGCAATTCAGTGCAATGGCACGGTGGGTGCTTCAGAAGGTTCGATGTTCACTGAGAATACGGGTCGAAATCACATGGGCAGGGCTTGCCACAGCCCTCCATCCCCCCCCTTTGAGCTCTGTTGGTCGGTGAAACAGGCGGCCTCACGTGCCTGGCTGAACCCTTGGTGCGTTAGGGCCATTCCTTCCCCACCTGCGACTGATAGGGGTTGGGAGTCAACCGACAGCAGTTGCTCGTCGGGCATCTGTTTTCTGGGGCTGGGGCAACGGGGTCCAGGAGGACTTCCTCTCTGAACCCCTGCCCCTTGCGGGCTGGTTTTGCTTCGCGGCCTTCTCCTCCGTGCAGCCGAGCTCAACTCATGTGATGGGGGTGCAACCTGTCGGCAGTCGGTCACGGGCACAGCCAGTGAACGCGTGAACAGCGTAGGGACTGTATTCATTTGGTACCTAATTTGATTTGGTACAAATGTAGTGTCACCACAGAAGACATGGGTTTGGTGACAAATTTGCCAGTTACATAGGGTTGTGGCTACATTTGTTGTGAGTGTTTGCCCACTTGAACCCACATAGCTCTAATTTTGGTGATATGTGTGTATTCTATTCCCCTTTCTTGCACCATCCCACCATGTATGTGTTACACATGCAAGCTACGGCCTTGTCTAAGCTACAGTGGGCGTATTAATTTGGGACTTTTCTGTAGCTATTACAAGGGAGGCGGGGTACATTGATCATGAGCAACCCACTTTGCTTCAGTTCGAGTCCACGAACAATGGCCCCCAGGGATCTTGTGCGCGCTGGAGGGTGTTGTTGCACAACGTGGAGGGGTACCTGACGGATCGCAGTCCCCTTTGTGGCCGCAACTGTGAGCCAGACTCTGCCCTGGACAGAAATCCCCCGGTGCACCAACACTGACTGCCGGTCACCCCATGCCAAGTTGTGGGCCAGTCACCGAGCACAAGGGGGAGCCTTAAGCGCAAGTGCGCGCGCAGTGCAACTATTTGGGCGTCTAGCCATACTAGAGACCCATACTTTGAGATACTAGGGGCACGCAAGGAGCACCCAAAGTATCCTGAGAACCTGTCACGGGTGTGCCAAAGGTGATTGAGCAGATCTTGCGGTTCGGCAAGGGTAACCACTTACCAAGGGATGAGGAAAGTGCAATTATCCAGGATGGGCTTGATGGCCAACCATTCCCTGAAGGCGGGAAGGCGGCAGTGAAGCGCCAACACTGCAGCCTGAGATTGACCGTTTGCGCCGTGAGAAAAGAGAGAGAGAGAGGCCAAGAAACAAGCAAAACATGCGCAGCAGGTCCTAGAAAAGCGGCAACGCACACTGAATGCTTTTTGTGTTGCTGCGCCCCCTCGGGCCGATGTGGCTTCGTCCAGCTCCAATCTCCCTCAACCCTCTCAGTCCTCGCAACCTGCTGTGGCTGCACAATCTCAACCCCAATCCGATTCTAACCGCAAGGGAAAGGAGAGAGCCCCTTCCTCACAACCAAAACCACCAGCCACAAAAACCAAGAAAAAGAAGCAACCCGATGAACCTCAAATATTCACCTGGAGATGTTGCTCCATGTACATGAGAAAAGCTGGGGCAGTTTGGGTCACCTAATTCTAAGGGCGTTTCCAAGGGGTGTGCTTGGGGGCTCTTCCGGAGGAACATAGTCTAAAAGTAGCGTGCAATGCGCGTGCAGTGCAAAGATTCCCCCCAACAGCCCTCTTGCATGGTTGCAACATTTCTCATCTGGACTGTTGTTGAGCAGCCTCAATGTTGGGACTGATTTGGTTGCCAGTGCCACGGGAGGCAACATCACCAACCACAACGTCGACGCCACTCGGGATGGACACCCCCCGCTACGCCCCCGCAACAACTGCAGCAACTCCAACCACAACGCCAACGCCACAGCAACACCGAGACCGGCAACAGCGGAACACACACGCCCACGCAACACCAGCAGAGGGCAGCCCAAGACAGCCCAGGGCAGCCCAGAAAAGACGCCCGGGGCAACGTGGGCCCCCGGTGATGCGCCAACAGACACTAGACAGGGGAGGAGCGGGACGTTGCAGACTCCTCCCTCGCCCCAACTGCGGGGACACGTATGAAGGGGAACTAGCCCCGGTCCTGAACCCGGGTGCTACGTGCATGGTCTACCACCGCCGCACCAGCTAAGGCCATCAAGCTTTGGTCTGTTGGTGCAGGCCTGTACAACCAGACGGTGCGGGGCTTAAGGGGGCGTACCGTACGCTGTGCATGCGCTGTGCGAAAAGTTGGCTGTTTTCCACCACCGGGAGTTCGGTAAGTTCAGAAGATTGAAAGGACGTCATTGAATGGCTGCTGCAGTGGACGGGGCTATAGGGGGCAGAATTTAGGTCCCTGGGACCCATGGCAAGCATCAGATGTTTGAATTTTTGAGTTTTGAATTGATTGTGCATGATTCCGCAGGTGAGTGGTTTTCAGGGTTGTTACCTGGATAATCACCGTAATAATTGGCGCTGTGCCCGCGCTGTGCGAAAACGCCCCCTAATGCATGCATGCAGTGGGCACCTCGTGAGACAGGTGCTATTGCATTGCACAAATTTCATGGATGTCTGGTCTTTACAGGGGTGTCCACCCGCTGACATTGCTGAGCCCCGCCAGAGCCTTTCTGGTGTGCATTTTGCTCCCAAGGTGTCGCGTTCTGTCTGCTCAGAAACATGGTGTTGTGAGTCGCTTACTTCCGCTGCAGCACGCGATGTAGGATGCTGCCAGTGGAAGTAAATCATGGCGCCAGCGGCAAAATGCTTCACGACAACAGGCATCACAAAGTTCAGTCTGTCGAGACGGGGGATTCATACATAGATCGATTCGGCTCCATCGATGAGTGGAATGGCTTGTATGAGGTGTGCCTCCGCTCTGACCCGGTGAGGGTCAATTCCCTGCCAATCGCTTTGGCAACCCCCTCCAACCGCCTACTTAACCGCTTCTGGGGCCGCCTCTGATTCCCCTTCCCTTCTAATGCATCCCTGGGGGGGGGGGGGGGGGTACCTCCTCCCAAGATGGCTTCTCAGGGGAGCAAACCCATTGGCTATAAAAATTGTTTTGACCCCTC
Source organism: Eutreptiella sp. 'Long Island Sound 2002' (assembly GCA_964036045.1). Lineage (NCBI taxonomy): Eukaryota > Euglenozoa > Euglenophyceae > Eutreptiales > Eutreptiaceae > Eutreptiella > Eutreptiella sp. 'Long Island Sound 2002'. Next base: position 187,352,724 of record OZ038379.1, on the reverse strand, counting down.
TCCTTCCCTTCCGGGTGAGGTGGTTCAGGGTCTGGAGGGTGCAGAGGGAAGCACATTCATCACCACGAAAATCTCGAGGGCAAAGCACACAATAGGCTGCCCGAAGAAGCCAATGCACCCATCACCACACACGACAACCCAAGCCGGTTCTGAGCTTGCGGGCCAAATAGCTGCGGCGCGCACGCACCATGTCAGGTGCTTCCCCCTCGGGAAAAAGAAGCAGAGAGGTGTGCAACGGGGGGGCGGTTACTGTCACGAATGCCTGAAATGGGCACTTGCCGTCAGGGGGACAGTGGCTGGGCGTAGGCTGGGCGCCCGGGAGGGGGGTACCTCCCCCACTTCCAACGCATCCCTGCCCCCCCCCCCCCCCCTGTAATAACTACGCCCTTGTCCAAGCTACAGTAGCCGTAGGATCCGTATTAATTTGGGACCTAATTTGATGCAGTACCAATGTATTGCAGCCACATAAGACATGGGTTTGGTGACGAATTTGCCAGCTACATAGGGGCATAGACACATTTGTTGTGAGTGTTTGCCCACTTGAACCCACATACCTCTGATTTTGGGGATATTTGTGCACAATATTCCCCCTTCTGGCACCGTGCAATCTTCTCTTTTTGAACCTGGGCATCTCCGGCCTTGTCCAAGCTACAGTAGGCGTAGGGACCGTATTAATTTGGAGCTTTTGCGTAGCATCTGATCTGGAGCCCAACCGTTGATCTGGCCAACCAATTGTGTTCCCAGTTAACTGCCTGTGTACCTCGCACGCCAGGTGTTTGCCCGGTCGCCGCTCAACCAATTTGCCATCCATTTTCGAGACGAAAATTCTTTCCATTTTTTTGTGGTGTTTTGATCGGCAAATGGATTTTTTTTCGATTTTCCACAACAGATGCCATTTCTGACAAATTCAAAAAGCGCTCAGGGCGGACACCATGGTGCAGAAACAGGGGCACACCGAGGACGGCGCCGAGCCTGACCGCACAAACTGACAAGGGGGGGGAATCAGGACGTTCCGGGTGTACTCGCCGCAAAAATAGCGTGCAGTGCACACAGTGCAAGCACTCCCCCTCGAACCGCTGAAGATTACTGAGGCCATGAGGCCCCCAGGGCTGGCCATTGTATACCCTCATCAGTGCATAATTTGAGGGTCCAGGACAGGCACATTGTTGACGAGAAGGTGCATCAAGCCACTGTTTTATTTTTGCAAGCTCCATGCACACCGCTCCTGTTTGGATCCAAAAGGGTTTTTTGATTTTTTGGATCTTTGGGGTCTTGGTTCTTTGGATCTTTGTGATTTTTGCAATTTGCAGGATCTTTTGCCTGGCAGTTTTGTGGCAGCAACAGACCCCAGGTGCAGGTAGAATGGTGGGCATTGATGTTGGTTTTCGTCTATCTTTCCCCCCTCAAGGTTCATCATATGGATTACACCCCCTCGCAGCGCATGTTTCCAGTCTAGGTGTGCCGTGATGTATTTTCCCTGTGCCTGTGGACATCAGAAGCACAAACACAGTATTTGATTGCAATAGATCAATCTTTTGTGTTTTCTGCATCTTTTCACTTTTTTCTTCGCACCTTTTCTTCTTTCGGATTTTTCAGATCTTTTTGCATCCTGTTGGTCTTCGGGGTTTTGGGGATCTTTTCAATGTTTTTGACGCTGTGAGCATTTCTGTCGTTTCGGATTGGTAATTTTTGGGGATATTTTTAGTCTTTAAGATCTTTGGATCTTTGAGAAGTGTTGCACAAGGGGAGCTTTGCAGCAGTGCACAGTTTTTGTAGTGCTGGAAATACCAGGCCCCAACTTTCAAGCCTTTTTCAACTGAGTTCGAAACTACTGGGGCACATGGGGATTTCAGGGGCCCTACATGTTGTGTTGTATGTTTCTCCCCTGTGAGAATGCTTCATGTAGCCGCATCACTTTTCTCCGATTTGGAGACCCTAAGGCGGCAGGGATTATGTGTTCATTTTGCTCCTCTCCACTTTTGGAGACTCCCATGCAGTAGATTGTGATGTCAAGTGAGGTAAAATAGCTTATTTCTATTGCAGGCTGGGCTCAAATCCCAGTGCCTAAAGATGTGCCTAACATAGCCTTCGCCTTGTGAACCCGCAATCACTTCAACATGGTGTTCCTCATTCAGATTGGCTGAAACAGTTACTGTGTGGTGTGGTTGCGTTGCCAAGGTAACTGAATGGCAGTTTCCGTGGCTGGGCCTGTGTGTACCACGCCTAGGGCTGTATGGCCACACGGGACCACACTAGGTTAACAAAACATTGCATGTTGTAAGTTGTGTATTTTTTTGTTGCTGTAATGGTGAGTACAAAAATTTGTCAAGTTGAGTAATTTTTGTGCTGTGAAGGCGAGTACAAAAAATTGCAAAAAAAAAAAAAATAGTTGTTTGGCGAGTACTAAAAATACTGGGTACTTGCCTTTGCTGCAAAATTAAAGTTGCACCATTTACGATTTTTTTTGGTCGTACTCGCCATTGCCCCCCAAAACTGGTTCTTGAATTTCTAGCGAGAAAGAAATTACTCACCTTTACAGTGACATCTTTTTTTTAGCTTTTGAGGCCCTCGGAACCGATTGATTGAATGCCTCATTTTGGGGACCCCTAGAACTCACTGTGCCCGAACGCAAGGATGCCTCCTCTCTTTGAGCGAAGCATTGAAGTCTCTCTCCTTGCTCCATTTCTCCACCTCAATCCAACTACACGCTCTCTTCGGGCATCCACCTCTTTTGGGGTGCGCAAGAGGTGGAGGTATATACTTGCTGATACATTGGCCGAGTCCCTTTCCCTCAGTCTCGGACACCTCTCTGGAAGTCCTACTGGTCCTCGACAGGGGTACTGTGATGCCCCACCTTTCCTCTGCACAGACGGCCGATTGGAGCCCCAGAAGGCATGTTGAGGACGAAGCCCAAAAGCGTCACTTCAATGAGTTCTTTGCCAAAGTCTACAAAATTCCTCAACTTGCGATACCTTGGCTGGAGTTCTTGCAGATGATGGAGACTATTAAGGGCTTCCTGAAGTGGTTCCAATGGTTCTCTGTCTATCTGCTGCAAGGGAAGGGGGTTCTATAGCCTGTACAAGTGGTGGGCTTTCAACGAACGCCTGACCGTCTTCCCGGCTTCCTGGTTTGGCTTCCTATTGAGGGTGTGGCTGGTCCTGGGCAGCTTACACTGTAGTGTCGTCAGGAGAAGACAGTGTCCCCTCCCTTTGTGGGGGGGTAGACCTGTCTTAAAGATACTATATGACTCTGGAATCCCTGCAGTGCGGTGTGAAGAGCAGCATACTTCATTGCGTATTTCATTTTAAGGGCACACCAAACTGTGCTCTCTTATGTGCATCAGATGAACTGCTGCTGGCATCCAACACACATGAGGCTCACATGCGTTGTGCTTCATGGAATTGCTGGTATCTTTATTTTATTGTGTTCAACGCCCTCGCGCCAAAATGTAGCACGGTCCTGCTGAGAACTCACCTCCGCAGCTGGTGGACTATCTTCACTGAAAGCAAAACAAAAAGGTTCTACGGCCTGTGCATGAGGTGACCTTTCACTGACAGGTGACTGTCGGCGCCGGAGGCTCTTTACCATGTGCTCCCACTGGGACACAGGGATAAAGATCCAACAGCCTTCAAGCCAAGGCCTATGCTCCATGAACAAATGCACTCTCTCTTTTGATAGGCGACTGTCAAATTACCACAAACCCTATGGCCCCACTTGATGAGCACATACGCGTGTGTCTGGTGGGTGTTGCACTGCCCGCGCCCTCGCTGGACAGGGGCAAGAGTTGCATCCAAATGCGCCGAAACGTTCACGTGATCCGATTCGTTCGGTTGAGGCTGCTGGAGTGGTGGCACGTCTCTCGAGAACGCCGCAATCGGTCGCTGGATGGCATGCTGCAATTTTGGACCGAGACGGAATCAAAAAAGCATCGTCAGCTGCGCAAGACCATGCAGGTATTGCTGTGGAGGCCCACAGACCAACAGATTGTGCACCCGTAGGGGGCGCGCCGTGCGCTGTGCGCGCGCTGTGCGAAAAGTCGGCTGTTTTCCACCCCCCGGTAGCCACGGGTCCCAGGGTCCTGAATTCCGCACCCCCGATGCTGTTTTGAATTGATCATGCACGCTTCTGTAGGGGGGTGGTTTGCAGGGGTGTTCCCGGGATGAACAGCGTAATAATCGGCGCTGTGCCCGCGCTGTACGAAAACGCCCACGTGGGGATGCATGCGGCGAGTGCACAGACCCCAGGGAATGTAGGTGCGATGTTGCTTCTGTAGTCTGGGCGTGAAGGCCGCGCGTCAGCTATGAGGGGCCATTTCTCCACGCACCCCGCTTACCTGCAGGACTCTACTTCCCACACAGGAAGGCCATACAGAGGGGGCGTACCGTACGCTGTGCACGCGCTGTGCGAAAAGTTGGCTGTTCTCCACCACCGGGAGTTCGGTAAGTTCAGGAGATTGAAAGGACGTCATTGAATGGCTGCTGCAGTGGACGGGGCTATAGGGGGCAGAATTTAGGTCCCTGGGACCCATGGCAAGCATCAGATGTTTGAATTTTTGAGTTTTGAATTGATTGTGCATGATTCCGCAGGTGCGTGGTTTTCAGGGTTGTTACCTGGATAATCACCGTAATAATTGACGCTGTGCCCGCGCTGTGCCCGCGCTGTGCAAAAACGCCCCCAGAAGGGCCACAGGCTGTCATGACATCACTGTTACGAACAGGGCCGCGTGGGCTTGGTAGCAGACACAGTGCGGTCGCTGCACAACGCCGCATACTTCAGATTTGCACTGCCGGCAGCACGTGCCCCTGCGGACCCCTTGTCTCTTCCTCTGTGCTTCTGCAGGAATCGTTGGCGCTCCGCCCTGACAAGGTGCACCAAGTGGCAGTGGTTTATCATTCGTCGTTTGTTCCCGGAAACATGAAGGAAGCTGTCATTTGGGAGCTCTACTGGAACATGAAAACCCAAGTTGCGCACCAAAGGAGGCTCCATGGCACAAAGCTGCAGAAGTTGATCCGATTCCGGAGGGAGGTGTGGTCGTGCTGTCCTCACCAGGGGGTGCCATAAGGACACTCACCCTTTTTTTTTTTACTATGGCATCCACTCTCTGATGTTTGGTGGCTACCCACCAACCACCATCGGTGACCCACCAACCGCCATCGGTTACACACCAACCGCCATCGTAGGGCGTATTGGACACTCCGAGTTTTTTTTTTTCATTACGGCACCCCCTGGTCCTCACTTCCCCGGCGCTGTCAAGTCGCTTGCAGCCGAAGCCCCCATCTCTGCTTTGAAACGGCCAACCTCCTCTGATGCGCTCACCGTCGATGAGCCTCCGACGGTGTGGCAGCCTGCAACCGGCGTCGGCCGTCGCAAAGTGCTTCCGAATGACTTGTGCAGACAGGCAAGGAAGCGCCTGGCCTGGGGCCTGGGCCTCGGGGTCAGCGTTACACTTCTAACGTGTGGTGCATTTTCCCACTTCCCCCCATCCAGCGCATATCATCTGAGTCCGTGGCGCCAATGTTTTAGGTGCCTGGGTTGTCCATGGCGGGGCTCCAAGTGCGGCGGCGCCCATTCTCTGTTGCAAAAGGTTGCGCACCTTGTTGGTCTAGTGACAACAGCCACGACTGCAGTGATCGTGTAGGTGCAGATCAGAATCATTTGTGATGACCAGCTGCGTTACGCCGTCACAATGGGCGGTGGAAAGGACGTTGTACCGACATTGCTTTCAGCATCGCTTGAGCCGCAGCATCACCCTTGAAATGATGTTCTTTGGATCCTGGGTCATGCCCAAAATGCCGTCACGTTTGATTCCCCCGAGCAGTTGTAGCCCTTGTCGAACCAATGCACATACATTTTTGTGCTTGCCTGCGTGCACTATACTCAAGATACTCAGAATTTTATGGAGAATTCAAAAATGGATGTAAAAACACACAAAAGGATTTTGACCCCAACCCGACCTCCAGGTCGGACCTTGGCTGATGGGAGCCTGAGTTGATGGGCAAAATTTTTTGTGAAAAAAATTTTACCCCACTTGTGCATATTCAAAATGATCAGCGTGACATGGGGATCATTTTGAGGTATGTTTTTCGGGGTACCCACCGATCCCCCCCCCCCCCCAAGGGAGCCCAGCGGCTGACCGCCCGACCCGCTGACCCCCAAGGTTTGGGTCAACCAAGGGGGGGGTCCCCCCCCTTCAACCCCCAAAACGGTTGCACACCCCTCGGGGTCACACATCGGCTGGTGGCAGCCCCCGTGCCTGCGTGGGGCCATGGTGATATTGTCATAAGAGAGTGATCGGGTGGTGGCAACTTCTGGCCACCTCCAGTTTCAATGACATTCAATCCACCAAACAGACGAATGCGTCCGTCCAGCACATGGTTGTTCGTTCCTACCGCTTGAGTGTAGGTGCGCAAGCGTGACGCTCTCGGGGCATGCAAACGGGGATAGAGCAATTAATCTCGTCTATGAAGAGCCATCGCAACGTGGTTTGACATGGGACCCTGAGGGATTCAGAGACAGATGAGGTGCTTGATGTGTGCCAGCCCAAGCCCACAAGGTGATGCAATGTGTAACCTCCAATGGAACAAGCCCTCTTCCTTGAACCACTGCAAAAAGCATACTGGACGCCGTTCTTGAAGCTGAGCATGTCAAGGAAGTCTGCAAGCACATGGTACAACCAAGACTTACCAGGCCCTGGTTCACCATACACCATCCAGCTTAGCCGATGGTGGTTGGGAGTTAGTTCGTGGGTGCTGCAGTGGCGGGTGCTTTCTTGAGAAGGGCACAACAGAGCCCTGCTACTGATCGATTTTTCATTCTTTGTGTGCAGCTGTCGCATTTGAGCGGGAGGCAGACCAAACTGGGGCACAACAAGAACAGCCTTGCTAAAATTGACTCTGAGATCTTTGTTTTAGCGTTGCAGCAGCCCAGATTCCAATTCAGCCCGCAAGTCAACGTCCAATATAAGGACCTTCTTCGCCTTGCCCACGACAAGGAGAGGTTTGTTGTCTTTGATTGCCCTGAAGACGCATCTGCATGTGCTGGTCACATAGTGGACCATGCTATCTCGGAACATCTTTGTTGTCTGCACAGTGAACGGCGCCTATCTGTAATTCCTTGCTCTGTGTTTTTCTTTTGTGCCTCGGCGGCACAGGGATTGTTATTTGCATCCGCTTCCCACACTCGGTCTGAATGGCCCGAGATGAGAAACGATGAGGTTGCAAATCAAAGTCAACAACCCGTCCCAAACCCCACAATAGCAGCACCAACAGGTAGCAGCACAGCCATCCCCAACACACCCTCCGTTTCACAAACTGAGCACACCCCAGCCCATCCACATTCGTTTCAGCGAAGGTGACACAGAAGACGCCGTACGTGATGTTCGGTTCCTGGCGGCCTGAAACAACGCCGCCGTCAGGGCAGGTGACAAACTCTACCGCGGCGGGGGGTTGCGGCCCCATTGCAGAGTCCCAGGGCCACAACCGCTCGCCGCACTACCAATGCCTTTGTCTCTGCCTTGCCCAATACCCTATCGTTTATCCACACCTGGGGCTCATTCTTTTTGTCGTGTGCGGCCTGGATGCAGCTGGCTGTACTGTCCGGCTATTCCGCGACGGTGGTGCGCGCGTCTGCTGTAGCGGCTGTGCACCGCGTTCTTGCAACAACGCCCTGGGACGTCCCCCTTTCTTTGTGCTGGATCGTTTTTCTGTCGCCGCGACTGCCACAGTCTGTTTCCGAAACCGCCGGCGACTTGCTGAACTGGCTTTCGCGCTCAGCTACCTGGTGCGGGACCCTGTATGCCTCTGGGCATATCCCGCATGCAGGGCGCTGCACCACCTTCCGTGCCGACTGGTCTCATGATTTGCTGGTGCTGCGGGGCCTGGTATCTGCTTTGTCTTTGCACCCAAGCGTGGACTGGGGCGTCAACCGGAGCGTCCACCGGAGGAAGGGGGCTCCTGCTGATTGACATTTGAAGTTTTGTCCGGACTTTTCTCTGCTGCCCATCGTCGGCCGGATCGACAGTTTGCAGGACTTGAGGTGTAGCAGACTTCTGTGCACTTGCTGCCACCTTGTTTGCTACAGCGAAAGGCGCCTGTGATATGTCACTGAAGAGCTTTCCTCTTTGACTTTTGCTTTGTACTTCTGCTTTGTGCCTGACGGTACCGGTCGTGCCCACGCATCTGTATCCCATAGTGGGGGGTTGCTGGTGTCCTACCCACAGGTCATCTTTGTGTCTCAGTGCCTGTGACACAAGGGCACCTCTGGTTTTGTAAGCCACTGCCGAGCCCATTTTCTTCCTCGCTTTTGTGCTGGCTGCCTCCTGTGCAGCAGCTCAGGCTTCCGGCGCAGGGGTCGCACGGGATGGTGCGTCGGTAGCACGGCTGCGAGGGGAGTTGACATTGACCATGTGATCTGGAGCCCAACCGTTGATCTGGCCAACCAATTGTGTTCCCAGTTAACTGCCTGTGTACCTCGCACGCCAGGTGTTTGCCCGGTCGCCGCTCAACCAATTTGCCATCCATTTTTGAGACGAAAATTCTTTCCATTTTTTTGTGGTGTTTTGATCGGCAAATGGATTTTTTTTCAATTCTCCAAAACAGATGCCATTTCTGACATAAGGTCCTTTATCAGGTGTTGTTTTACGGACAGCTGCCCCAGGCCGGTGCTGACCAGCCAACCGCCGGTGGGTAACCACCAACCGCTGGCAGTTACCCGCTACTTTTTGTCGGTTACGCACCCACTGCTGTCGGTTACTTGCTCGCCAAAGCACTGTTGCACTTTCCATGGAGTTACGCGGTGCGCTGCGCCGTGCTGCGCCACCACGTCCCAGCCATTGCCCATAGGCTGCTCCAAAGTGCAAGCGACCCTACCCCATCCTTCCCTTTGGCATTCGGATTGCATCCAGAATGTGCCACACCGGGGCGCTCCGCGGGTGTCTGGCAGGGCGACAGAAGAGTCCCATCGCAACCGGTTCGTGTACTCCGTCCACACCCCGCATGACCATGCCACTGAATGGATGCCGACGGGAAAGCAGCTGCTCTGGCCGGTGGTCCCTCCGCGTTCCTGGTTCCCCAGTGGGCCCAGCCAGCCCTGTCCCGACGCCGAGGCCCGCGAGTACAACGAGCACATCGGGGGCATGGAGTGCGTGCCCCGCGTGGGCACGCTCCTGTCGGCAACACACCGCTACAGAAATGCTCCGCTGGTGGAGGCCCTGTCGCCCAGGTCCCCCCCCCCATGTCTTTGCGCCATTGCCCCCCACGCGGCATTGCACATCGAATGGCCCGCGGCGGTGCCGGCGGCCTCGCGTGCGCACGGGCGGGGGGCGTGCGGGTGAGGCACCCCGTTCACCGACATTGCCATCGCCATACAGGCAGGGGGGCGGGCTTCATGGGGGGGGGGTTCTTTCGTGGGATGATCTCGTCTTTCCGGAATGTGACGACATTTAGGGGTGTCGGCAGTGCAGTGCGGATGTTGGAGCTTGGGGGTTCCCAAGGATGGCGAAACCCCCCCCCCGCGAAAGCAACGAGCAACAACGGCGGACGAGGTTGTCAAAGTCATTGGCGCTTGGCGTTGTCCCGTTGATATGCATCGAATATATGCTAGCTATGTGACCAATCGCACTGCGCGCATGACATTAGCAAACGGCATGAGGGATTCGTTGGTCCCATGGTTCAAGAAGGCTCGGGTGTCGGCGATGACTGAAAGGTACAGATGTTGGATATTTGGACCGGGTTTCGGAGTTTCGGGGATGATTTCTTGGCCAATGGCGAGGAAAGCGCGGTTACGCAAGGACTTTTGCAAGCCATGCAGGTTGCCGGCTACAATGTCGAAACCCAACGGCCAGTGGGGTGCACCGCATTAGTGTCCTCTCGGAATTTGAAGGGGGACGTAGACGACAATGGTTGGCCTGCGTGGATGGGGCCAGACCCATTTGCCAAGCCACCTGGAGCAGACAAATCAAAGACTTGTCCCCGGCGAAATGATCCCCGTACCACCCCCCCCCCCCCCCGTGTATTCTCAAACCCCCATTCTGAGGGCTCCCCGGCATCCCATACCCCACATCAGCGGTGGGTACCACCACTCAAATGGACGCCTCGACCACCGTACCGCTGCTCCACAGCCCCCCAGTGACCGACTGCACGCCGCGGCCAACATGGGGCCCAGCGCGGGCCCAGCGTGGCAGCGCTCGGTTTCCGGACGCAATCGTGAGTGTCTGGCACGGGCTGCGTACACCCGTCGGACCCCAACCTGCGGTGTAGGTGTGGCAGCGGCGCTGTGGGCGATGGCAGCAGCGGCGCTGGGGCGACCGTGCCGCCGTGGGCGGCAGGCTCTCCTTGGGCTTCACCCCAGGGGCGCAGAACCCCCATTGCAGTCCCCTCACCCCTCTCCCCATGTGAGCCCCCCCCCCCGATATTACTGCAACGCACCACCGGCAAGTCACACATTGGTGAGCTAGCACCCCTGGCCTTGTGTGACATTCCCGTTGCGGTTTGTGGTGAGCACCTCCCAGCCTGGGGTCTTCGTGATGACCGCATACCGGGCTCTGATCAGGCCGTCAGGGGAGGACGCCATGGGCAGAAGTTGCATTCTGGACCCCCCCCCCCAAAGACAGGGGGGTGCCCGCGGCGGTGCGGATGCCCGCAGTAGTGGGGATGCCGGCTTGTCACAGCAGAAGGTTCAAAGGCGAGAGGCCAATAGGTGCCGCCACAGGCTAACAGAGCCAACCACCAAGGCCTTGTGCCAACCCCCCCCCCCCCCCGCTTTGGGGTGCCAGGGCAACGGGCCTGGGGGGGGCAAGGGAGTGCATCCTACAGGACCCACGCCCTGGCCTGACAGGAAGGCCAGTCCTGCTGCGCCGGCGGCGCGCGATTCGGGTAATTGTCGTGGAACAGAGGAACTCGTGCCCGTTGTGAACCGCATTTGTGAATGGGGGGCGGTCATCGCAACCTTTTTGTCCGTTTTGAGTATTGGGCCTCGCCATTGTGCCCGTTTGGCCGACTTCCTTCACCCGAAATTGAAGGAAGTAATGCGGTGCTAGTTACCCCACAGTGAATCACCCTCCCCCTGCGGCGTGTCAGAATCTTTTTCCCCCGCACGGAATATCCCCCTCCCCCCCCGGTACCCATGCCGTGCCCGGACGCTGGGGACCCGGCCGCAAGTCATATGTTTCCCGCAACTCTTATCCATTTCCCACTTTTCCAACCCCTGCCCCACATCTTATCCCATTTTTCCCGGGTGCAATTTGTGTGGTCCCCCAATTTTCCCCCGCTTTCCCCCACTTTTCCTCTCTTTGCGCGGACGTTGGTGGGAAGCCTATCTCTGCACGGAGTGGGATATTCTCGTCTTTGTTAACAGCCTTTTGCCCTCCGCAATACACGGTGCCCGTGCCTTCGGGTGACGGCGCGCAGCCCGCAGTCTGGGCATGGGCGAAGGTTCCACGTGATGCGGCAGCCCCAGCCGTTCCATTGTGCCGCTATACCTCGGGAGGGGCTGAGGTGGGCTAGGGCAGGCCCGTGCCCCCCCCCATAATTCAACGCGCCTCTCGTACAACTGCACAGGTCTACCCGGGGCGAGAGCCCCCGCTGCACCGCCAGCCCCGGTCTCGACAAGGGCAAAGGCATCAAACTGCAGCCCTTGGCGGACCCCGCGTCGGCGGACCCCGCGTCGCCGGGCACCGGGGGAGCCCCCCCCGCACCCCTGCCCACCCCCGCCTCCCCCGCGGTGGCGATCGCCGTGGACTGGGCCGGCGAGGGCGCGGAGGGCGCGGAGCCCGGCGCCGGGGGCGGCGACGGCCCCCGGGGGCTGGGGGTCCGCAGCACGACCGCCACCCTGGGCTTCCCCAACCGCAGCCGGGCCCCCAGCCCCGGCGGCGGCGACGGCCGGGGGCCCCTCCCCCGCGCCTCCACAATGTCCGTGCTCGACCGGAGCAGGACCCCGGGCCACCCGAAGGAGGGCCGGCCGCCGGCCCCGAAGGACGCGCGGAGGACCGCGCGCCCCCTCAGCTCGCTCAAGCACTGGAGCGCCAAGCACGCCCCGCCCGTCCCCGCGCTGGGGCTGCTCCAGCCGGTCGTGGACGGCCACAGGCCCCACGCCACGGGCCCCCGGACCCCCAAGCGCACGTCCCTGACCCAGGACGTGCTGGCGGAGGCGGCCGCGCGCGCGAGGCCCGAGCCGCCGGCCGGGGCCGCCCGGCCCCCGATGCCGGACCTGTTTGCGCCGTGCGCCCCCGGCGCTCTGCAGCGCCTCCCCCGCACCCCCGGGCGCGGCGCGCCGGACGCGGGGGGGCTCGCGCCGGAGCCCCTGTTCCTCCGGATCGAGCCGGCGGGGCGGCCGGGCAGCGCCTCCCAAAGCCCGCTCGCTCCGGGGCCCTCCGCCCAGGACCGCGCCCTGGACGCCGCGATCCGGAGCGCCCTGCCCCCCAAACCCCGGGCCGTCTCGCCGCTGGCTGTGACGGGGGGCCACACGATCGAGCCCTGGAACGAAGCCATGGCTCCGCCGAGACCTGAGCCCGCGTCGAGGCCCCCGCTCGGGCACGTGCCGTCTCAGTGGTGATGGATGCCCCGTGGCAGGGCGGCCTTTGAACAACAAGATCTCGTACCACATCTCTCGGGGACTTTCATAATGTGCCAACTTTGTGGGTTTTGGCACTTTTTGGGATTTTTTTACAGGTTTTGCGTCCATGTGCAAACATGTTATCACATGGGGGGGGGGGGGGATGTGTATACTTTTTGAAATCTGTGAGAAATGGCCATTTCAGAAATGTATGGGTTGGGGTAGGGGGGTAGGTGGTCACATTTTTGAGCACAGCGCAACACATTGAACGGTGCACACAAACATGGCACTGCACCGTTGCATCATGTTTATTCTGAATCGTCGTCATCATCAGCCTTCCCTTTTTCAGGCAGGGCTGGGACCCCATTAGGGCAGACATCCCCCTGTTTGTGGACAGGGACATATTTCTTCAAGTTTTCCCAATCCCGCAACCTCCGTGCCTTCACTGGCCCCCAACCTTCGTTCAGAGGCATAGCCCGCAGGCCATCGGTTGTGAGATCCACGTTTCGTTGTTTGGTCAACTGGACCTTGCGCCAGGGGATAGCCTCACTGTACCCTGATTTGCACTCTGATTTGCACTCTGCACCCACTCTGCACCCCCAGAGCGAGCCCATTTGCGCGTCAAAGGTTTTTGTGGTGCATCCGGGGAAGCAGCAGCCCGTGGAGTGAATTTGTGTGTAGACATGGTAGCTGCCTGTCGACAACAAGAGGCAGCGAGCAACACAGGCACCGTCCAAAACGGACAAAAACCTCAAACATATCGTCGGTACAGCCTGCAGACCCGGGGGGTTCCGAATACCCCTTTTCAAGGGCTTTCCGAATATACCCCACATACCCCTACCTCCGGAACGTTGTTTCAATAAAAAAACCGAAACTAGAAAATGCCCTGGCCCCAGAGGGCGGTCCTTCAGGGGCGATCCTGAGCAAAACATATCTCTTGGGGACGTTGATTTTTGTGCCAACTTTGCGGGTTTTGCTGGTCGCAGCTATTCTTGCCTTATTTGTGCCCACTGTCCACTTCCAACCGCCGTCGCTTCCCCTCCAACCGCCGTCGCTTACCCTCCAACCGCCGTCGCTTCCCCTCCAACCGCCGTCGCTTCCCCTCCAACCGCCGTCGCTTACCCTCCAACCGCCGTCGCTTACCCTCCAACCGCCGTCGCTTTTTTTGTTAAAAAAAACACCGACCTCCAACCGCTGTTGCTTTTTTTTTTTTCAAGAAATGTCGACCCCCCCCCGGCGGTGGTGGGCCAGGGGTTTCTCTTCAGGAGTCGGACTTGGAACATAGGGGGGAAGTGCCCGCGGAATGGGCCCTCCTGCGGATTCGCTAGCCCCCCCCCCCCCCCCCCCCCCGACTCATCTTCTCTGTCGCACCGTTGGACTCGGTAGCATCCCCTGAGCCGGAGAGCTCAGTCCACGGCCGCGCAACTCAGCGGCGGTGCGCCCCGCGCGCTGCCGCTATTCGCTCCCCCATTTTGTGCGCACGGACACAGAAACGGTCGTGCCCTAGCCCCCGCCCTGGGCCTTACCCCTACGCCTGCCCGGGCCCCTGCAGCCCCAGCCCTGACCCGCCGACCCAAGTGGGGGGGCAGGGGGGGAGGGGCGCACTGAGTTTGGACCTGTGACGTGTTTGTCTGCCAAGTAGTTGTCTAGCAGCCTGTTGCATTGACGTATATGATGCTGATGCTGCCCTCTGTCCCACGCATCAAAGGTCACTCTTCAAACTGTTTCCACAGACCTCTTTTGCGAGAGGCGCCGAGGGCCGTTTACGGCTCTTGACAAGCTTTTCTTTCACTCTTGTGACCTGCGCGTGCTGCCTGTTGTGCTGACGTCGACTCAGCCAACACCGCACACGCAACAGCTCACACGTCACCATCCCGAGGGGCGAGGCGCCACCCACGACCACTTTCCCCGGCCGCCATACCAATAGGCGGCTATCGGGGACCCCCCCGCCCGCCCCACCCTCACCCGATCCGCTGTCCCAGCCCTCCACTTCGGGGCAGGGCTCGTCAGTCATTTCTGAACCCTCCGTTGGAGCCAGGCATCGTGCTTGCCTCTGTCGATGTGACGTCCGAAACGTTGAACTTGGATCGCCGACCGACGGGGGGCGAGGGGGGCCTGTCCCCCTGGGCCCGTGTGAATGCTCTTGGGGTGATTGACCGCGGTCAACAAGTGTGTGTAAGTGTGAACCCCCCCCCCATGTCCGCCCACCAGCTCCTGCGGTTTGCACGCATTAGTCACGCCCGCCCACAACGGGCCAGGCCGTGTGATATGCATTTCGGGCTGTTTGCCAGAGCCACGATTGTCTCGGAGGAGGTGGTCTTTGCCTTCGCAGCATTGCAAGCAATTCTCTTGAGTACTAGGTGCTCAAGCCTGATCCCTCTTCCTCAGATTTGCATCCCGCCACAATACCCCCCCCCCCTTGTATAAGCTACGCCAATGTACGGAATTATTACGGTCCCTACACCCACTGTAGCTTGGACAAGGGCGTAGCTTGTGCGCAACACATACAACTACCGACACACACGTGCGCGCACGCATGGTACGAGTGCACCTCGACTTCCGCCCACATTTCCAAGTGTATGCAAACACAAGAAAGCCTTGGGAACATGAAATTTTCAGGTTCACTGGGGTCTACCTCACCAGGCAAGTGCTGGGTAAGTAGGCAGTCGTTTGCACATGTGCCGTGCGAGCGCATCCCGCGTAAGTACCAAGACACAACACCCGGTAACGGCGCTACAACTCGCAACGGGGATCGTGTTTTCCTCGTAAAATCTCGTGATTCCGGTCATTGTAACCTGTGCCTGTCGCTGCAAGGGCTTTGATTAGGGACAAGAGTTTCTTTTTCTTTTTTTTTTTCAAGTTGGGAAATTTGCAGGGACGCAGCCTTGCCGGTAGAGGGGGCGCGCCAACGGTCGGCGGTCCACATTTGTTGGTGAACGGAAGGTGGTTGGTGGTCGTTGGCATTGAGATGAAAAAAGTTTGTGAGAGGACCGAGTTTGGTGTGCTTTCTGTGCAGAGTTCATAGCTCCGTTGCCAGACCCAACTGCAGCCGTCTCCGCTTGTGCCTCGTTGTCATATTTCTGGCATTTCGTCCATGTCCTTCGCCCGTCGAACTCCATCCAGATCTTTGTTCTTCACAACACGAAGTGGATCCTTCTCGAGTGTGGGATCCACAAGATCCACAAGGCTCCAGAACGTCGCTCTGCACCAACGCGAACACCATCGAGGAGGCATGAGTCCGCTTTGCTGTTTGGTGTTTGTTGGTTGTGCGTCATACCGTGCGCCCCTGCCCCTGTGCCAGGAGCCGGACGCACAAGTGCAAACACCAACGAAGACTACGAGTGCTTCGTCCAGTTTCCTTTGTGGTCGCCCCCTCCAAAGACCAATTGCATGACCAGTAGCACGGATTGCGGATGCATGGCCCCATGGTGAGGTCCAAAGGACTGCACTATGTCATCTATGGAACCAGGTTTTGTGCCCATGAGCAGCCCGTCTTCCGGTACCTGTGCCCCCCTCCCCACACACACACAGTGATAAGTGTGACACACAGTATTGCGCTGCTCTGGCCCGGCCGGGACCGCGGGCAACTGCTCCTGAGGGGGCAGGACCTTGCAGATGACACCATGACACCATGACACACAGTGATAGTGACAGTGACAGTAGTGACGGTGGTGCTGCCAGTTTTGTGGACCCGCAGTGTAAGCGGCTGATGACCGGGTTCCCAGGGAGGGGGATGCGTTAACCCAAGCCAGGCTACGAAACAGCCGACAGCTTGCGAGCGAACTCAAGGCAACATTCAGTACGGGTTTGGAAGTGCTGCAGTGCAGCAGAACATTGATGAGCAGTGACTGGTCGCCTGTGACACGGGGGTGTTCGGTAGCTCAGTATCCGTGGCTTCATAGCCTACACATGCGCGTGCGCGCGGACGCGCTCCGCTGTATCGTGCCGTGAGGCGAGGGGTCAGCAGATGCAAGGGGCCCAACCCGCACCTCTTACTCCGCCCCCCACCCAAGCCCTCCCCACCCATCACCCTGCGCCACCCACCACCCACCACACCGGATGGCACCCGTGCCCTGCGAGGGAACGGAGACACAATACACACACCCCGGACACATGGGGGGGGGGGGGCACCGTTCCAGCTTGTGCAGGGCGAACTCGGTAGGTAAATGACAGTAGGATCCAGTGATTGCTGCATGGCGGCGGTCCTGTGCGTACCACTGCGCAATCACTGAACTTTGTAGCTTCAGTGGCCCACCCACTGGCATCTTCGTGTCTCATTTTGGGACAGAAAGGTGCTTATGGTCTTCTAGGCCCCAAAGAGGGCGGAAACGCTACGTCACCTCTGCATTCTCGGGGTCCCCCAACGCCAAGCGCGGGGATCACAATCAGAGGCGACTGCCTCACCCCTGCCTTCATGGGGGCCCAAAAGAGGGCGGAAATGCTATTGCACCCGTGCATTCTTGGGGGTCCCCAACGCCAAGCGCCGGCAGCAAAATCTGAAGTGGCTACCTCACCCCTGGCTTTTCGGGGGCCGCTGACGAGCCATTTGACGCGCCAATTTTCTTTCTGCGCTTTGTGCCGGCTGCCTCCTGTGCACACGTGCAATAGCTCAGAGTTCCTTCGGGGGGGCACCCCCCTCGCCGCTCGCCGCGAGGAGGACTGACTGTGGGAATGGACAGGCAGAAGGTTTTGTGTGCCCCCGTCGAGGACGTGGCCTGCAAGTGGACATCCCCGGGCCCATAAGCCGCCGTTTGAGAGGGTGCCCCCCACCGCAGGTCTGGAGGTGCCCGCTTGGACGCACCCGGCCAACGGCGAGGGCGGTTGCCCTCCTCCGTGTGGACCCGACATGGAGCAGTGAAACAGGGAAAGGCCGGGGGCTGCGTTGGCACACCCTCCCAAGGGAATGAAAGGGTGAGCAGGGGGGTAAGGCAGGATCGGCCAGGCAGGGAGAGGGGGCGGCACAACACAACGGGGCGAGAGGCTGAAGGGCACCGCTGCCTATGGAGGCAAAGGGTTCAAGGGAAGGGCGGGAAGTGGCGATTAACCAATTGGCGCCGCCAGCTGCAGATAACAACACACTCAGGTGTCATGCCCCCCCCCCCCCCGGCCCCGTTGCGGGCGACGCTGATCGTGGTACAGGTACAAAACACAGAGCAAACACGGAGGCGCCTCCTGCGGCGCCCACTGTACATACGCCAAGCGCCCACGTTAATCCGTGCAATGTACATTGATAGTGGATAGTGGATAGTGGAGCACGCCAACCAAGAAGGGGACACTTTGTGTAATTGGAACAAGAGAACACCTGGACTAACGGCTGAAAGTGTCTATGGCGGGGGCATTCAACCAATCAGTACCGACCATTGACCCCCCCCCCCCCCGCCCGTTGCGGTGCCATGGCGATGTTCAAGCACAGCAACGCGGTGCTACCACACCACGGCTTCTGAGTCAAGTGCCCAGCCACAACATCCCCATGCTTCTGGGACCCATGCCTGCGCCGGACGGGGGATTTTGCCGCTGCATGCGCAAGGCTGATGCGGTGTTCCAAGGTGTGTGATCGTTGAGCTGTTTGCAGTGCCCTCTGGTGCTCGCAGATTCTGGCGCCGAGGACAGCCGTGTGTTCCTGATAAAGGGATTTGAACCCAGTTCCGCAAGGTCTGGCTCCAGTGCATGACGGCTGAACTACGCGACCTCTGGCATGAGTCGGGGACACGCAGCAGATTCCGAGTATTATTGCACTCAGAGGCGTATTGTATTTTCCTTAGTGGTGGATGGTTTTCGCACAATGGGAAGTCTCACATCCGCCCACTGCTTTTGGACCCTGTCTCTGAAAAAACACAGTTGACTGTTTCAAGCAAAAGTCTGAATCCCAATGCAAAGCATGTTGGTTGCATGACTGATGGGTGAATCCCTGCATCTCTCATGCAGCCCAACTGCAGTGCCCTCAGTGGCAGTAATTTCGTGCTCTTGACTTTGGGCGGCCCGAAAATTGCTTTGCGGGGGGGGGGATGGCATGGGTGCCCGGCGAAGGAGGAGGGGGGGGGGGGGTTCCAGAAATGGGCTTCCGTGCCAGGCCCTTTGTTTTGTGTAAGGACGGATGTTGCCACCAAAGGCGCCGGAACACAAATTTTGGCCTGGAAATTTTTTTCACGAAAAAAAAATTTCCCCCACATATGTGTAGTCAAAATGATCAGCACAACGTGGGGATCATTTTGAGCCATGTATGTTGGGGTCGGACGCCCCCCCCCCCCCCCCGGCACGGCAGGTAGGGCAGCCCCAGCCCAAACCCCCCTCCCAGCACGGCGACCAAGGAGGGGGAGGGGGGGGTTGGGCAAATGGGTCTCCGTGCCATCCCCCCCCCCCCCCCGCGCAAAGCAATTTTCTTCCCGCCTTGTTGATATCCTTGGGCAGTGCTTCCAAACAAGGGCGAGCCGATTTTACCCTCGCCTGCCCCTGATGACCCTGTGCATTTCATGCATAGTGTGCCTGGGGTCACTGCACCGTATTACTGACCCGTTGTGGATTGAATGGTGGCGGCACCCCGAAAAGTAGAGCTAACCGCGATGGCCATGTGAAATAGGGAACCTCCCCTCCCTCTTGCGAGAGCAACACCCTTGTCAGAGCAACGGTAGCTGTTGTCTCCGCAATTTTTGGAGTTTGGCGGTTCTTTTTTTCTGGTGGCCCATGAATTTTTTCTGTGTTCTGGGGCTGGGGAGTGTATCTTTGGGATACTGGGTTTTTGTCCTGCCACCCATTTTCAGCCCTTGTTGTTCTTTGGGGGTGGAGATTGGGGAATCACCTGATGAGTAGTGCATTCATGACGCAACGGTTACTGTGTGTGTCGTCATGCAGAGCGCGCAACTCTGGGTGTTGTTTCCGTCCAATTTTGAAGCAATGCATGCTATTTGTGATTGCTTTTCAGGGTCCCTTTTGTGCCCATTGATACAAAAGGGCCTGTTGTGTTGGGTCGCTCTTTCAAGGACAGACGCGTGGTGTCACATGAAACAGGAATGTTTTTTGCAGTTTGGCCAATGGCTGCATTTGTGTCATTTGAATATTTTTGCCCATTTTTGCTCACGCACTGCTGAGCATCATTCATACTGGGTGTACATTGGCAGTTTTGATGATTGTGGCTGTCCATTCCCTGTTTTCATTGGATACAGTGATGAACATTGTGCTGGTTTGACACGTTTATATTCTAGCACCCATGCAACACAAAACCATTACCGGAGGGGGGAAATTCAGAGGCGAAATTTGGGAAGGCAAAATGTGGCACAACAAAATTGTACCACATTTTGCCATGGTATTTAAGAACCGAAGCCATTTGCGTAGGTGTCGTGACGCCAGGGGATGTAGGGTGCAGAACCATTAGAACAACCATTAGAGTAGAAAAAAATTCTTGAGGACATCATGTTTTAACTTTGAACCCTGTTTCACAGGTGAAAAGTAGAGAAAGCAGATAGCTGAGTTGTAGAAGTACTACATTTCCAAATTGGAAGTCTCTGGTTCCATTCCCGGGATGTCCACTATCTCGAAAATTTATACCACATTTTTCCATAGTGTTTAAGATTTTGTACCAATTTCCTCACCACACCGAATTTTGCTGTACCAAACTGTGTCCGTACCCAATTCTGGGCACCCCGCCGGACCAAGTAGTTGCAAGACACAGCTTGGCAGGCTTGGGGTGCATTGTGGCCCCCTCCACATTGTCGGACGTGCGCAGGGGCCGCAAACACCGCATCAGGGAGAACTCATGGGCCGAGATGTAGCAACATAGAAGATCTCGCCAGGCAATGAGGTGCTATTAGGCAGCCAAGCGGCGTCCGGTGATGCAAGCGATACACCGCATTGTGAAGTATGTGATGGAGATGTCTGATCCCCAATGTCCAAATTTGTGCGAAGCAAATTACTAAAAGTCCGATGGGTGCTTGGCCATTGATAAGTAACAGATGCACACATTCTCCATAGGAAGCGTGACATCCGTGGAAACAATTTGTTTGATAGGTTGGCCAGCCAAGGGCATGGGCTTCCGCTGCCTATACCCACATACCCTACGCACCCACACAACCAGGGGGGGGGGGGGCGTTCCCGCGGAGAACGACAGCATGGGGGTTTTACATAACCCCCCCCCATTTTTTCGTTGGCCAGATTTTTAGGCAAAAGTAGGGTTTTCACATAACCAAACCTTTTTTGGGGGAAGGGTTTGCTTAGTCCACCTCACACTACCACTATGTAGCGGCAATGTATCATTGAAGCGGAAATGATTCTGGCTATTCACCCCAGCATTGGAACGCAAGGTGGCATTGGTATATTCGATCAGTTATTTTTGGAAGGAGCAACCCTCTTAAAACCAAAGGGCCCGTCTCTACAAAAGGAAGTTCATGAGGAAAAAGATGTGTGGTGGTAGAAGAAGTACCGGAAACAGCAGTGCGAGGCAACCCAAGCTCCAAAGTCCCCGAAGGTCATGTTTGTGAGTCATTTTTGCAAATTGCAGATGGGCGGGACCAGTCGGCGGCATATGTCAAACTAAATGACACATCCTCCGTCCACATGGCCCCGTACATCAACAAGGTTTTCAACAGTAATTTGGAGGATGATTCTACAGAGCGGTTGCGAAGGGTGAGAGGTGAAGGACGATGTCCGGGACCACGTGTTGCACCCCCACCCGCAGATGAGGTTGCGCCCGGAACGCCGTTTGCAACATTGGTAACGTACAATTTGCCATCACAAAGTAAGTGCACAGCAACAGGGATCTTCAGCTTGCTAAAGTGTACTTTGCAAGGCACAACGATAGCACATCTGTCGGCCATGGGCTTGAAGCACACCCAAGGTGCGAAGCTTAGTGGAGAATTTTTGGCATTTTTCCGCCCAAACGCGGAAGTGGCACTGCAATGGAGTGGCAAGTTTGGTCCAAGCATCGACGTGGACGCAGCGAGCACCACCTTTGTGGACTTGGACATCATCGATGAGGGAAGATGGAAAGTAGACCCGAAAATCTTGAATATGTTCATCGATGCTGCGGCCCAAGACACCAAGTACTGCCCAGTGATCTTTGCAGAGCCACACGATGCAGTTAAGGGTTGCGACTTGCGGCTTGCAGATGATGTACGATATTGCCTCTTTTGTGATGCGGCAGTGCCCTTGCGCATAATGTTGGACCACCTGACAAAGCACCTTGCTAAAGATGACGCCGTGGCGGATGCACACCACCGTGGACAAGCGGAGCCATGTGGCTTTTGCAGTTGTTCTACCGGGACCTGCGAAACCACGTTGAATTGGACCAAGGTGTGCACCAACTGCCCTTACCTGTATAGCTTCAAGTGCAAGAAGGCATTGGAGAAGAAGCGCAATGTCCCAAGGAAGTGTCCGGTTCCGATGTGCCCCGCATCCCCGTTCACATTGAATATCAAGTGCCACACGCGGCTCGTGCATCCCGGCTTGGACACCGAAACAATTGAAGTAAGTCATTGATACTTTTTGAACTTCGAGAGTCGGTCCAAAAAAAATAAGAATTGAAGTAAGGGATTGGATTGTGGATTGGATTGCCCGCCGTGCTCGGAAGACAAAGACGGAGAAAGGAGAAAAGGTGCGGCGGACTACCATTCATGTGGACAAGGAAACGGAGGATGTGTACATTCATTCATGTTGTTTCTAAATGCATCTCATTGTACACTATTGGCAAAACCCACAGATCATAATGTCTCATGCCGTCCAATACACAACACATGTGGCTGTTCAAGTTCCAACCAATATACTTTTTGGTGCTTATCTCTATAGAAACCCAACATCCGAAACTGCCAATACTTCAAATTACAATTTCTTATGAAAAAAAAACTACAGTTCCGAATAGTTTATGAAAACTTCTAAATGGCTTTTCTGATTTGCCGTCCTTTGGATTGTATCATCTTAAATGTTTCTTTAAAAAATTGTTGCATGTCACGATGAAAAAAAAAAGACAATGGACTAAGAGATATCATGATGGCAGGTGCACTTGGAAAGAATTGATGCTCCGTTTGTGCTTTTGGAATCTTCTGCAAGTTTTCTCCAAAAAGAAACAGCGAGGCCACAAACACGACAAAGAAGATCAGGATCGAATAGCTTGAATGCAATCCAACACAACAGGGCTAAAGAAAGTGCACATATCGATGACCAATAAAGTTTGGATGATTTCTAAACAAAGCATATAGTTGTATACTGAAAACTGACAGCATTCTGGTAAAACACCAAACACCGAAATATGATCACTTGATAAGCACAAATTTGCTGTAGTGGCAATGGTTAGGAATCTGGGGCAAGTCGGTTAGGCGAGACAATTGGCCACCTTGGCCAATCAACTGAATTAAGAAATAGTTACAAAGCAGAACCACCATGAGTAAATAGAATTTCAGAGTATCTAGGTTCTAGGGTGGGAAACCACTAGGCTTAACCTTTAATGAAAAATGCATGAAGTGCCTACTTTATTTCGGTATACACCTCCTTGAAGCATTATACTTCCGCCCCTTGGAGTGGTAGGGGTGAACTTCATTGGGGGGTTAGGGTTATAACCCTAATAACTTGGGGAAGTGTGCTGTAATGATTCAAAATGAAAGAATAAGAATTGAAAGTGTTTGTTATGGGTACACCCAAGTGAATGAAGAGGTTTCACCTAGATTAAATACCCTACAAAAGACGTGCTTGTGACTTTTTCGTACTGGAGCACTAGTTGATCAAGCTAGTGGGACCCAGGAGAAAGGCTTAAAACCTAACAAATTCATACCAAATGTACTTATTACCTTCAAGATTGACTCTCTCTATCTCATAGAATCAAATGACACTGTGGGTACCAAAAAAAATAGTATAATGCACCGTGTATGATGTCCTAGACGGAAGGCATTCTTCCAAAATTTCAATTTTTGGGTAAAAAGGATGTGACCATAGTGGGGTTGGACCCCACCATCCCAAACTCAAGATTAGTACTTGGACCATTGTACTGTACACGCCGCTCGGCGGTACTCAGTGATCGGAGAATAAAGCAGATGTTGAATACAAAACCTGTCCGACGAACAGGGCAAAACAATAACTCTCAAAAAGGTCAAGAGGTTGAACAAAATAGTAATGTTTAGTGCAAAGTGTGAATCCTGCACTTTAGCGAATTAATTAGCGATCCGCCACAAATCATTAAATTGTTGACTTAAACAGCCAAAAATGACGTTTTAGTCAAAAGTAAACGAAGCGCAAGCAAAAGTGCAAAGCTAACACAAGGCGCGCAAGCGCAGAAAAGCAGAAATGAAAAGTCATGAATTTTTGAAACATTTTAACGAAATCTTTCAGACGGCTTTATTAAACTTTAAACTCTGAACAGGAAACAGCAGAACTTAACAAACACGGAATGAAAAAGACGTGAAAACCACGACAAGCCAGTATGTTGAACATCCATTCCTAGTGTCACATCACTCCATGACAAGTGCCAACCTGCCTCGAGGAATTCCAAAAATACCTAATATAGATAGTATGCACGGGACACGGATCTGGGACACGGAGGGGCAAAAAGAGTTCGTAACGTATGGCAGAGTGCCCGGTGCGAAGAAAGAGGGCTATGTTTTGTGGTTGCATGTGCATGATGAGCGGTGTGGCTTCGATGTAGCTTTGCAATCGTGTTCGGTGTGATTTGTTTCGCATTCCTTGTCATTCTTGTACCTTTGTGCATTGGTGTTTGACGTCATGTTTGCAGTTCCGGGGAGTGGGAAAGAAAAAGACAACTCGGTTGGCGCATATTTTCTATCACAGGTTAGTCACACCTAATTTTGGCACTGTGCATGCACATCGTGTAGCACGCAAAGGTATTTCTTTTTGCTCTGCACCTCCCAGCTATCCAGGTGGGGGCTCCTAGGGCGCAACCATTATTCAAATTGGGAGCAACTGGTTTAGCTGAAAGCAATTTCTGAAATTCTGGGTGAACAACCCCCCCCCCCCCCTGGCGCAACATACCCATGTGGTGCCAAAAGGGGTATTGGCTGGCCTAGTCGATGGGTACAAAGACTCAATAATGTTCAATAGAGGGGATCAGAGGAGTCATATTAGGCCTGGTGTTCAGAAAGCCATCACCCCCATCGGGCAATGACCCAGACGGCTGCACCAGCCCACACAAGGATTGCCGCCCCCATCCGGTGCCAGGGGTGCCATCCTGCAGTCTGGGCACCCAATTGTGACAAAGCATGCAAAAAAGTGTTTCCATTTTGACAGTCAATGGGTTGGTTTTGAAATTATTGGTTAGGCCGGGTTGCCCCCCACAATATCCCCATATGGTGCCAACATGGCCCTTGGCGCAGCCCAATGAACACAATCACATCGTTTGATTGCCTACAAATTCCATGAAGAAACATTGGTTGTCAGGGGAACACTGCTGAAGGGGCACCTCGAGCACATATCGTTCACAACAAAAACACAGGCACTGCCGCTCGCACAGACTTCATAGTCCCATAATTGCACAGGCATGGAACCATTACAGTGTCTTGCACTCGCAAAAGGAAGGTCCAGCAAAGCCAGGCAGCTGAGCAACCCTTGTGGAGGGTGGCAAGCAACCAAACCTCCCACAGAAATGTACTGTCTTGTCTTGAAGATCACCCACAATTGGCTTTCTGCGTACACCTTCACGCATGCCCTCTGTGGCACCCCTGCTTTACACGAGACTCATCTTTGGGGGTTGGGGATGGGGTAGGCACTCAACTGAATTTTCAATCACCTCAGGCTGTGGTATAACCGACTTATTTTTGGACACATTGACACCCAGTGCCTTCAGGGTATGTGGCACACAGCTGTAAATCTAAGGATAGGAGGACATGCAAAAAGACAGAGAAAAGCGGACTAGTGCAGTAATGTGCATGCGTATGTGTGCCTGTGCGCATGCGCGCATGCA
Organism: Eutreptiella sp. 'Long Island Sound 2002'; assembly: GCA_964036045.1. Lineage (NCBI taxonomy): Eukaryota > Euglenozoa > Euglenophyceae > Eutreptiales > Eutreptiaceae > Eutreptiella > Eutreptiella sp. 'Long Island Sound 2002'. Next base: position 187,327,283 of record OZ038379.1, on the reverse strand, counting down.
CATGCGATTATGAGTACAAAAGGCACCGTAGGGTTAGCCACACCACGCTGCTGTTTGTGACAAAACCCCTCCCCCTAGCCCGTGCTTCCTTAGGCCTACCTATCCCAAGGTCTGCAAGTCACAAAGGTAATTGCTATGCCCATTGCCTGTGCTGTCCCCCCCCCCCCCCGAAAAGTCCCCACACTGCCCTGCGCGACTGTACCTCAGGATCATCCACTGAAGGTATCCAGGTGGTTTGATGGAGGGCCCTTGGCCCATGTTGAGCTGTCATAAAATTAGGGAGTGATACTGTCATGGGTGTCAGTAACAAGAGATCTCGTTGATTTAAAGATTCATTTAGATGCCAAGCAGCGAGATTTAGGTTTGGGTGCCCCTTCCAGTTACTACTGTATGCCTTTTGCTATGGTCAGTCTGTCACCCTCCAGCCACCCTCAGCCCCCCTCCTCCCTGACTGTCCATGACATGTGGAGCTACTTGAGATCGGGATCGGTTCATGAAGGCTCTGTTTCAAGGAGCAGTGCAAAATGCCCAGGGGAGCAGGAGGACTGACGCCAAATGGCAGGAGCAGAAGATCTTCCAACGTCCCTGTGTGTGCTGAGCAAGACCGTGCTACCCCCAAAACGAAACAGGCTGGTGCTCCTTGGTGGCGCAAATGCCATTGCGGTTGTTCTGCGGGCATGGTACGAAATTTGTCCTCGGGAACACGTACGGCAAGGACAGGGAAGATGCACCCCTCCCACCTCCCATTCCCTCCGCAACTCGTCCCTTGCAACTCTTCCCCGGCCATGCATTTGGTCTGGTTTGCGTCCCTCAGTGCGGGGTTGGTGTTCAAATGTCGTGTGGTCGTGCTCCCCATCCCCTGGCATATGCAGCGGCCTTTCCGACAAGAGCGGCGTGCTGTCACTTTTTGGACACATGGACTGGACAATTTCCCTATTTTTTTTTTGGTTCAGGATGCAGAGATTTTCCGGAAACCACGACTCCTCCAGGTGGTTGATTTGTCCCTGGACGCCCCCTGCCTTCTTCATCAGCACCATTGGCATCCTTGAATACAACAATGAGCATCGGGCCTGAATGTTGAATGGTGCAGGACAGTACTCGTGTGGCCCATGCCATCATTCCCACCCCCGTACGCAACCAGCTCACAGTGCGCCTCCCGGACCAGGGAGAAGAAAACCGTTTTGGCGACCCTTCGCACCCCTGACGGCGGGAGGCCGGGCCATCGGCCCCTGGCCCGGACAAATCACGTCCACAATCGGGGTCTCCCTGGGCGGCCTGGAGCTGGAGCAAGAAATTTGTGTTTATCATTCCGAGGCATGCACTGTCTCACAATCTGGAAAACAGTGGGAAAAGGACCAGAAGGCAACCCTGGCCAGAACTTTCGTTCAGGCTGGTTTAAGTGCCCAAAAAAAAAAGAGGGATGGCTGTAGACCTGAAAGCTGCAATAGACCTGGCACCATCTATGGGCCTGCAGACCCGGCAGAAGCCATGACAGGTCTGTAGACTTGCTGGAGACCCGCTGTATACCAAGAGAAAGAGCACTTTCAAGCCTGCTGCATGGCCATGGAAGGATGCCCCCTGGAAGGGAACACAGAATGCAAACACAGCAACACTGCTTCCTGAGATCCCACTGCCCAGACGCTATACTTTACCCTGCCGCAAGCCGTAATCTGCCCAGTTTGTCCGGATACAGCTGAGGTTCTGCCTGACAAAGCCAGGGCTGTCCTTAAGACCAAAAAAAAAAAAAACTGCCGGCCTCCAGTGCACTCGAACCTCCGCAGAGCGCCAGCCGGCGGCCTTCTGTGGTTGGTCATCGGCCACCTGGCGTCGGCTGAGCGCCGACCTCCGTGAGGCGAGTGTCAACAGCCGTCGGTTAAACGAATCCCGCCACCGATAAACTCGGGCGGTCCTTAACGTAACAAAAAAAAGAATTCCTAAAGGACAGCCCGTTGTGTGCACACCCACAACAACACACACGAGCCCCCAGCCCCCCCCCGCCCCCCCCCCCAGCCGCCATCAACATACATATATATGTATGCCTCTCTGGCATGAGCAGTGGGTGGGCGAGAGAGGGGCGCAGATACCACCGCCCCGTCAGTGTGGGGAGCTTCGACGGTTGCCAGCCGAAGCCCATTCAAGACGTGCTTTGGCAGCCAGAGCCCCCCCCCCCCCCCCCCCCGAATGCCAGAATGGCCCCAACACAGCGCAGAGGGAGGGAAAAAGACACACCGCACTGGCAATCAAGAAGGCTTGACAGTGCGACGCAATACAAGAATGCTATGCAACTGCCAAAGCCAAAGCCGGCCAAGGGTAGACGCAGGTGTCCCCACATACCCAGCGCGATGCACGATGCATGACTTACCCAACCCTCTCCGCTGAATGTACATCTTTCTCATGTAAAGTACTATGGGATGGGACCCGAGCCCAGAACTTTGTTCGAACTGGATCACGTACAAAAAAAAAAAACTGCAACATGCAACGACACGGCACAGCACCACTCGAAGGACATGATATACCTGCACGGACAGACTGCACCAAACAAAGTGACACATCTGAGTTGGCTCAGAAGCCTTTCGAACCGAGACAAGGACCCACGAGGCACAGCCCCCGCTGGTCGAGGAGGGGGTTGAGGAGGGCTCAGGCGGGTACCATGTGCCGACACGAAACTCGGTAGGAACAAGCTGTGCCCCGTGTCCAACTCAGTAGGACCCACTTCCTACAACGGCAGGATGCAACTTCACAACGCAGCAACGGCTTGTGTTACAGGGGCACCCTGTGCCATAATAGCCCACATGATCCACACAACACCGTCCCAGGCAGGGGTCAAGCTGCCCGAAAATGAATGCATGCATAACCCAATGGCACGAAATACACATGGACGCGAGACACTCATGACCCAACTCCTCCGCCAGGTCCCAACAACAGATGCCCTCCCGCCACTTTCGGGGAACCCTTGCACCGCGCACCCACTCCGTGCTATTCTTGGAACGTCCTGTCCCAAAGAAGCCTCCCAATTGCCCCCCCTTCCAAATGCCCACACAACTCACACCCGAACAAGCTTATCTTGGAAGACCAAGTCCAGGTTCCCCAGTCGCTCCCAAACCCAAGGGACAAGCATGAAAAAGCCCATGTATGCACCCAATTGTTGCGGTTGCATCCCAATACCCATGGCTTGTGCCGCAACGCACAAGAACCGGAAAACAAGTCCTCTTAGAGATGCCTCAGCCCACCGGATAAAAATCTTCCAAAACACCTTCCATTATGAAGTGGAAAAAAGCTGTAAGAAATGGATAACATGAGGTCGGGGAAGTGATGAGGAAAGTGGGAAATTGCATCGATACACACTACTTTTTGCACAACATGCACCGCGCACACTGCACTGGTGCAGTGCACTGGTGCTGGTGCGACAGACACAACCACCATCCTACACCCTACACCATTCCCCCATCGGGTGGAAACATGCAGCACCACATTGGCAACCAGAGTGGTTGGGGCTAACACATTAGGACGTTGTCCCACAAGCGATCCAAAACGATGGGTACTGAGGCTGCCCTGACAGCCCAATAGTTGCACTGCACTCACACTGTGCCGGGGGCGCCCCCATCGAGGGCGGCCATTGCTCTCGTACGCCGCAGTGCCTTCCACCCCCTGTGCAAACGAAAGCAACCCATAACCACCCGATTTCGGGATGCACCTTTTCCACATAAAACCCACACAAAAATCACGCAAAATCTGCACAAAGTGCACATCAAGTGCACGAAAGGCCACACAAAGTACATACAAAAACGCACACAATTCCCATCAAAGGCAACAAAACCAACATGGCACGGCGGTGATCATAGCTGGCCCATGAATGGAACATGATACTGTGCCTTCCTCCCATGACACTCCCTAAAAACACACTATCATGTCTCAGTGTGCCCTCCCCGCAGTCCCAGAGCCCAACCGAAGCACATACAAAGCTCATGTGAAGCCCATACAAAGCCCATACAAATCTAGTGCAAGGCCCATACAAAGCTGCAGCGCTACAGCACCTTGTCACAGCAGGGTGACGGACGACTGAGAAGACTTCCTCCCACAACACCCGCAAATCCCTTGAGGGTACCCAATGCTCGCGCGACTGTCCTCTCCATTCTGCACTTCCTGCAGGGCACCGTACTCCTGCTTTCCCTCCCTCGCGGCCACAGAACGCCCGCGATCCAGGGGCCATCACCGGCGCTCCCTCACATCCGGTTCCGGAACGAGTTCCGCGCCGGCGACATTTGGGACGGCGCGTGCGGCGTCTTGTGCACGGGCCCCGGGCTGGTCCCTTGGTCTTGGCCTTGAAGAGAGGGGGGCTGGTCATCATCATCGAATCCCAGATCCCACGTGTCGGGCAGTGTGAGCGGGGGAGTACCGCTGGCCCCGCGCTTCGGGGGCGTCCTCGGGTGCGTTGTGCCGGGGCCGTGAGCGGGGGGCGCGGCGGCGGGGGGCGTCCCGACGCCGGGGCCGCTGAACGGGGGCGTACCTCTGGGGGGCCCGAGCGGCGTTGGGGGCGTGCGGGAGCTGTTGCGGAGGGGGGACTGGCTGCCCAGGCGGAGCGGGGGCGTGCCCGAGGGGATGCAGAGCGGGGGCGGGCTGACGGGGGCGTACGGCGGGGGGGTGGCACTGGAGAGGGAGCTGGTGAAGGAGCGCACGCTGAGGCTGCCGGTGCTGAACACGCTGCCTGGACGTGAGGAGCGCGGCGGGAGGCCCTTTTACCAAAATCAAAATCAAAATCAAAATCAAAATATTTTACCTTTTACCAAATTTGGAAAAAGGTAAAAAATGATTCTGGTAAATGGTAAAAAATTTTGGTAAAAAAATTTTGGTAAAAAAATTTTGGTAAAAAATTTTGGCAAAAGAATTTGGTAAAAGCGGGGGGCCCGGCCGCGCGGTCCGGGGGGGTCAGTGCTGGGACACACCACAGTGTTCGGCGTGTGCCACAGCGTGTGCGCAGGTCCACGACAGTCAAACAACATTAGCCTTGACCAACTGCACAACAAATCATCCGCCAAATATCGCACCTGCAACGCCATGTCTTCGTGCGACCCCGTCATATCGCCAAGCCAAGCCAAGCCGGGCCAGTGTGGCCCATACGGGTTGATCGGCCCAGCCTCGCCGGAGCCATGATGCCAAAGCCTCGTGCGATCAGGTGTTGAGCCAAGCCCGTTCCACTCAAACCGGCTCCCAATCAAAAAGGAACCCCCTCCTTTTTGTGCGATGAAGCGGGACGAGGGTGCAAATGGGCCGGCTCGTCCCCGCCGCGTCCTGCACTGCGTCTGTCGCGTGTGCGTCAGCAGTCGGTCGACAGACATCGCAGGGCGGCAAGCGATAACAGACAGGGGCCGTTCCGGCTGCCCCCCAGAACACAACCCACGGGGCTCTAGACACGAACAGAGCCCCGGCCGACCAGCCACTACAGTCGCCTCCAGGCCCCCCGGCGTCGCTTGATCTGTACTATGCGTCGGGCCTTGGTCGTGGCGCACGTCGCGTGCTCCACGTTGGGTTGCTCCGTTCTCGGTGCATGCTCCCGCGGGCCTCGCTCGGCCACAGCCCCTCTGTTCAGGTTTCGCCGGCACGTGGAGGGCGTGGGGGTGAGGTGGTTTGCCGGGGGGGGGGGGGGGTGGCAGGGATGTATTAGAAGGGGAGGAGGGTTTGGCTGGGACCCCCCCCCCCTCCTCCCAGGGTCCCCCTATGGTCCCCGCCGAAGGCGGGCCGAAAATTTTGAAGCTCAAATCCTCTTGGCACCGAAGGCGCCGAAGCAAAATTTTGGCTGCAGCCTCAAACATTGGAAGGGGAGGGGGGGGGGGGGGATGGATGGATGGATGGATGGATGAGGGAAAGCGTTCCGGGGGTCACATCCCGAGGGGGGGAGGTCGAGGGGGTGAGGGGGCACCCCCCTCCTCCTGCGGTGTACGGCCGTTCTAATACATCATTAGGGGGGGGGGGGGCTTGGCACAAGGGCCTCGGTATCAGATTGTTTGCCTTTGGCGGCGCCCATTGGCCTCTCGCCACTGCTCATTCTGACCCTCTGTGGGCCCGAACGTGTTTTGGTTGTGTCAACGGAGCCCCCGGATGACTTGTCCTGTTTGACTACTCCGGGGGTCGGCCGTCCCGGAGACGGGCTGTGGCCCGTGCCGTTGACCGGGTGGGGGGGGGGTGGGGGGGGGAATCGGTCTGAAAGGGCCGCCCTGATGAACGGCGCATCGGGAGAGGGAGGCAGCGCCGCGGACAAGCGGGGGACGGACCTGACCGGGGGCCCACGTCCGGCAGACTGTTGACCTTCATCTCGTGGGCGAGCTGCTGGTCCTCCTCCTCCAGCTTGGCCGCCAGGTCGCTCAGCTCCCTCACCGTCGGGACCCGGAAGCTGGACGTGCGCGCGTTGTACGACATCTCCTCCTCCAGCAGCTCCCGGAGGTACTCGCAGTTGTTGAGCAGCACGTCGTGCTCCTCGCGGAGGGCGTCGCGCAGCTCCTCGAGCACCTCATCCACGTCTATCACGTTCAGCTTCTGGCTGCAGCTGATGGAACACGAAGATTTTGAGGTTTTGAGGTACCGGGGGGGGAATAATTTGAGGGGGTTTTTTTGGGGAGGGCTAAAATTAGGGAGGGAAATATTTGGAACGGGTCCTTAGAAATGAAGGAAAATTTTGGTATAAGGTCCCTTGCTGTTGCTTCCTAGTGGATGGCTGCTGTTATTTCTTGGTGGCCTCTGGATGGCGGCTGTTATTTCCTGCTGGCCTCTGGATGGGTGCTGATATTTCTTGGTGGGCTTTGCAGGGTTGCTGTTCTTTCCTGATGGCCTCTGGATGGTTGCTGCGTGGTGCACACATTTTGACACATCGCATCCCTAAAATTGAAGGAAATATTTGGTACGAGGTAGGGCTTCCAAATTTGTCCACGTCAAATTTGTCCCCCCCTAAACCCCCCCCCCCCCGGTAAGATATTTTTTGAGATGAAATCTAGTTCTAATAATCATTATTCTTTCATTTTTATTTTTATGTCTCATTCTGTTAAAATATATGGAACTTGTATTGGTTGTACACAATGCACGCACCTCAACTTCCCCCCGACACAGCCCCATACACTCCAAGCCTCCAAACCTCCAAGCCCCAGGCGGCAGTCAACCAACAGCACTTGGCCCATCACCATGAGGTCGGCCGGAGGTCCCCAAGGGGGCGATCCTCAAAAGGGTGCTGTTGCGCCGCGCGCGCCCCGCGGCAACTATTAGTAGCCCAACACCGGGGCACCATCCCAAGACGCACGCGCGCCGCGCAGACATTATTGAGAGAGAGACCGCAACGAGCCTCCCACGGAGGTGTTGTTCCGTGGACCCGTGTTGTCCCCCAAGAGTGCATGATCCACACAACTTCCCTGCAAGCAAGAGCACAACAAACAGCCGTTCTTCGACAACCCTGACGAGCGCCCTGGCCATTGGGTGAGCCAAGGTAGTAGCCCATGGGACCCTAGCAAAGCGTGGTTGCATGCACAAGACCTGTCGTCCTACGTTTTGTGATGGTTGCCAATCCCAGTGCCAGAGGCTTCCGTGCTTTCCTGAAGGCGCGTTGTCGCACGGTGCGCGCCAAGTTCCATCGTTTTGGGATGTTCACCCAACTTTTATCCCGTTGAACGGCCCACACAGAACCACACCCACGGGGGGGGGGGGGCGTTTTCGCACAGCGCGCGCGCAGCGCCAATTACTACGCTGTTCATCCCGGGAACACCCCCTGAAAACCACCCCCCTACAGAAGGATGCATCATCCATTCAAACCAGCATCGGGGTTGCAGAGTTCAGGACCCTGGGACCCGTGGCTACCGGCGGTGGAAGACAGTCTGCCACCCCCTCCCCCGGCGCCCCAAGTGACTCAGGGGCCGTTCTCGCACAGCGCGCGCGCAGCGCCGATTATTACGCTGCTGATCCCGGGAACACCCCCTGCAAACCACCCACCTCCAGCAGCGTGCACGATCCATTCCAAACAGCCCCAAGAAAACGACCCCAGCCCCTTCGGAACCTTCGTTCCAACAAACGCCCCCCAACGGCGCGACTGACGTCGGTTTCCCGGCCACCGGGTGGCCACCAACCGTCGTCAGCCGGTGCCAACCATCGTCCGCCATCGATCGACGGAAGCCTTGTGCAGTTGCACTTCATGGGGGCGTTTTCGCACAGCGCGGGCACAGCGCCAATTATTACGGTGTTTATCCCGGGAACACCCCCTGCAAACCACCCCCCTACAGAAGCGTGCATCATCCATTCCAAACAGCATCGGGGGTGGGGACGGCAGGTGATGCGCACTTCACCGCCGGTGGCGTCAGCCCCCGATGCTCAACAGTGGCAGGGCCCTCGTGCCGTGGGGTTGCCTCCCGCCCTCTTCCCCTGCTGCTGGGCACCTTCGTTTATTTTCCTCCGGCTCAACAGGTTCAACAGTTTTGATGGGTACATGATGAGCTCTCAGGCAACAGCCTGGGTCAAGAAGTAGGGCACCTTCAGTGTGTATCACAGAGTGTTGCATTACCCTCCCCCCCCCTTGCGCAAACACGAGCCAGGTTCTGGTTCCAGGACCAAAAGTGCGGAAACACGGGGTCCCCGTGTTTGGACAAGCCCGTGTTAGCGCGCGGCACGTACTGCGGAACACAAGTTGCAGGCTGGTATGTGACAGGCTGTCCAGCAGCGAAAAGAGAATCGTTCATGACTATGAAAGAGTGTCCAACAGACCGGCATACACCCCAGAGTACAAGAGCACATGGAATTATAGCTGTAGCAACACTTTGTCACCCATATTGACCCTTCCTGCATCCTGCACAAAGCTATAACCCACGTTCTCTATTGGATCAGAACCGAAAAAACGACGGTTCAAAAAAAGGACCAAAAGTGCGGAAACACGGGGTCTCCGTGTTTGGACAAGCCTGTGTTAGCGCAAGGGGGAGGGTACTGTTCCATGTTCGTGCTCCAGCGCTCGTCGGCTGCACACCTCGGCCCCCCGGCCCAACTAAAAGGAGAGGGGGTGGGGGGGGGGGGGGGGTGAAGTTGCAACACCGCCCCCGAGCGCAGGCCCGGGAACCCCCCGCCCGAATGCAAACCGAAGCGGGTCCCCGGCACGGGGGGGGCGACCCCTCGGTTCTGGACGCCAACTACCCCCCCAAGTAACTGTTGGCCGGAGGCCCCTGGGGGGGGGGGGGGGGGGGGGGATTGGAGGGGGGGTTCAGGGAGGGGCGATTGGGGGGGGGGTCTAGGAGGGGCTTGGGGGGGGGGGGGGCAGGGGTAGTTGGCGTCCTAGGACCCGCGGAGTCGCCCCCCCCCCGTGGTCCCCGGGGTTGGGTGCCCAGTCCCCTCGGGCACGCCCCCAACACGAACGGATCCGCGGCGCGCGCGCCCCGCCGCCGCGCGCGCCGCACGGGAATACGGACCTGGCGATGCTCAGGCCGCTGCGGGACGAGCACGCGGAGTCGGGCCGGCCCATCGACCGCATCGAGAAGGAGCTGGAGTGCGGGGTCGTCGGCCGGTCCCACGCCGTCGCCGCCCCCCCGTGCGGGTCGTGCCGCCGCGGCGTCGAGGAGTCCACAACGAAAGCGAGGACGTCGCGCTCGCGGGGGGTCGCGGGCTCCGGCCAGTACCCGTCGTGCGCGAACTTGGTGAGCAGCCCGCGGACCTTTCCCTGCAGCAGCTCCCGCTGCGGCGGCGCCGGCAGCGCCTTCAGCCGCTGGTGCGTCTTCCCCGCGAGGTCGTCGTTCCCCCGGCGGTACTCGATGAGAATCGTGACTAGCGAGTCCAGCTCCCCCGCGAGCACGACGTTGCCGTCGATCAGCTCGGCACCAATGATCTTGTGCATCTGATCGACCTCGGGGTCCCGTAGAAGGGCCTACAAATGGGGAAGTCCGGTGGAGGTACTACGGTGATCCGGTGGGAGCAAGGCTCTCAGGGTGCCACCGGGGGTGGTACCCCGCCCCCCCCTTGCGCAAGCACGGCCACGGTTCCAAAAAACCAGGCAAAACAGCGGTTCAACGCCCACCCCCGTGCTTAGACAAGACCGTGCCTGTGTGTCGCACACATGACGGCAAACACAGATGATCGCCCACATCCAGGAGAGCCCTCAGATGCAGATGGCGATAGGCTGTGGAAGGGGCATATCAGGAATGGCTAAGAATCACATCCAAACAAACATCATCGGGTGGCAATGTGTGGTAGAATGGTTTTAAGCCCCATGTTACATCTGCGACCACAAAAACAGTGGTCCCAAAAATGCCTCAAAACAGCGGTTCAACGCCCACCCCGTGCTTAGACAAGACCGTGCCTGTGTGTCGCACACATGACGGCAAACACAGATGATCGCCCACATCCAGGAGAGCCCTCAGATGCAGATGGCGATAGGCTGTGGAAGGGGCATATCAGGAATGGCTAAGAATCACATCCAAACAAACATCATCGGGTGGCAATGTGTGGTAGAATGGTTTTAAGCCCCATGTTACATCTGCGACCACAAAAACAGTGGTCCCAAAAATGCCTCAAAACAGCGGTTCAACGCCCACCCCGTGCTTAGACAAGGCCGTGCTTGCGCAAGGGGGAGGGGGGGTACACAGGGGGAGTAGATTCGCGATTTGTTGTGGACGCAAACGCTTCTCTTTTTTGTGGAGGTGCCGGGGGGAAGAGAAGAAAAGAAAAGGGGGCGTACCGCCAACGGAAACGAACGGTCACGGAGACGCGCTCCGCTTCATCGCCACGGGGCTTTCTCTACCAGCCCCCCCCCCCCCCCGCCCAACAGCCACAGTCGGCCGTGGCTGCCATGCTCACCTGAAACCCAATCGGTGGGGGGGTGCCCAATGGCGCCTTGCTGGACAGCCTGGACAGTGTGTGTGCCGCCGCTTCGCCGCGTTGTGAACCGAAGTACAATGGCGTATGCCAGAGTGATTCTGGAGGGAGCGACCATCGCTGATTTATGGTCAACAGCCACAGTCTGCAAGCACCGGGGCTGTCCTTAGGAACCCAGATTTTTGTTTTAATGACAGCCCTTTAGGACAGCCCCCAGGGACCACCAACCGCCAACCGCCAACTGCCAACCGCCAACCGCCAACCGCCACCAACCGCCACCAACCGCCAACCGCCAACCGCCACCAACCGCCAACCGCCACCAACCGCCACCAACCGCCAACCGCCAACCGCCACCAACCACCAACCACCAACCGCCGACCTCAGGCTTTCGAGAGGAAATTGCATGCAAGTCACTCCGTAGGAGGGGTCCTACACATGAGGCAATACAGCAGGGGGAATGCAGCGGGGGTGACGCATTGGTGGCAACACAGCAAGGGGAACGCAGGGGGGGGGGGGGCGGTGCAGTGGGTGCTGCCAAGGCGGAGGCGTCACACCTTAATCTGGGACCATTGCGT